>ML788068.1:232728-262120 GCA_009831015.1 Picea engelmannii
TTAAAAAGGGGAAATAATTGATTTACTTATTATGCTAATTGAAATTTTATTCATTAGAAAGAAAAAGGGAAAAAGGGTAAGTTTATGCACATGCCTTTTTGAGTTTAATTAAAAAGGGAAAAAGGGGAAATCTAAAATAATTAGGAAACTAGGAAAAAGAGGGAAACATAAAAGAAAGGGGAAACACTAGGAAAAAGAAGTTAGTCCAACTTAGTAAGGTATCTACCATTTAAGAACTTTCTAATTTAAACTGAACTAGCAAATTAATAATGGGGAAGGTCATTAAAACCTGTAAGGGAATTTGGGGACACCTAGGAGCGATTCTAGAAGTGACTCTAGGTGGGTGAGGGAAATAAGAGTAATTAATTAATTAATTAGAGAAATCAGTTTTTGGAGGAATCAATGGGATGGGTGAAACATGTACGAGGAGAGTTTTTATGAACTAATTTATTAAACATTAAACAAAATGGGATTTTGGGAAAGTAGGGGACTTCGAAACTCTAGATAACGAAGGGAGGAAAATGATGATGGGCTCTTCTATTTGGCGTAAAGTTACGCTATAGAAATCTATACTTGAATGACTTGGCTTGTGGGAGTTGGGATACCCAGCTTGGTGAGGAGTGGTGGTTTTCCCTTGCGAGGTGAGATGGGAGCTAGATGATTCTATGGATAGTGTGTGTGGGCCCTTTGCAGCTCAGGGGGCTAATGATCCAGATTATTTTCGGCACGAAATGAGAGTGGAGATATAATAAAGAAATGCACAGAGATATAGTGTATATCTAGTAATATAACAGAAATATATCAAATATGAAACCATAAACACAGAGATACAGTAATACACGATTTCTATTAATGAAAGAAATGTACAGAGACTGTAAAACTACAGAGTGAAAGACTCGCTAGAATGGTGGCAGCTTATCTCTGAGAAGAGATGTGACAGCTACTTGCATTCGCAAGAAGATCATTACGATCAGGCTCTGAAGCCCTTTTTACAATAAACAAGAATGCCAAAATTCCTAGACATCCAAAAACCTAACCCTAGGAGATGAAGCGCAAAAAGTCATGTGAGCCCCGTTTGGGTAAGTTAGTACATCAACTTCCCAGGGTTGTAACTTTTGCATACGATATCCGTTTTAGGCGTATGATAGCTCGTTGGAAAGGTATCATTGAGGAGATTCATTTTGAGGGCTCAATAATTCCTTCAAATATCTTTCAGAACCTCAATATCGAAAAAAAAAACTCATTTAGGCCCTCAAAACAACCCCAAAAGTTAAAACCTGCTAAAAATAGTAAATTGCCAAAATTGCCAGGAAATTGTTTTGGGCCAGTCAAAAAAGGTGGGTGGCCATCGATATCCACCTGGATCAATCCTCCCTCCTTAGGAAGAAATGGTATCCATTGCATTGATTTCCTGGGAGAGAGGGAAAAGCATTTGATGGATCTGCATCTGGGTGAGCTTCTTGTATTGTTGGAGATGTCGCGCTGCTTAGTTTGTGGAAGTCTATCATGAACCTTTTGAAGCTAAGGTTGTTCAACAAGTCGATCTACATGAGAGGAAGGTGTGCAGAAGGAATATTTGTGCTTTGTTGCAACCTTGTCAACCTACTTCTGTTGGATAGAAGGTGTCGGGGGCGAGGTTGCGGTGGTTGCAGTGTCCTTATGTTCCCCTTTTGAACAGATTGTGAAGAAGATGAATTTTGCAGTATGAGATACTACCTTGTGACACTCTTTAGGTGGAACAATAGTTGGAACTACCTCTGGTATTTTGTAGAGATGACCCCCCAAAGTAACAATGACACTACGGGGTCAGGACTCATAAACAGCATGGTGTCTCCACATATATGGTTGGGCCAAGAGAACATCACAGACATCCAGTGGGGAAATATCACATAATACCTCATCCTTGAAGGGTTGGATGCCGTATGAAAATTGACACTGTTGGATGACACAGAGATCTCGTCCTTGTCGAAGCCACCCGATCTTGTATGGCTGCAGGTGTGGTGTTGTTGACAATCCCAACTGTTTGACGACCTCTGCTTAGATGAGGTTTTTCTAGCTTCTGCTATGAACAATAAAATGTAGTGGGGTCCTCTTCACCCACCTTTGTGAATGAAAAATGTGCTCCCCCTCTTCAATATCTAATGGTTCTTCAGGTTGAATTGTTGTGGTCGCGACAATAGCAATGGGGTCTGCATCAATGATTTGTCCTTTACCACTATTTTCATAATCACATTCTGAATCAGGGTTTGGCTCCTTGTCTTTGATCTCAGCCACCAATGAGTGTTTTGAGTGGCATACATTGGTGTTGTGCCAGGGGATTTTGTGGAAATCACACCATTTTTTGGTGTCCTTCTTTTTCTTCTCATGACACTTTTTTTCCTATGTCTTGGACTGGTTTTCGGGAGACTGTTTGTTAGGGTTGTCTTTGTCATACTTTGGTTGTTGCAGATTTGCAGACCCGAATTCCTGTGTTTTTTGGTGCTTAAATTTGTGTTCAATTTTAACAGCATATCGATAAGCAACACTGAGTGATGAGATGTCCAGAAAATCCATTTCAGTCTGGAAGTACCTGTGTAGAGCCCCACGGTAATTCAGAACCAAATGTCACTTGAAGTATTTGATACCCAACTTGGTGCACAAGGTATGGAAGGTATTGGTGAACTATGGAACTGCTTGACCCCTCTCTTGCCGCAGTGTGGTCCATCTCATGTAATGGTCTTCATAGTTGCCAATAGGGTAATATTGTTTCTTTACCACATCCATAAAAAAATCCCAAGTGGGATCGACCCCATATATTCCAAACTCATTTGTGGAACTTTTCTCCTAGTAAGTTTCCCACCAATGTTTGACATGAGGGAGAGATTTAATGAGTGCAAAGGTCATCTTTTCTTTGTCGGAAAAATTGTGAACAGAGAAATAACCTTCTAGCAAAGTTAACCATTTTTCTAGGGCTTCTGCATCTATCTGTCCTTCAAATATAGGAATATAAAAATTAACTTGTACCTTGAAAGGTGAGGTAGCTCCAAAGTGGCCTCTTGATGAATATGCACCTGATTCTATCGACAGGCGTTTAAGGATGTGGGAAAAATTCTCCTTCATTTCATCCCTTTGTTGCGTGAGAGCTTGCTAAAGCAACAGATTGATAGGATCGTCTGCTCCGTCGATTTTATTTTCTTCTGCCATTGAAAGTTTCTTGGGTGTGTGAGAACGATTGTATTCATGAGAGACAATATCGAGACCCAACTTTCTATAATCGGACCTCGTTGGGGACATGCACTAAAAAAAATGATCAAGAGCGGCCTGCTCTGATACCATTGATCCAGATTATTTTCGGCACGAAATGAGAGCGGAGATATAATAAATAAATGCACAGAGATATCGCGTATATATAGTAATATAACATAAATATATTAGATATGCAACCATAAACACAGAGATACAGTAATACATGATTTATATTAATGAAAGAAATGTACAGAGACTATTAAACTACAGAGTGAAACACTCGCTAGAATGGTGACAACTTATCTCTGAGAAGAGATGTGACGGCTACTCACATTCACAAGAAGATGATTGCAATGAGGCTCTGAAGGACTTTTTACAATAAACAGGAGTTAAAAAAGTCCTAAACATCCAAAAACCTAACCCTAGGAGATGAAGCGCCAAAAGTCATGTGGGCCCCGTTTGGGTAAGTTAGTACATCAACCTCCCAGGGTCGTAACTTTTGCATACGATCTCCGTTTTAGGCGTATGATAGATAGTTGGAAAGGTATTGTTAAGGAGATTAATTTTGGGGGCTCAAACATGCCTTTGGATATAATTTAGAACCTTTATCTCGAAAAACCTTCATTTAGGCCCTCAAAATGGCCCCGGAAGTTAAAACTTGCTAAAAATATTAAATTGCCAAAATTGCCAGAAAATTGTTTTGAGCCAGTCGAAAAAGGTGGGTGGCCCCTGATATCCACCTATATCAATCCTCCATCCTTAGTAAGTAATGGTCTCCATTGCGTTGAGTTCCCGGGGGAGAAGTAAAAGTGTTTGCTGGAACTGCATCTGGGTGAGCTGCTTGTATTGTTGGAGATGTCGCGCTGCTTAGTTTGTGGAAGTCTTTCATGAACCTTTTGAAGTTAAGGTTGTTCAATAGGTCGAGCTACATGAGAGGAAGGTGTGCAGAAGGAATCTTTGCACTTTTTTTCAACTTTGTCGACCTTCTTCTGTTGGATAGAAGGTGCCGGAGGCGAGGCTGTGGTGGTTGCAGTGTCCTTCTATTCCCTTTTTGAACAGATTGTGAAGAAGCTGAATTTTTCAATATGAGATACTACCTTGCGACACTTTTTAGGTGGAACAATAGTTGGAACTACCTTTGGTATTCTCTAGAGATGACCCCCCAGAGTAACAATGACACTATAGGGTCAAGACTCATAAACAACATGGCGTCTCCACATATATGGTTGGCCCAAGAGAACATCACAGAAGTCCAGTGGAGCAACATCACATAATACCTCATCCTTGAAGGGTTGGATGGCGTATGACAATCGGCGTTGTTGGATGACACGGAGATCTTGTCCTTGCCGAAGCCACCCGATGTTGTATGGTTGTGGGTGTGGTGTTGTCGACAATCCGAACTGTTTGATGACCTCTATTGAGATGAGGTTTTTCTGGCTTCTACATCAACAATAAAATGTAGCGGGGTCCCCTTCACCCACATATGTGAATGAAAAAGGCGCTCCCCCTCTTTAGGATGTATTGGTTCTTCTTGTTGAATTGTTGCAGTCGCGACAATAGTTGTGGGGTCTGCATCAATGATTTTTCCTTTACCAATATTTTCATAATCATATTCTGAATCAAGGTTTGGCTCCTTGTTTTTTATCTCAGCCACCAATGACTGTTTTGAGGGACATTCATCGGTGTTGTGCCAGGCGCTTTTGTGGAAATCCCACCATTTTTCAGTGTCCTTCTTTGTCTTCCACGGTATTTCAGAACCAAATGTCGCTCAAAATATTTGATACCCAACTTGGTGTGAAAGGTATGGAAGGTATTGGTGAACTCTGGAACTGCTTGGCCCCTCTCTTGCTGCAGTGTGGTCCATCTCATGTACTAGTCTTCATAGTTGCCAATAGGGTAATACTATTCCTTTACCGCATCCATAAAACAATCCCAAGTGGGATTGGCCCCATATATTCTAGAATCCTCTGTAGAAATTTTCTCCCAGTAATTTTCCCACCAATGTTTGACATGAGGGAGATCTTTAAGGAGTGCGAAGGTGATATTTTATTTGTTGGAAAAATTGTGAACAAAGAAATAACCTTCTAGTAGAGTTAACCATTTTTCTAGGGCTTCTGCATCTATCTGTCCTTCAAATACAGGAATATCAAAATTAAATTTTACCTTGAAAGGTGAGGTACCTCCAAAGTGTCCACTTGATGAATATGCACCTGATGCTATCGGTAGGCATTTAAGGATGTGGGAAAAATTCTCCATCATTTCATCCCTCTATCGCGTGAGAGCTTGCTCAATCAACAGATTGATAGGATCGTTTGCTCCATCGATTTTCTTTTCTTCCGCCATTGAGGGTTTCTTGGGTGTGCGAGAGCGATTGTATTCAAGAGATACAAGATCGAGACCCAACTTACTATACTCGGACCTCGTCGGGGACATGCACTGAAAAAAAAGATCAAGAGCAACCTACTCTGATACCACTGATCCAGATTATTTTCGGCATGAAATGAGAGTGGAGATATAATAAAGAAATGCACAGAGATATCGTGTATATCCAGTAATATAACAAAAATATATCAAAGATGCAACCATAAACACAGAGATATAGTAATACACGATTTCTATTAAAGAAACATATGTATAGAGACTGTAAAACTACAGAGTGAAAGACTCTCTAGAATGCTGGCAGCTTATCTTTGAGAAGAGATGTGACAAATACTCACATTCCCAAGAAGATGATTACAACGAGGCTTTGAAGGAATTTTTACAATAAACATGAATGCCAAAAGTCCTAGACATCCAAAAACCTAACCCTGGGAGAAGAAGTGCCAAAAGTCATGTGGGCCCCGTTTGGGTAAATTAGTACATCAACTTCTCAGGGTCGTAAATTTTGCATACAATCTCTGTTTTAGGCGTATGATAGCTCATTAGAAAGGTATCATCGAGGGAATTAATTTTGGTGTCTCAATCATGCCTTCTTATATCATTCAGAACCTCAATCTCAAAAAACCTTTATTTACGCCCTCAAAATGGCCCCGAAAATTAAAACCTGCTAAAAATAGTAAATTGCCAAAATTGCCAGAAAACTGTTTTGAGCCAGTCGAAAAAGGTGGGTGGCCATCGATATCCACCTGGATCAATACTCCCTCCTTAGGAAGCAATGGTCTCCATTGCATTGATTTTCCGGGGGAGAGGGAAAAGTGTTTGTTGGATGCGCATTTGGGTGAGCTACCTGTATTGTTGGAGACGTCGCGCTACTTAGTTTGTGGAAGTCTGTCATGAACCTTTTGAAGCTAAGGTTGTTCAACAGGTCGAGCTACATGAGAGGAAGGTGTGCAGAAGGAATATTTGCACTTTTTTGCAACCTTGTCGACCTGCTTCTGTTGGATAGAAGGTGTCAGGGGCGACGTTGTGGTGGTTGCAGTGTCCTTGTATTCCTCTTTTGAATAGATTGTGAAGAAGCTGAATTTTGAAGTATGAGATACTACCTTGCGACAATTTTTAGGTGGAACAATAGTTGGAACTACCTCTGGTATTATGTAGAGATGACCCCCCAAAGTAACAGTGACACTACGAGGTCGAGACTCATAAACAACATGGTGTCTCCTAATATATGGTTGACCCAAGAGAACATCACAGACATCCAGCGGGGCAACATCACATAATACCTCATCCTTGAAGGGTTGGATGCCCTATGAAAATCGACATTGTTGGCTAACACAGAGGTCTCGTCATTGCCAAAGCCACCCGATGTTGTATGGCTATGGGTGTGGTGTTGTCGACAATCCCAACTATTTGACGACCTCTACTGAGATGAGGCTTTTCTAGCTTCTGCTATCAGCAATAAAATGTTGCGGGGTCCCCTTCACGCACATCTGTGAATGAGAAAGGTGCTCCCCCTCTTCAGGATCTATTGGTTCTTCTAGTTGAATTGTTGTGGTCGCAATAATAGCAGTGGGGTCTACGTCAATGATTTGTCCTTTACCAGTATTTTTAGAATCAGATTCTGAATCAGGTTTTGGCTCCTTGTCTTTTATCTCGGCCACAAATGACTATTTTGAGTAACATTCATCGGTGTTGTGCCAGGGGCTTTTGTGGAAATCACACCATTTTCCGGTGTCCTTCTTTGACTTCCTGTGACCCTTCTTTTCATGTGTCTTGGACTGGTTTTCGGGAGACTGTTTGTTAGGGCCATCTTTGTCATACTTTGGTTGTTGCGGATATACAGACCTAAATTCCCATTTGTTCTGGTGCTTAAATTTCTGCTCAATTTTAACAGCATATCGATAAGCAGCACCGAGTGATGAAATGTCTAGAAAATCCATTTCAGTCTGGATGTATCTGTGTAGAGCCCCACGGTATTTTAGAACCAAATGTCACTCAGAGTCTTTGATACCCAACTTGGTGCACAAGGTATGGAAGGTATTGGTGAACTCTAGAACTTCTTGGCCCCTCTCTTGCTACAGTGTGATCCATCTCATGTATTGGTCTTCATAGTTGCCAATAGGGTAACATTGTTCCTTTACCGCATCCATAAAAAAATCCCAAGTGGGATCAGCCCCATATATTCCAAACTCCTCTATGGAAATTTTCTCCCAGTAAGTTTCCCACCAATATTTGACATGAGGGAGATCTTTAAGGAGTGTGAAGGTGATCTTTTCTTTGTTGGAAAAATTGTGAAGAGACAAATAACCTTCTAGCAGAGTTAACCATTTTTCTAGGGCTTTTGCATCTATCTGTCCTTCAAATATAGGAATATGAAAATTAACTTGTACCTTGAAAGGCGAGGTACCTCCAAAGTGGGTGCTTGATGAATATGCGCCTGATGCTATTGGCAGGCATTTAAGGATGTGGGTAAAATTCTCCATCATTCCGTCCCTCTGTCGCGTGAGAGCTTGCTCAAGAAACAGATTGATAGGATCGTCTTCTCCATCGATTTGCTTTTCTTCCGCCATTGAGGGTTTCTTGGGTGTGTGAGAGAGATTGTCTTCAAGAGAGACAAGATCAAGACCCAACTTTCTATACTCGGACCTCGTCGGGGACATGCACTGAAAAAAACAATCGAGAGCAACTTGCTCTGATACCACTGATCCAGATTTTTTTCGGCACGAAATTAGAGTGGAGATATAATAAAGAAATGCATAGAGATATCGCGTATATACAGTAATATATCACAGATGAAACCATAAACACAAAGATACAGTAATACACAATTTCTATTAATGAAAGAAATGTACAGAGACTATAAGCTACAGAGTGAAAGAATCGCTAGAATGGTGGCAACTTATCTCTGAGAACAGATTTGACAGCTACTCGCATTCGCAAGAAGATGATTACAATGAGGATCTGAAGGCCTTTTTACAATAAACATGAATGCCAAAATTCCTAGACATCCAAAAACCTAACCCTAGGAGATGAAGTGCTAAAAGTCATGTGCGCCTCGTTTGGGTAAGTTAGTACATCAACTTCCCAGGGTCGTAACTTTTGCATACGATATCTGTTTTAAGCGTATGATAGATTGTTAGAAAGGTATCATCGAGGAAATTAATTTTGGGGGCTCAATAATGATTTTTTCAATTATTCAGAACCTCGATCTAGAAAAACCTTCATTTAGGCCCTCAAAATGACCTCGGAAGTTAAAACCTGCTAAAAAAAATAAATTGTCAAAATTGTCAGAAAATTGTTTTGAACTAGTCGAAAAAGGTGGGTGGTCACCGATATCCACCTGGATCAATCCTCCCTCCTCAGGAAGTAATGGTCTCCATTGTGTTGATTTCCCGGGGGAGAGGGAAAAGCATTTTTTCGATCTGTATCTGGGTGAGCTTCTTGTATTGTTTTAAGATGTCGCATTGCTTAGTTTGTGGAAGTCTGTCATGAACCTTTTGAAGCTGAGGTTGTTCAACAAGTCGAGATACATGATAGGAAGGTGTGCAGAAGGAATCTTTTTGCTTTTCTGCAACCTTGTCGAACTACTTCTGTTGGATAGAAGGTGTCGAGGGTGAGGCTGTGGTGGTTGCAGTGTCCTTCTATTCCCCTTTTGAATAGATTGTGAAGAAGATGAATTTTGGAGTATGAGATACTACCTTACAACACTTTTTAGGTGGAACAATAGTTGGAACTACCTCTGGTATTCTCCACATAAACAATGACACTATGGGGTCGAGACTCATAAACAGCATGGCATCTCCACATATATGGTTGGCCCAAGAGAACATCACAAACATCCAGTGGGGAAACATCACATAATACCTCATCCTTGAAGGTTTGCATGTTCTGTGACAATCGACACTATTGGCTAACACAGAGATCTCATCCTTGCCGAAGCCACCCGATGTTGTATGGTTGTGGGTGTGGTGTTGTCGACAATCCCAATTGTTTGATGACCTCTTCTGAGATGAGGTTTTTCTGGCTTCCTCTATCAACAATAAAATGTAGCAGGGTCCCATTCACCCACATCTGTGAATGAAAAAGGTGCTCCCCCTCTTCAAGATCTATTGGTTCTTCTAGTTGAATTGTTGTGATCACAACAATAACAGTGGGGTCTGCATGAATGATTTGTCCTTTACCAGTATTTTCAGAATCATATTATGAATCAGGGTTTGGCTCCTTGTCTTTGATCCTGGACACCAATGACTGTTTTGAGTGACATTCATCGGTGTTGTGCCAGGGGATTTTGTGGAAGTCACACCATTTTTTGGTGTCCTTATTTGTCTTCCTGTGACCCTTCTTTTCCTATGTCTTAGAATTTTCAGGAGACTATTTGTTAGGGTTGTCTTTTTCATACTTTGGTTGTTGTGGATTTGCAGACCCAAATTCTAGTTTGTTTTGGTGCTTAAATTTCTGCTCAATTTTAATAGCATATCGATAAGAAGCACTGAGTGATGAGATGTCTAGAAAATCTATTTCAGACTGGATGTATCTGTGTAAATCCCCATGGTATTTTAGAAACAAATGTCGCTCAGAGTCTTTGATACCCAACTTTGTGCACAAGGTATGGAAGGGATTGGTGAACTCCGAAATGGCTTGGCCCGTCTCTTGCCGCAATGTGGTCCATCTCTTGTACTAGTCGTCATAGTTGCCAACAGGGTAATATTGTTCCTTTACCATATCCATAAAAAAATCCCAAGTGGGATCGACCCCATATATTCCAGAATCCTCTGTGGAACTTTTATCCCAGGAATTTTCCCACCAATGTTTGACATGAGGGAGAGCTTTAAGGAGTGTGAAGGTGATCTTTTCTTTGTCGGAAAAATTGTGAACAGAGAAATAACCTTCTAGAAGAGTTAACCATTTTTCTAGGGATTTTTCATCAATTTGTCCTTCAAGTACAGGAATATCAAAATTAACTTATACCTTGAAAGGAGAGGTACCTCCAAAGTGGTTGCTTGACGAAGATGTTCCTGATGCTATCGGTAGGCGTTTAAGGATGTGGGCGAAATTCTCCATCATTTAGTCCCTCTGTCGCGTGAGAGCTTGCTCAAGAAATAGATTGATAGGATCATCTGCTCCGTCGATTTTCTTTTCTTCTTCCATTGAGGGTTTATTAGGTGTGCAAGAGAGATTGTCTTCAAGAGAGACAATATAGAGCTACTCTTGATCGGAGCGAAGATATAATAAAGAAATGAACAAAGATATCGTTTTTTATCATTTATCTCTGTGTTTATGGTTGCATCTCTGATATATTTCTCAGAGATAAGCTACCACATTTCTTCTCAGAGCAGAAAATAATTATGTGCCGAAAATAATTCTACTCTTGATGAGAGAGGATATATAATAAAGAAATGAACAGAGATATCGTGTATATCCAGGAATATAACAGAAATATATCAGAGATTCAACCATAAACATAGAGATATAGTAATACATTATTTCTATTAATGAAATAAATGTATAGAGACTGTAAAACTATAGAGTGAAAGACTCGCTAGAATGGTGGTAGCTTATCTCTGAGAAGAAATGTGATGGCGACTCGCATTCGCAAGAAGATGATTACAATGAGGCTTTTGTTATCCACATTTTTGGTTATCGAGATGATATTATGATTATGTCATGATAATGGAAGATCAAACTCTTGATTAAGGACTTTTTCCTGAAGAAGGTTACACTTGTCATTTTCTCAAAAATCATATTTTGAAGATAGTTCGCAGGCTGCATATATACTCTCCTGCAGGAATCCTTAATTTCCGCATGCTGCATTCAGCTTGATTGCGGAATTTCCGCACTGTGTTAATGGTTAGGGTGCGGACATGTTTCTAAAGGAGAAAATGAATAAGTTCTCGATTCTTCTAGAAGGAATCTTCTAGAAGAGTGAGTTGGAGTTCGAATGGTTCGCAAAATACTGACTTTCCAAATATCTTGGGATCATTCCCTATCCAAGTAACTAATCAATCTTCTCCTATATATTGAGGAGATTACTTATGGAAATGGTTGAAAAGAAAGAACAAGAAGAAGAAGCAAGCTAGCTAGGGATTGATTGGAGAACTGGTGCAAGACTGTATGGAGGATTGAAGCTACAACAACAAGAGACAACAAGTAATCATATGTGGTTGAACTTCTTCATGCATGAGCAAGTGTGTGTGTCAGAGCTAGGAGCCATCGAAAGGAGATCTACGACATCAAGGCTCAGGTTGTATATTTCTCTTTCAGTTAATATAATACATGAATATGTCCCTTTCCCATAATGATGATGTCATCTTATTACATGATTCCTTGATCACATGTATAGACTAGGTATTGAATATATTAATGCCTTTGTTGTGATTGGTTTGTGTTGTTGTGATTGGAACGACACAAGAGCATCGGAGCAGAGCGAGGAACAACAGAGATTAAAGGAGAGCGTTCGTAAGGTATGTTCACTATCCATTTCTCTTAGTTCATTCAATATTTAGATCTAGGGAAAGAGTAGTATTCTGTTACGGTTTGTTCCAGATCCAGGTGGATCTGGGGAGATTGGTCTGTGTCCACACTCATGAATTTATCCATAAACAACTTTGAAGGCCTTTTTACAATAAACAGGAATGCCAAAAGTCCTAAAGATCCAAAAACCTAACCCTAGGTTATGAAGCGCCAAAATTCATGTGGGTCCCGTTTGGGTAAGTTAGTACATCAACTTCCCAGAGTCATAACTTTTGCATATGATCTTTGTTTTAGGCGTATGATAGCTCATTCGAAAGGTATCCTCAAGGAGATTCATTTTTTGGGCTCAATCGTGTATTCTACTATCATTCAGAACCTCGATCTCTAAAAACCTTCATTTAGGCCCTCAAAATGGCCCCGAAAGTTAAAACCTGCTAAAAATAGTAAATTGCCAAAATTGCCAGAAAACTGTTTTGAGCCAGTTGGAAAAGGTGGGTGGACATCAATATCCACCTGGATCAATCCTCCCACCTTAGGAAGCAATGGTCTACATTGCGTTGAGTTCCCAAGGGAGAGGGAAAAGCGTTTGTTGGATCTGCATCTGGGTGCACTGCTTGTATTTTTGGAGATGTCACACTGCTTAGTTTGTGGAAGTATGGCATGAACCTTTTGAAGTTGAGGTTGTTCAACAGGTCGAGCTACATGAGAGGAAGGTGTGCAGGAGGAATATTTGGGCTTTGTTGCAACCTTATCGACTTCTTCTGTTGGATAGAAGGTGTTGGGGGAGAGGCTGTGGTGGTTGCAGTGTCCTTTTGTTCCCCTTTTGAACAAATTATGAAGAAGATGAATTTTGCAGTGTGAGATACTACCTTTCGACACTTTTTAGGTGGAACAATAGTTGGAACTACCTCTGGTATTTTTTAGATATGACCCCCCAAAGTAATAATGACACTACGGGGTCGAGACTCATAAACATCATGGCATCTCCACATATATGGTTGGCCCAAGAGAACATCACAGACATCCAGTGGGGAAACGTCACACAATACCTCATCCTTGAAGGGTTGGATGCAATATGACAATCGACACTGTTGGCTGACATGGAGATCTCATCCTTGTCGAAGCCACCCAATGTTGTATGGCTGAGGGTGTGGTGTTGTCGACAATCCCAACTGTTCGACGACCTCTACTGAGATTAGGTTTTTCTGTCTTCCGCTATCAACAATAAAATGCAGCGGGGTCTCCTTCACCCACAAATGTGAACTAGAAATGGGACCCCTAAGGGGGAAGAAGAGTACCCCTAGCATTGGATGGGAGGTACTGGTCAAGTCTCATCGATTGACAAGTGGGAGTTGCACGAATTGTGTGGGACATCAACTTGGAGAAGGCGACTGGGCAATGGTACATTTTATTTATTTTTGCAAGGTAGATTGTTAGTATGATTTATGCTCTTAGATCTGCATGTTTAATTGGGTAAGGAAATTGATAGTCTTAGAATTATGGTTGATGACTGGATTTTTCTATAGCCTTTAGCTCGATGATTGATTGAATCCCATGGCCTTCGATTCCCGACATTTCTTGACCGCCCTTTGGTGTATTGATTGTGATGATTGTGGTTGTGTTTTCCTTTCGTCCCTAGCTCATTAGTCCTCACCTGAGCAGTCGGCCAGGGGCTTGATCTATGGTCGTCGCTTCGGCATTAATAGACCTATGTATCTCAATGACATGCTTTTTTATACGTGGATGATGAGCGAAGGACATTCCTGTCAGTCGTCTACCTCCGTTGTTTTTCTTGGTTGATTATTTTGACTTGCACCATCTAGAAAATACCTCTGCATATGGATTTCCTTGTGTCCTTGTCGGTTTATCTCTGCGTTGATTATCTTCTACGCACCTTAAGGGATTAACCTTGGATCTTTTCTCTCTCTTACTGTTGTCTGTGTTTTATTGTTTTATGAGTCTATGTTATTACACTAATCTCAGCGCTGATTTGGTGTATGAACTGCGATTTATTTATTTTACTAACTGAGATTCCTTAGTTATCGACTGCAATTTCACTTGGTGACTGCGATCTGAAATTCAATTTTTCTGTACGATTTTATAATGAGAAAATTATAATAAGGAGCCAATGTTTATAGTTTTAGGCAATGTTATCATGTTTGATATAAATCGTGTGGTAGCGTACCGAAATGTTCTTGTTGGACATCGATTGTATTTGGCTTTTGGACAGTGAGTTGTTAACCGGATTGGCCATTGTTTGCCCTAAATTTGACTGTGTTATATATATATATATATATATATATATATATATATATATATGCTTTAAACTCATTGAAGACGTTTGACACTGTCCTACCCTTGAGTGAAATCATAATTTATTTACTGTGTCGTGTCCTTGTTGATTTCCCAGTTAAGTGAAGGGAAATGGTATTATGGTGTCTGCAATTTTAGTTAAGGGAGTTTACGATTTGTATTTAATGGTAATGCAAAATTAGATCTCATTTATGTACATCGATTGCCTTGTTTGTTTTTGACAACAGTCCAATTCCTATCTGATGTGTGTGTGCAACGATTTTCCAAACCTTAATGAAAATAATGACATTCCTTTTTGGTGTGGTTTTACTGTGTTAGCTCTTAATTATTGATTGTGTGTTGTTGTTGAATGACCACGTTTTCTCCTTAATGTGTAGTGTATTTGGTATTTGGTTGAATGCGTTGTTGATGAGTGAATACGATTTTCCCTTAAGGGTGGATTGAGCCTTGCTATTGTCTGGATATGATTTGCCTTTAATTTGATTGAGTTTGTTGTCGACAGGACACATTTTTCCATTAAATTTGTATACTGTGTTTTGCTAATGTGTGGAACGAATGGTTAACCTTGGAAATTTCAATTGAATGGTTAATCTCATAAAATTTATGTATCCCTTCCTGTGTGGTTTGCGTTGATTTTATTGTTGTCAAATAATGACCACAAATTTGTTGATAAGTAGCATAGTGAATTGCCTTTAAATTTGATTGAGTTTTGTTGTTGATTGACCATGTTTTGCCCCTTAATTGTTGACTGTGTTGTTGCTGGAATTACCACATTTGGCCATTTAATTTTGAGTGCTTTTTTTGTTGAATGGGCACGATTTTCCACCATTTGTGTACTACATTTTCTTGATGTGTGGTACAATGATTTGCCTTTAAACAATGATTGTGTTGTTGTTGAATGTCCACGAGTTGATCCTTCTGCAGTTTTGTTTTGTCTTTTATTCTCCTTCAATTTGAGTGTACCCAATGTTCTCACTGCCCAACATAATTGCTACAGTGATGTCTTTGGTCCATTAAATTCCATGTTATTTTCTACAGCGAGTTAATGGACAATGGATTCCTTCTTAATGAGTATTTTCCACAGCGAGTTAAATGGTCAGCAGTCATGTTAATTGCCTTGTTATCTACTATATTAATTGTTATGTTAATTTTCATATTAACTGCCATGTTATTTGCTACATCAAGTTAATGGTCAACATATTCTTCTTAATAACTAATTGACACAACGAGTTAAATGGTCAACAGTCGTGTTAATTACCTTGTTATTGCTATATTAATTGTTATGTTAATTGTCATGTTAATAGCCTTGTCATTACTATATTAATTGTTATGTAACTACTATCTTAATTGCCTTGTTAAATTGCTACAGTGATGTTAATAGTTAGCAGTTTCCTTCTCAATGTTAATAGACAACTAGTATTGTTAATTCAGTCAATATAGCTAGACTACATGTTGAGATTAAATTGTTCGTAAGTGTTATAATGGTAGAATTCTACTTTAATATTGTCAATGTTTTTATTTAAGTTAATGGCTAGTTCGATGGAGATTTGGATCATTATAGAATTGTCCATTTAGGTTGTAATAGTGATTAAAATTAGATTGGTGAGTAAATACTAGATTGCCAATTTTAGACTTGCTAAATTGATTATAATTGAGGTTAGATTGTATTTACAATTATAGTTCTAGTATTGTTTGCTTATACTTCCTAGATTGATTGCATTAACGTTAGATTAGCAGCTGTATTAATGACTATCTGTAACTTAGACGTGCCCCGTTTAGAATGGCAACCCATGTTAAAATAGATTGTAATTATTGACTACTTTAGACTGGGTGATTGGTTGGGTCATGGACAATTTCATGTATTGGCTTCTGTCATCCCTTGTCTTCATCCTATGGCATTTCATCGACCTGTTTTTGGGGTATGGCTATGATTTTCCTCTCGGTGTTCGGTTTCTATCACATCGGATTTATCGAGCGTCCTTGATCCAAATAGGATGTGATGTGCCAAGGTTATTGACGCGTCTATCACATGGGGATAGCATGATTCCTGATGAGGGGAACATGGCATGCCCTATGGGATAGTGGTGATCGAGAACTTGGCCAGAGTTGGTTCATTCAGAGTGAGCGTGGATGAGCATGGCAAGTTTCTTTAGGCAAATGGATGGAAAGCCTTCATGCATTTGGTTCGTGCATGTTGAGGTTCTAGTCTTCTTCGTCAAGGTCGTTGTGTCAAGAAGGGATGTTTTCCTTTAAGCTTGTAGGTGTGTCTTGTTTGCATCAGGCGGGTAGTCATTTTCTCCTTGTTGTCTATGCATGTTTCACACAATTTCCCTTGTGCATGTACGTGGTGTCATAGTAGCCTATTTCCTAAACTACGTTCATCGTCGGTGTGTGGTTAACTGTTGTTGTCATCACCTCTTTCCTTTAAAAAAAAATTACTTTTTCTTCACTTGTAGTTGTAACCGAGGGGTCGTTACATGTGGTATCAGAGTAGGGTTCAACCCGCAACTTGGGATCACTACAGATTTTGTTGTTATTATTTTATTATAACGTTTCTAATTGAGTTGACTTGTATCCGTGCAGGTGATCATGGTTAGAGGACGTCACGGAGGCAGACGATGGGGTTCTAGGGGAGGAGGCGTGACACCTCCAGTAGCATCCATGCCTGAGGGGTCTAACCCCCATGGAGACGAAGAGGTTGTCCGATAGAAGAAGATAGAAGTGGGTGATGTGGTTGGAATGATGTGATATTTTCATTGAATGTTTGAGGTGCTGATCATCCGTTTGGACAAAGATGAGGCCAGAGCACTGGCACCCCCTGAGGGTCCACTGCACGCTCCGGTCGGTACTGGTAGCATTCACCATGAACTCGAGAAGGTCAAATTTCCTGAGTTCTTTGGTGCCCCGGATGATGCAACCGTCGAGGCATGGTTAGAGAATATGGTGATGTTCTTTGCACTTCATGACTATACCTCCAAAATGAAGGTCTGCATGGCGTTCTTTCAACTGAAGGGGAGCGCTATACTATGGTGGAAGATGCTCCTACCACAACTAAACATGGTCATTGAAGACGTGTTATGCGAACTGTTCGAGAAACGGTTCTAAGAGAGGTACCTATCAGAGGAACTCATTGAGCATGAGCTCAATGATTTCAACGCCTTACGACAGGGTGGTCGTACTGTGCCTATGTACGAGGCCCATTTTATGGAGCTGCTCAAGTATGCTTCACATCTTAACACTGATAAAATTAAGGTCAATAGGTTCGTGTTCGGCCTTAATGGAAGCATACGTGCAAAGGTTACGATTCTAATGCCTCAAAACTTGCATGATGTCATCCAGAAGGCCCTCATAGTAGAGGAGGAGCTTATCAGTGGGGGTCAGAGTAGGACTCCAGTGAGACTAGCACGACAGGTGTCAACAGGTGCACAGCAACATCAGACACGAGCTAGACATATGCCAGGATATCGTGGCTTCCAGAGGGGATCCACTTTCAATAAACCTCGACAACCAACGCCTCAGCAGCGGACACCTTATCGGGGATCACAGGATCAATAGCAACGTCAGACACAACAGTAGTAGTTTAGGCCTATTCAGTAGAAACGAACCAGGATTCCAGGCCGATGGGCCATCATATTCTACTTCGGGTACCAGGAGTACTAGACCGAAGAAGGGTTGTTGGACGTGTGGGGAGCCACACTACCAGTGTGACTGCCTTGTAGAGAGGACTAGAGAGTTTGGATCAGTTGGACCCATTACCATAGGAGATATGGGAAAGGCCCATCGCATTCATGCAAAGGTGAATAACCGCTAGGTAGAGCACCAGTAGACTGTGCTTGAGACATCAGGTATCATCGTTGACTAGAACCTTAGTACTTTGATAGATCTTGATGGTACTGAGAGTTTCATTTCTGGTGCAGTGTTAAAGAGGATTAAGGTAAAGGAAGTCAAATAAGATGAGTTTAGCTTCGTAGATATGGCTTTGGGAGCCAAATAGAACGTTGGAAAAAAGGTTACGGATTGTATCCTTAACTTGGGAGAGTTTGTCACCAAGGACAACCTGTACGTCATGATCTTAGTATCTTATGACGTCGTGATTGATATGGATTGGTTGGAATCACATGAGGCGATACTCAACTGTAAGATGAAACGATTGATCTTGGTCGATGATGAGGGACAGAGACATGTGATTATAGGATGGAAACAGGGAGTTTCCCTGAGGTTCATATCTTCCTTGCATCTACGGAAGAGCATGCATAAGGGGTGCAAGCTTTATGCGATTCTTGCATTAAATGAGAAGGGAGTAGCAAAAAGTCTAGAAAACGTTTCGGTGGTGAGAGAGTTTGTAGAAATATTTCCAAAGGAGTTACCTAGGATGCCGCCAGAGAGGTAATTGGAGTTTACTATAGACCTAAAATTGGGAACTGAACCGACAGATAGAACGCTTATTAGATGTTGACCCTAGATTTACAGGAGTTGAGAATGAAACTGAAGGCGTTGTTGGACCTAGGACTGATAAGTCCAAGTGCGTCACCGTGGGGTGTGCCTGTTATTTTCATACGAAATAAGGAAGGGTCATGGAGGCTCTACGTTGACTATCGTCAATTGAACAAGGAAACGATCAAGAATCAATATCCATTGTCGAGGATTGATTATCTGTTTGATCAGATGAAGGGTGTGACGGTGTTCTGAAAGATCAATTTGCTATCAAGGTATCACCAGTTATGGATCAAGGAGGATGATGTCCCTAAGACCACCTTTAAGATGAGCTTTGGACATTATGTGTTTATTGTTTTACCGTTTGTATTGACAAACATCCCATGTGTATTCATGAGTTTGATGAACGGGGTGTCCGCGAGTACTTGGACAAGTTCATCCAAGTATTCATTGATGATATTTTGATTTACTCTTAGATGACAAAGGAGCATGACGAGCACTTGCACTTGGTACTACAGTGTCTGGGAGAGCACAAAATCTATGGGAAGTTGTCCAAATTCTCATTTTATCAATAGAAGATTCACTACTTAGGGCATATCATCTCTGGCGAAGGTATCATCATGGATCCAGCAAATGTTGAGGCTATTATGGAATTGCTTGCATCGATGAATGTCTCAGAAGTGCGTAGCTTCATGGATTTAGCAGGATACTATCGATAGTTTGTCGAGGGATTTTCGAAGATAGAAAATCCGATCATGGATTTGCAAAAGAAGAACAAGAAGTTTGTTTGGACCGAGAAATGCGCAGAGGCATTTCATAGGCTCAAAGAGTTGTTGACAACAACATCGATACTGAAGCTCCCTGACATGGATCTGGAATTCTTGGTATACACTAATGCATCTAAGGAAGGCTTAGGTAGAGTCTTGATGAAAGATGGTCGAGTGAACGCATACATCTCGAGGAAACTGAGAAGGCATGAGGAGAATTACACAACACACGATTTGGAGTTATTAGCCATCGTTTATGCCTTGAAGGTTTGGAGACACTACCTTGTTGGATGAAAATTTGAACTAAGGACGGACCACTATGGACTACAACACATGTTTACGCAAAGTGACCTGAACGCGTGACAATGATGTCAGTCGAAATTGCTTAGTGAGTACGACTTTGAGATTACTTACATAAAAGGAACAGTGAACCAAGTGGAAGATGCATTGAGTTGGAGACCATGCATATTTTTGGTGTTGCCTCTTCAGACAAGATTACGTGAAAAGATTCTAACTTGATAGCGTGAAGATGACTGGTACAAAGAGGTCGAGGGTTTTATTGGACAAAACACAATTATAGTACCAAGATTTGAATGATTTACGTTTGACGACAATGTATTATTGAGGTTTAAAAATCGGATTTACATACCATCGAAGGATGCGTTGAGGAGATGGATCCTAAGCAAGGCTCATAGATCAGTCTACATGGCTCACCTAGGACTCACAAACAGGAGGGAAGACCTTAAACCTTTATTATTCTAGAAGGTAATGAAGGAAGATATAGTCAACTATGTGGCTAGATGTCTAGAATGTCAGCAGGTAAAGGATGAACATAGACATCCTGTAGGATTACTAAAGTCACATGATATGCTGGAATCAAAATGGGAGTTTATTTCAATGGATTTTATTGTTGGATTTCCACTGACGGTAAGGAGACATGACTCGATTTTCGTAGTAGTAGACACTCTGATGAACAATGCTCACTTAATTCCTATGTGTATGACGTATCAGGCACCTTACATAGCTAGATTTTTCATTAGTGAGATTGTGAGGCTACATGGCATGCCTAAGAGGATTATATTTGATAGGGGGTCGATGTTTACTGGATGTTTTTGGATGAGTTTCCAAGAGGCATTGGGAACCAAACTTAACTTCACTAGTGCATATCACCCGAAGACTGATGGGCGGACCGAACAAATGAACCAGACCTTGGAGGACATGTTGCGCATGTACGTGTTGATGTAGGCTGATGATAGCTTGCCGACCAAACTCACATGTGGAGTAGAGGGGTCATGCATGACTACCAGAGATATCTAGGGAGGGGTATGGAAAACAACCCTGCCACAACATACTAGCACTCTCGTCGTGGCTCAAACTGTACGTTAACAATTATCTAGTTCGAGAAGACCCACAATGTAGTGAGGGCCGATTGAGGCAGTCACTCACGATGATTCTAAGGGGCGCACAATAAGGAAGGGGCCTTATTCCTTAGAGGCCCTTAGTCTCCCACAAGATCACATGGAGGAGTATTGAATCCACAGGTTTTTGATGTCTACCAAGTCAGTCAAGAGGCAAGTGGCACCCTTGGAGCACGTGGTGCATCCTAAAGGGCACATCATGCAAGAAAAATAGAAAGAGGCGAGTGGCACCCTTGGAGCATGTAGTGTGTCCTGAAGGGCACGTCACACAGTTATTTAATAATTGGATAAAACCATATGGCTTTAGGAAAAATAAAGTCTTAAGGAATATTTGAAACCTTTCCCTTAAAAAAGGAAATGTGTCGCCCAACCTAGGAAAATAAGGTCCAGGTCTAAATTTTACCGATGATAAAATTTTATCTATATATATATATATATATATATATGTAATAAATGATAATGATAATCTTCATTAATATTATGGTAAGAAGGGCGTAAGCAATTAAATTGATTTATAAAATCTTTTGGGATAAAATTTAAAAAGGGGAAATAATTGATTTACTTATTATGTAAATTAAAATTTATTCATTAGAAATAAAAAGGGAAAAAGGCTAAGTTTCTGCACATGCCTTTTTGAGTTTAATTAAAAAGGGAAAAAGGGGAAATCTAAAATAATTAGGAAAATAGGAAAAACCGGGAACCATAAAAGAAAGGGGAAACACTAGGAAAAAGAAGTTAGTCCAACTTAGTAAGGTATCTACCATTTAAGAACTTTCTAATTTAAAATGAACTAGCAAATTAATAATGGGGAAAGTCATTAAAACCTGCAAGGGAATTTGGGGACACCTAGGAGCGATTCTAGGAGTGACTCTAGGTGGGTGAGGGAAATAAGGGTAATTAATTAATTAAAGAAATTAGTTTTTGGAGGAATGAAGGGGATGGGTGACACATGTACGCAGAGGATTTTTATGAATTATTTTATTAAACATTAAATAAAATGGGATTTTGGGAAAATAGGGGACTTCGAAACTCTATATAATGGAGGGAGGAAAATGATGATGGGCTCTTTTGTTTGGCGTAATGTTACGCTACACAAATCTATACTTGATTGACTTAGCTTATGGGAGTTGGGATACCCAGCTCGGTGAGGAGTGGTAGCTCAGCCTTGCGAGGCGAGTTGGGAGATAAATGATTCTTTGGATAGTGTGTGTGGCCTCTTTGTGGCTCAGGGGGCTAAGGGGGAAGAAGAGTACCCCTAGCGTTGGTTGGGAGGTACCGGTGAAGTCTCATCAGTCAACAAGAGGGATTTGCACAAAGCGCACGTGACATCAACTCGGAGTGGGAAATTGGGAAATGGTATGCTTTCTTTGTTTTCACAAGGTAGATCGTTAGTATGATTTATGCTCTTAGATCTACATGTTTAATTGGGTAAGGAAATTGATATTATTAGAATTCTGGTTGATGAATGAATTTTTCCATAGCCTTTAGCTCGATGATTGATTGACTCCCATGTCCTTCGATTCCCAGCATGTCTTGACCGCCCTTTGGAGTACTGATTGTGATGATTGTGGTTGTGTTTTCCTTTTATCCCTAGCTCATTAGTCCTCACCTGAGCCGTCGGCCAAGAGCCTGATCTACGGTCGCCGCTTTGGCATTAACAGATCTATGGATCTCAATGCCCTCCTTTTCTATGTGTGGATGATGAGCGAAGGACATTCCTGTCAGTCGTCTACCTCTGTTGTTGTCCTTGGATGTTTGTTTTGACTTGCGCCATCTAGCAAAGACCTCTGCATATGGATTTCCTTGCATCCTTCCAGGTTTATCTCTGTGTTGGTTTTGTTCTTCACACATTAAGGGCTTAACCTTCGATCTTTTATCTCTCTTACTGTTGTCTGCATTGTATTGTTTTATGCATCTGCATTATTACGATAATATCAGTGCTAGTTTGGTGTATGGACTGTGATTTCTTTAGTTTACTGACTAAGATTCCTTAGTTATTGACTGCCATTTCACTTAGTGACTGCGATCTACAATTCGATTTTTGTGTACGATTTTATAATGAGCAAATTATAATGAGAAGCCAATGTTTATAGTTTTAGGCAGCGTTATCATTTTTGATAGCAATCATGTGGTAGCATACTGAAACGTTCTTGTTGGACATCGATTGTATTTGGCTTTTGGATAGTGAGTTGTTAACCGGATTGGCCATTGTTTGCCCTAAATTTGATTGTGTTATATATATATATATATGTTTATGCTTTAAACTCATTGAAGACGTTTGACAACGTGCTACCCTTGAGTGAAATCGGAATTTCTTTACTGTGTTATGTCCTTGTTGATTTCTCGGTTAAGTGAAGGGAAATGGTATTATGGTGTCTGTGATTTTAGTTAAGGGAATTTATGATTTGTATTTAATGGTAATGTGAAATTAAATCTCGTTTATGTACATTGATTTCCTTTTTTTTTTTTACAGCAAACCAATTCCTATCTAGTGTGTGTGTGCATCGATTTGCCAAACCTTATTGACAACAACGACATTCCTTTTTGCGATGGTTGTACTGTGTTTCCCCTTAATTATTGACTGTGTTGTTGTTAAATGACCACGTTTTCCCCTTAATGTGTAGCGTATTTGGTATTCGGTTGATTGTGTTGCTGATGAGTGGATATGATTTTCCCTTAAGGGTGGATTGAGCCTTGTTGTTGTTTGGATACAATTTGCCTTTAATTTGATTGAGTTTGTTGTTGACTGGGCATGTTTTGCCATTAAATTTGTATACTGTGTTTTGTTGATGTGTGGAACGAATGGTTAACATTAATGATTTCAATTGAATGGTTAATCTCAACAAATTTATATATCCCTTCCTGCATGGTTTGCATTTATTTTATTGTTGCTTAATAATGAGTACGAATTTGTTGATAAGTAGCACAGGGAATTGCCTTTAAATTTGATTGATTTTTGTTGTTGATTGACCACGTTTTGCCCCTTAATTGTTGACTGTGTTGTTGTTGGAATGACCATGTTTGGCCATTTAATTTTGAGCTCTTTTGTTGCTGAATGGGCATGATTTGCCACCATTTGTGTATTGTGTTTTGCTAATGTGTGGTACAACAATTCACCTTTAAATGGTGACTACATTGTTGTTCAATGACCACGAGTTGATCCTTCTGTAGTATTTTATTTTCTTTTATCCTCCTTCAATTTGAGTGTACCCAACGTTCTCACTACCCAACATAATTGCTATAGTGATGTCTTTTGTCCATTAATTGCCATGTTATTTGCTACAGTGAATTAATGGACAATGTATTCCTTCTTAATCAGTATTTGCCACAACGAGTTAAATGGTCAGCAATCATGTTAATTGCCTTGTTATATATTATATTAATTGTTATGCTAATTGTCATATTAACTACCATGTTATTTTCTACAGTGAGTTAATGTTCAGCAGATTCCTTCTTAATATCTAATTGCCATAGTGAGTTAAATGGTCAACAGTCGTGTTAATTGCCTTGTTATTTTTATATTAATTGTTATGTTAATTGTCATGTGAATTTCCTTTTTATTAATATATTAATTGTTATGTAACTACTATGTTAATTGCCTTGTTAAATTGCTACATCTATGTTAATAGTTAGCAGTTTCCTTCTCAATGTTAATAGACAACTAGTATTGTTAGTTTGGTCAATATAGCTAGACTACATGTTGAGATTAAATTGTTATAAAGTGTTATAATGGTAGCATTCTACTTTAATATTGTTAATGTTTCTATTTAAGTTAATGGCTAGTTGGATGGAGATTTGGATCATTATATAATTGTCCATTTAGGTTGTAATAACGATTAAAATTAGATTGGTGAGTAAAGACTAGATTGTCAATTTTAGACTTGCTAAATTGATTATAATTGAGGTTAGATTGTATTTATAAATATAGTTCTAGTATTGATTACTTAGACTTGCTAGATTGATTGTATTAACGTTAAATTTGTGGGTGAATTAATGACTATTTGTAACTTAGACATGCCCCGTTTAGAATGGTAACCCATGTTAAAATAGATTGTAATTATTGACTAGTTTAGACTCGGTGATTGGTTGGGTCATGGATGATTTCAGGTATTGCCTTGTGTCATCCCTTGTCTTTGTCCTCTGGCATTTTGTCAACCTGTTGTTGGGGTATGGCTTTGGTTTTCCTCTCGATGTTCGGTTTCTAGCATGTCGGATTTATATAGCGTCCATGGTCCAGATAGGATGTGATGTGACAAGGTTATTTATGTGTCTATCACCTAAGGATGACATAATTCCTAATGAGGGGATCATGGTGTTCCCTATGGGATAGCTACGATCGAGAACTTGGCTGGAGTTGGTGTGTTCTGAGTGAGCGTGCATGAGGCTGGCATGTTTTTTTAGGCGCATGGATGGAACACCTTCATGCATTTGGCTCCTGTGCCTTGAGTTTCTAGTCTTGTTTGTCAAGGATGTTGTGTCAGGAAGGTATGTTGTCCTCTAAGCTTGTAGGCATGTCTTGTTTGCATCGGGTGGGTAGTCATTTTCTCCTTGTTGTCTACACACGTTTCGCCTAGTTTCCCTTGTGCCTGTGCATGGTGTCATAGTAGCCTATTTCCTGGACTGTGTGCTTGCATTCGTCATCGGTGTGTGGTTAACTGTTGTTGTCGTCACCTCTTGCCTTTCAAACAGAACAAAAAAAATTACTTATGCTTCGCTTGTAATCGTAACCGAGGGGTCGTTACATGTGGTATCAGAGTGGGGTTCAACCCGCGACTTGGGATCACTATGGCTTTCATTGTTATGATTTTATTATAATGTTTTTAATTGAGTTGAATTGTATCTGTGCAGGTGATCATGGTTAGAGGACCTCACGAAGGAACACGACGGGGTTCTAGGGGAGGATGCACGACGCCTCCAGTAGCATCCACGCCTGAGGGGTCTAACCCCCATGGAGATGAAGAGGTTGTCGAGCAGGAGCAGATAACAATGGGTGATGTAGTTGGAATGATGATATCTTTTCAATGCATGTCTGAGGCATTGATCAGTCGTTTGGACATAGATGAGGCTGGAGAATTGGCAGCCACTGAGGGTCCACCGCTCACTTTGATCGGTACTGGTAGCATTCACCGTGAACTCGAGAAGGTCAAATTTCCCAAGTTCTTTGGTGCCCCGGATGGTGCAGTCGTTGAGGCATGGTTGGAGAATATGGAAATGTGGTTTGCAGTTCATGACTATACCTCCAACATGAAGGTCCGCATGGTGGTGTTTCAAATTAAGGGGAGCGCACTACTATGGTGGAAGACTCTCCTACCACAACTAAACATGGTCGTCAAAGACATGTCATGGGAACTATTCAAGGAACGGTTCTGAGAGAGGTACCTATCAGAGGAATTCATTAAGCATAATTTCAACGAGTTCAACGCCTTACGACAGGGTGGTTTTATGGTTCTCGAGTACGAGACCCATTTTATGGAGTTGCTCCAATATGCTTCGCATCTTAACACTTAGAAACTTAAGGTCAACATGTTTGTGTTCGGCCTTAATGGAAGCATACATGTAAAGGTTAGGATTCTGATGCTTCAAACCTTGCATGATGTCATCCAGAAGGCCCTCATAGCAGAGGAGGAGCTTATCAATAGGGGTCAGAGCAGGAGTCCAGTGAGACCAGAAGGGCAGTTGTCAACTGGTGCATAGCAGCATCAGACACCAACCACACATATGAAAGGATATCGTGGCTTCTAGAGGGGATCCAATTTCACTACACCTCGGTGACCGGCACCTCAACAACAGACCTTATCGGGGACCATAGCATCAGCAGAAGCGTCGGTCACAAAAGAAACAATTTAGGCATGTTCATCAGAACAAACTAGGATTCCAGGTCAGTTAGCCATCATCTTCTACTTCGGGTACTAGTAGTACTGGACAAAATAATAGGTGTTCGACGTGTGGGGAGCCACACTACCAATGTGAATGCCCTGTAGAGAGGACTAGAGCGTCTGGATCACCTGGACCCACTACCATGGGAGATATGGGCAAGGCCCATTGGATTCATGCAGCAGTGAATAACCGCCAAGAAGAGCACCAGTCGACTGTGCTCGATACTTCATGTACCGTCGCTGACTAGACACTTAGTATTTTGATAGATCTCGGTGCTACCAAGAGATTCATTTCTAGTGCAGCACTGAAAAGGATTAAGCTAAAGGAAGTCGAACACGATGAGTTTAGCTTCATAGAGATGGCTTCAAGATCCAAATAGAAGGTTGGAGGAAAGATTATGGGTTGTATCCTTAACCTGGTAGAGTTTGTCAAAGGGCCAACTTGTACATCATGATATTAGGATCTTATGACATCATGATTGGTATGGACTGGTTGGAATCACATGAGGCGATACTCAACTATAAGACGAATTGGTTGAGCTTGGTCGATGACGAGGGGTAGAGACATGTGATTGTAGGATGGAACCAGGAAGTTTCCCTAAGGTTTATCTCTTCATTGGAAGAGCATGCACAAGGGGTGCAAGCTTTATTCGATCATTGCATTAAACAAGAAGGGAGTAGAAGAAGGTCTAGAACACCTTCCAGTGGTGAGAGAGTTTGTAGACATCTTTTTGGAGGAGTTACCTGGGATGCCTCTGAAGAGGGAATTGGATTTTACTATAGACCTAAAACTGAGAACTTAACTGATAGATCAAACACCTTATCGGATGTCAAACCCGGAGTTACAGGAGTTGAGAATGCAATTGAAGGAGTTGTTGGACCTGGGACTTATATGTCCAAGTGTGTCACCGTGGGGTGCACCCGTTATTTTCATACAAAAGAAGGATGGGTTGTGGTGGCTCTCAATTGACTATCGTCAATTGAACAAGGAAATGATCAAGAATCAATATCTGTTGCCGAGGATTGATGATCTGTTTGATCAGATGAAGGGTGCGACGATGTTCTCAAAGATCGATTTGCGATCAGGGTATCACTAGTTACGGATCAAGGAGGATTATGTCCCTAAGACCACCTTTAAGATGAGGTTTGGACATTATGAGTTTAATATTTTACCGTTTGGATTTACAAACACCCCAAGGGTATTCATGAGTTTTATGAATGGTGTGTTCCGCGAGTACTTGGACAAGTTCGTCCAAGTATTCATTGACAATATTTTGATTTACTCTCGGATGATGAAGGAGCATGACAAGAACTTGCACTTGGTACTACAATGTCTACGAGAGAACAAAGTGTATGGGAAGTTGTCCAAATGCTCATTTTATCAATCGGAGATTCACTAGTTATGGCATGTCATCTCCGACAAAGGTATCGTCGTGGATCCAACAAAGGTTGAGGCTATTATGGAATGGCCTATGCCGATGAATGTCTCGAAAGTGCGTAGCTTCATGGGTTTAGTAGAATACTATCGACGGTTTATCGAGGGATTTTCGAAGATAGCAAATCTGATCACGGAGTTGCAGAAGAAGAACAAGAAGTTTGTTTGGATGGAGAAATGCGTGGAGGCATTTCAGAGGCTCAAAGATCTGTTGAAAACATCACCAATACAAAAGGTCCCTGACATGGATGCAGAATTCTTGGTATGCACTGATGCATCAAAGGAGGGCTTAGGTGGAGTACTCATGCAAGAAAGTTGAGTGAACACATACATCTCGAGGAAATTGAGAAGGCATGAGGAGAAGTGCGTGACGCACGATTTGGAGTTGTTAGCCATCGTATATGCCTTGAAGGTTTTGAGACACTACCTTGTTGGATGAAAATTTGAACTAAGGACTGACTACTGTGGACTACAACACATCTTTACGAAAAGCGACCTGAACGTGCGACAACGACGTCGATCGGAATTTCTTAGCGAGTAAGACTTCGAGATTACTTACATAAAAGGAACAATGAACTGAGTGGCAGATGCACTGAGTCGGAGACCATGCATATTTTCAGTGTTGCCTCTTTAGATGAGCCTATGTGAAAAGATTCTAACTTCACATCTTGACGATGACTGGTACAAAGAGGTCGAGGGTTTTATCGGAAAAAATACAATGATGGTACCAATATTTGAAGGATTTATGTTTGACGACGATGGATTATTGAGGTTTAAATATCATATTTATGTACAACCGAATGACGAGTTGAGGAGTTGGATCCTAAGTGAGGCTCATAGAGCAGTCTACATGGCTCACCCAGGAGTCAAAAAGATGAGGGTAGACCTTAAACCCTTATTCTTCTGGAAGGGAATAAGGGCAGATATAGTCAACTATGTGGCGAGATGTCTAGAATGTCAGCAGGTAAAGGCTGAACATAGACATCCAACAGGATTACTATAGCCACACGCTATTCCAGAATCGAAATGGGAGGTTATTTTGATGTATTTTTTTGTTGGGTTTCCACTGATGGA
>ML788068.1:277075-298666 GCA_009831015.1 Picea engelmannii
CTCTGTTACTGGTGGTGCCTACGCTCTAGTGGGCTATGTTTTCTCTGGTGACTTTATAAGTTCGTAGGGTTGGGCTCGGTTCCTCTGCTCCTAGACAAGTCTATCCCTTCTCTTTCAACCTGCCTTCTATATGCGTAAGTGTTTTTTTAAGTTCATGTGGCATTCATGAGTGCATTAGTGTATTTGTTCGGAGCAGTTTAATTTTGTAGTGATTGTTTTTTCAATTCCGAGGGTTTGATAATATAAAAAGTCAAGGATTTTATGTAAATTTAGAGTTTTTTAAAATCTTAGACAAATTTCTAATTATAATAAAACTTTGTTCATGTTCTAACTTTTTTCCAAATTCATTTAATTATTTTATAAAAATATTAACATATTTGGATTTTGAAATATGGATAGATGAAATCTTCAAGGATTTTGAAATATAGATAGTTGGAATTTTCAAGAATGTTATCAACCTTAATTTTGTCCTAACCCTAAGTTGATGAAAAAAAAGCCACTTTGTTGTCTTATATCATTTAGACAAATAGGTTTGTTTGAAATATAGGTTTATATATGATTACATATTAATGTCTTATATCATTTAGACAAATAGGTTTGTGTCTAAATAGGTTTGTATACAGTGGTTTAAAATTTATTTAGTGGTTTAAAATTTATTTAGTTTTATATATGGTGGTTTGAAATATAGGTTTATATATGATTACATAATAATGGTTTTATCCACAAACATAAAAAGAGAGTGGACGATAATACCCATAAAATGGATATTGTTAAGAGTAGTTTGTGAAACCTTAGCCAGAAAGAATGCAAATGGTTGAAAAGGTGCTTGGCCGCATGAAATTTCTTGTCTCTCTCCTAAACAGAATGAGGTTGCCATATTTTAGGAAGGACGCACATCCATCTGTGTATATTTTCGGAGAGAAGAAGAAGCTAACGCACGAGAACCCCGACCATCCCGACCAATGTGGAGATTGCAATCACTGGTGCCTACCCGAGAGTTGTGGAAAGAGTTGTTGAACGAGAGTTTCATTGACGTTCTCAATAATGGAGTTGTGACATTTATAAAGTATTTATATAAAATATTAAATCTATTAATAAAGTAAAAATACACATTAATAATATATTATTACATTATTAATACAATATTCATAAAAGAATAAAGTAATATAAAAAATGAAAAGATCATTAATATTATTAATATTAACAAAATATTAATAATTAATAAAGTAATACCAAATATATTAATGTATTAATATATCGATGTGATAATACATTAATGTATTAACTAATTAATATTTGATTGCGATTTGACATTATCGAAACCTCCAGTCGACCTCGCTTTAAAACATTTGGGATGGTGAAATTTGAAATCCTGCAATGGAGGGAACCAGCAAAGGGAGACTAACATCGGTCCATGGCAGTGGAGATGAACCAGGACAATCCCCGGGAGCCAGTAGTTTCTTCTATCACAGACAACATCGATTGGTCTCTCAAACCGGTGCACGCTCTGCTCGGTTCGCAGGACAATCCCCGGGAGTCGGTAGTTCTTCTAACTCAGACAACATCGACTTTTCTCTTCAACCGGTGCACGCTCTGCTGAAGCTCCTTGTTCTCGAACCCAGACGCTCTTCTGTCCCCCCTGGGACCCGTTCTTGTTGGTAAGTCCCTGATTGTTGTCCTCCACCGAGTCTCACAGGATCAGACTTTCTCTTGGCCGACAGACTAAGTTATTTTATTGAACTCTAGCACCGAACAGCTTCTGCCTTCTGGTTTCGGACGCTGTGCTTTCTGACCTCCCTAGGCCCCAAACCTGCTTTATTTTCCCTGGCAGCAGTGTAGGGATTGGTGACAGTCTCGGTCATTGTCTCCCACTGATTTTTCCACCAGAAGTGTCTACTTCTCGGTCACTTTTGCGGGATGGACTCTCTCATAAACAACCTTATGCTACCGTCCGATGAGGTGATCTAGAGACAAGCGGGACTTTTTGAAAACGTTGATGCCGACAAGTCTAAACAAAACAAAGTTCCTTCCTCGTTGTCCACTTCTCCTCTTCCTTCAGAGGCCCCATAAGGACATCAATCGATTTTACAGTCAACTGACAGAGATCCAGGGGTTGCTCCTTCTTTCTTGGTTGATCCCTGTTACAAGTCCAGGCATCCCCCTTAGAGTGGTTATAATATTCTACCTCTTGTTCATGGCTTACAAAACGTTCCCCCCAGCTCGAAACAGACAGCCCATTTTGGTCGAAAGGCCCGGAAATCCAATAGAAGAGCAAGAAGACTAGTGTTGGGAGATGGTGTGGGGCTAGAAGATCTATGTCAAATGTCGCTATGTGGCTTAGTGGGGCGTTTTTCATACAAACAGCTCAACAATCTCCACCTGGTTGATTGGATGAACCTGCACTGGCTTCCTCTTCTTGGATACTCCCCTGAGGTCATCTACCTCAAAAAAGGTTGGTTTGGCTTCATTTGCAAGTCTCCTGAAGATGTCTCCTTACTTTTAAGTAAGTTTTGGGTTTCTGGGGGTTCTAGTCTGATGCTTAAGCGCTGGAGGATGGCTTTCAACCCCGACACAGATTATTTTCAGCATAGGCACCTGTGGGTCCTTCTTCCGGGTCTCCCATTGTTCCTCTGGAATGAAGGAGCTCTAAAAACTATTGGCGATTCCTTGGAACTTTCATTTCTGTTGATCCCCAGTCACTTACAGGTCCTGTGAGAAAAATGGGCAGAGTGCTGGTAGCTATGGACATTTATGCAGGTTTACCGGAAACCCTAGAAATAAAATGGCGAGGAAGAAAGATAGCCCAGTCACTGGACTATCTAGGGCTCCCCTTCCGCTGCAACCATTGCCGAAAAATAGGACATCTCCGTCACTCCTGCCCTGGTAAGGATCTTTCTGATTCTTTGGAAACTGAAGACCTGCATCTAAACCCTCTCAACTACGTGGATGAAGACCCTTCTCTGAGTTCTTTGAATGTCTCATCCCCACCCTCTCCCCCAGGTCCCTTAAACCAGACCCCCTCCCTAGCAGATAAACTCAAACATCACTGTCCCCATCTCTTCTTGTCCCTTACAGAAGAAGAGAAGGCTGCACTAAACAATTCCCTCTGGCTATCTTCTTCCACTGGTTCAAAGACTCCCTCCCTGGACACCGAGTCTCCTTCTCCAGATCCCTACTTAAATGATCCCTCAGCTACCACTTCTTCCTACCCTCCGATTTTTTATTCCAGCCCCTTTTTTGTCAAAGTTTCCCCTACCTTGGATCGGTCCTCCCCTCCAAACCATTCACCTCCTACCTCTCCGAGTAGGCGCCCTAACCACTCTTCCACCACCTTGGTTTCAGAAGATTCTACTCTGGTATTACCGGGTTTTAGGGAAGCTGAGGAGGAAGTTTCTCTCCTTTCTGACTTACCTAACACTTCCTCCTCCCTGCCTCTCATCCCCAGTAGCTCCTCCCAACTTCCAATCTTTCGTGGAAAAGAACTCATTGAATCCTCCATGCAGGCTAGTACTTCCAACACCCTTCCATCAATCAATGATCGAAAATATTTTGCGTGGGTTAGAGGTTTGGGTATCGAAATCTCCCCACTATAGACGAGGAGATCCAGAAAGAAAAAGGAAAGCGCTAGCAACCAACCAAAAGTTACTGACATCCCTTCCTTGGATGGGAAGGCCCTTAGAGCGTTGAAGGCCTTAGCCCGATCCAAGTGATGTTGGTGCTCTCCCTGAATATTCGAGGGATCAGAGGCACCCTCAAAGCTGCCTCTTTTAGAAGATTTCTTGCACGTACTTCCCCGGATTTAATTTTTCTTCAAGAGACCCTCTTGGAAGAGCAAAAGGTGAGAGACTTTATTCATCGATTTTTCCCTTCCTGGTTCTCCTCAGCTATGAATTCTATTGGTAATTCTGGTGGTCTCCTGGTCACTTAGGACCCCTTTGTTTTTGACCTGTCACCATTCCTGACGGCTAGAGGTATTTTGTTGGTCAGACGTCATCTAAAATCCAACCAAGAGGTGACCTTACTCAATGTGTACGGGCCCTGCACTAAGAAAAAAAAGTTATGGTCGACTATTGCTGACAACGGTCTGCTCACCACTCCTAACCTCATTCTAGGCGGTGATTTAAACATAATTCTCTCGGAGGACGAAAATTGGGGGGGGGGGATCTCACACAGGGCAGAACATTGCATTTTATAGAGATTTATTTGCAAAAAACAATCTTATAGATATCTTGTCATCCTGTCTGATCCCCACCTGGAGAAATGGTCGCGTAGGTACTGATTCGATTGCCAGACGCCTGGATCGATTCTTAGTATCACACTGTTTACTAACCCAGGCGAGTCTGTCAAAGTTGTGGGTGCAATTACCCTTTGTATCTGACCACGCTCCCGTCATTTTGCAACTGCAAGCCTCAATGATGCACAAAGCTTACCCGTTCAAATTCAACCATCATTGGCTGGTGGATCCGTATTTTTCTCTTATAGTCCATAACATTTGGAAGAATCCATTTTTCTTGCAGGAAGCCAATCCCCAATAGCGTATCGTGTGGAAACTGAAGGTCATAAAAACACACACAAAATCTTGGTTCAAAGAAAAAAAGGAAAAAGAAAATCACAACTTAAATAAACTGGAGATAGCGATTTCTCAGCTCATAAAGAAATCTAGTAGAGGCGCCTTATCTATGGAGGACAGTGAGCTTTTAACTGAACTGGAACATAACAGGAATATCATTCTTCGTGAGGAGGAAAATAGCTGGAGGCTGCGGAGCAGAGCCACCTGGCTAAGATGCGGGGACGCTAATACTAAATTTTTTCATAAGGTAGCCAGTTACAACAGGAATAAAAAATTTATTTGGTCCATTTCTAATGAGTTCGGTGGCATGCATTCTGGGCAGAAAGCTATAAAAGAGGCGGTTGTTTCTCATTTTACCCATTTCTACAAGGCCTATGACAGCCCAAACTTATCTAATAGCTCCTTCATTGCAAACCTTTACCCAACCATGGTTTTCGAGGAGGAAGCATTTGAACTTTACAGACCTGTCACACTGTTGGAGCTGAAAAATATACTGACCCTTTTCAAAAAAGAGAGAAGTCCAGGGCCTGACGGATGGACATCAGAGTTCTTCATCCATTTTTTTGACCTCGTAGGAGATGACCTTCTGCAAATGGTGGAGAATTCGTGATTAAACGACAAAGTCATTGGTAGCATAAATTCCACTTTTCTAGCTTTAATCCCCAAGGAAAATAACTCTGCTTCCTTCAACGACTACCGTCCTATCTCACTCTGCAATCTTATCTACAAAATTATTTCAAAAATCCTCTCGAACATAATCAAGCTAATTTTAGAAAGATGTCTATTTGTTGAACAGATGGGATTTCTCAAAGGCAGAAGAATCCAGGATGCCATAGGAGCGGCTCATGAAGGTCTTCATAGCATTAAAAATAAAAACACAAAGGCCCTGGTACTGAAGCTTGACCTCAAAAAATCCTTTGACAACATCGACTGGGGCTTCCTAAGGTTGACTTTACTCTCAACTGGTTTTGGTATTAAGATAACAGATTGGATTATGGCATGTGTTTCTAGTGCAACTTTTGTTGTTCTAATTAATGGAGAGGCGACTAAGTTTTTCAAAAGCGAGAGGGGCCTTCATCAGGGCTTCCCTCTATCACCATATCTTTTCATCATGATTATGGAAGGCCTCAGCCTGCTGCTAACAAAAAATGTCTCTGAACAACAAATCTCAGGTATAAAAGTTTCAAAATTTATAAATTTGGTTCATCTATTTTTTGTTGATGATGTCCTCTTGATTTCAAAGGCTACTCCTTCGGAATGGATAGTGATCTTGGAGCTGCTTCAGATATTTTGCATAGCTTCGGGCCTTAGCATCAATTTTACAAAATCTACAGCACATTACTGGGGGTTAACAGAAATTGAGCTCTACTCCTTAAAAGAGTCTCTACCCTTCACTTTCGTAGAATTAAGTCAAGGATTCAAGTACCTGGGTTATGTATTAAAGCCAACAGCAAAAAATTATGAACACTAGCGCTCACTGGTGGCAAAGTTTGAAAGGAAAATTAGCTTTTGGTGCAACAAGTGGCTTTCCATAGGAGGGCGTTTTATCCTCGTCAATTCAGTGCTACATAGTATTTCTATCTTCTGGATGTCTTTGGAGAAAATTCCCTCTACGATTCTGAATCTTCTATGCAGGTTGTCCTTCAACTTTCTATGGAATGGACAGAAGGACACCCATCGTATCCACCTTTGCAGCTGGAATATCATATCAAAACCTATTCAAGCAGGGGGATGGGGACTCAAAAACTTGGCTATTTTTAACACAACTCTCCTAGCCAACTCTTTTTGGCGGGCTTTAACTCATAACAGCCTCTGGCACTATGTCATTATTGATAAATACTTGGGAAAAAAGTCTCTTCTAGATTGGATCAGAAAATCATCACATTTGCAGCAGAGGGCGTCCCCATTTTGGAAGGGTCTATTATTATCTTCTAAAGTCATCTTGCACTAGCTTAGATGGAGGCTCGGCTCGGGCACCGACATCTCTCTTGTAAGAGACAAGATTCTTGGATTGGAGAACCGGTCGATCCTCCCTTCCTCTCTTAGATCTCTTCTAGAATCCGGTAATATTGTGTGTTTATCTCAAGCGCATGTGGATTCCTTGGCCACCCCTCTGCCGGATACTTGGTACAACAGTTTTCAGCTTAATCTTAGTGGTGTCGATGCATCAGATTGGGATGACTTCACTCAAGCACTTAGGAGTGCAGGAATTGCACTTACCAATACTTCCGATACTCTCATTTGGGTAGGGGGAGATGCACCAGGTACCACTACTATTAAGAATATTTAAACGGCGCTACTTCAACAGATGAATTACCAGGTTGACCTGAGGTGGTTCCAACAGCTGTGGAAATGGCCAATTCCTCTTAAGATAAAAATCTTTATTTGGCTCTCTGCAAAAGAAAAGACACTTACCTGGGATATGTTGTGAAAGAGAGGCTGGGAAGGGCCAGGGATTTGCAAGTTATGCAATCAATCTACGGAATATATTCACCATATCCTTATTCACTACCATTTTACAAGGGCTATCTGGCAGCGTATTCTCACCCATTATTCTCTCAACATTCATTGGGATGATGCCTCTGTCCTTGAATGTTTTCTGCGGTGGTCAAAGGAGAAGTCTGCCCCTGACAGTTTGGCTGCACATGCTTGTTGGAAGCTCTAGATTGAAAGAAATAAGGTGATATTTGAAGACCGTGCTCCCTCCATCCTCTCAGTAATGCATAGAACCCTGTCGGCTTTCTCCTAGCAGCCATCCACTATTAAGACTCTGCCATTACAAGTCTGTGAGTTTACACAAAAGCATGGTTTCACCTTAGCTTGTTTTGATGGAGCAACCCATTCAAATGGTCTTCGTTGTGGGGTCGGAGGCATTTTTAGATCTCATCCATCGAGAGTTACCAAGTGGTTCATCAACTGCGGAGTGGGAACAAATACTAAAGCGGAGTTGCTGGGTTTATGGGCAACCCTCACTCTGGCAACCTTCTGGTCAATTAATAAAATCCAAATCCTTGGTGATTTGCGGGTCATCATTGATTCGATAAATCATAAAGGTAACCTCAGCACTGTAAATATCGAAGGTTGGAAACAAAAAACATTGGAATTGGCAAAAAAATTTAAAGATCTCAGCATCCACCATATTTATAGAGTGCATAATAAAGAAGTCGATGCCCTCTCTAAAAGAGCCTTATCAGAAATCGAAGGAAGACTAACCATTTATCACTCGGATAGTGGGCGGGAGAGTCAGCCCTCTTTCATTAATATCTTTTAATTGCCAAGGGTTGGTGAAGGGTAATTGACATCGAGGGCAGCCCCAGTTAGCGTTATATTGCCAGCGATGAGCAGTATTTTTCTGGCAGATTACCACTCTAGCATCCTTCAGTTTTTTTTAGTCGGCTCATTGCTCTTTCCTTTCTGCCTATTACTATTAGTTCAGTTTTCTGATGCTTCCTCCTATTACCAATATATTGGACTGTTGTGAGGACTGTTATCATGGCTCTGTTGTTGATGTAAAAAAAATTATACCTAATATAAATTTGCGTTAATTTTTTCCTGGAAAAAAAAACTAATTAATACTTTAACACATTAATATATTAATTAGTATATCATTAACATATTAATGTATTTATGAATTAATATATTAATTAATACACTATTAGTGTATAAATTGAAATATTAATACATTAATGTATAAAGTAGTGTTTTAATGTAACATATTAATTAGTTAATAAATTAATACATTGCTAAATTATTAATATATTAATGTATTATATGAGTATGTATTACATTGACTATGGTAGATCCTCACTCTATGGATGACCATAATTCTCACTATGATTGACCATGATAATGGTTGCTTATGATTGATCATGAAAATGACTATGACCATGCTTAATTTTGGTAGACCTTGGTTGACTTTTGTTTACAATGGTTGACTATGGTTGACCATAGTGAGCATGGTTAATTCAAGAGGGGACATATAAATCCTTTGAATCATTTGGCTTTGAAACTTAGATGTGTGTAAATAATGTATGATGTATATCAAATGGAGCTAACTTCCATTTATTGTATTTTTTGGATAATACATGGTATGCCAAAAGTATAAGCGTGTTAGGATATTTAGACACTTAGGAGTTAGTTAAGATCTACTTGGTCTAATATGTCATTAGGTAAAAGTGTGTTTCTTAGTGTGTTTCTTTAGTATGCATTAGTATGCATTTGTATTTAGGAAATCCGACAGTCACGATATGTTCCCGACATAGAGTGATCTAACGGTTCATACTCTCCTCGATCTTAACGGCCATTGATCTGTGGCTTAACACCCGATTGGTCCATGATCTCTATGTAAAGAGCATGGAGGGTCATTTTCCGATGATCGATTATGAGAAACTCTCTTGTAAAATATCTCTGTAATCTTTTTCTTTGCATTAATAAATTTCTCCAAGTGGTCGCGTTGGTTGGGGTCGTGGATGTTTCCCCGTAGGGGTTTTACCACGTGAAAACATCGGTGTGTTGATATTTGATATGGTTATGTGAGTGGTTATTGAAGGTGTTTGTCCTATGTTGGAATACATGTGTGGTCGAACATGGTATCAAATCTTGTTTGAAGACCCGCTCATGTTGTAGATCGAGATCGTGAAGCCGAGTTTCCTCATATCCATTTTATAACATCTACATACATTTATGGGATGAGAGGACTATTCCATTGCGTCTGGATCACTCCTTTCATTCAGGAACACTTTTCGTTTCACTCGAAAAGGTTTTAGTTTTCCCAATATATGGCCATTACAGTCAGATCCAGAGATATAAAGCCTGAATACACATTTTTTAAAATTTCTGCAAAGTTTTATTTTGGTTTTATTTTGGTTTGTATTTTTTTATTTCGAGGTTACTACTCTTTTAGATCTGCATATTCTCTTTGCGTCGTGCCCTTTGCAAACTCAGAAAATCAAAAACAGATAGGAAAAGGTGCATCTTTCGGGTAAGATAACCAAGATGTAACCCTTGTTGTCATCGAGAAGCGAAATTTTGTTCTTCTGTGAAAAGAGTTTTTTTTAGCACTCTCTTCAAGTCCGTCTTCCACACAACAACAACAACACCCCCAATCCTCCTTATGAACATTACAATATGTTTTGTTAGACTATTTGGTTAAAACTTGCCTTATTAAGTAAGAGGTCTTGAGTTCAAGTCTCTCTTTTGTTACCTTTTTGAAAAAGTTCATGCTAAAATTGTAAAGTGTATTTCACTTCAAGTATAAATGTGAATCACTATAAGTAGTTTTAATATTTTATTTTAGAGTTATTTATTTTGCATGCAGTTTTTCTGTTATAAAGTAACTTTATTGTAAAAGTGATCTCCACTTCTCTTTATAAAAGTGGGTCACTTCATAAAGAAACTTACACTATCACGTGGTCAGTTGGTTACCGTTTATGCCTTTTTTTAAAAAGGGCATAACTCACACATCGGAAGTCCGTTTTCAATGCCGGTTTTTTTTAAACCACATAATTTTTCGAGCTCTTTCTATCCAGATCATCAATTTCAATTTTTAAGTCCATATTATCTGCATATTTAATATGGCTTCTACAAGTAATATCTTACTTACCAGCAACAACTACTTCCAATGGAAATCTCATATGGAATATTTATTAAGAAGTAAAGGTTTGTACCGGATTACCTTAGGAAAGGAAAAAGAACCCACTGATGATGATAAGAAAACCAAGTGGGATAATAGGAAGGATGAAGCACGAGGACTAATCAGAATTTCCATCTCTCCTGATTTAAGGTACCACCTTTAAGAAATTGATGACCTCGAAGAAGCTTGGGACAAGATTGAATCTGTGTTTGGTAAACTCAATATTATTTGAGCACAACAGTTAGAAAATCAAATATTGACCTTGATTCCAAGTGATTTTCTTGCGTTGGAGACTATTTATCTAAGTTTAAAACACTCAGAATTTTATGTGAAGAATGTAAGATAAAAATGGAGGAAGAGCATTGCATCTATCTTATTCTTTCTAAGCTAGATAGTGCATATTTTGTGTTTGTATCTACATTTTATACCATGAGAGAGGCTCTAGGGAAAGCTTCTGAAAAACCCACTCTTGAGTCCTTTTGTGCTTCTTTGATTAGAGAGGAAGATAAGCTTATACAACTTGGAGTGATCAACACTGCAGGTACCTCTAACAAAGCCTTAGTTGCCCAGTAGAAAGATAAACCCAAGTCTCCCAAGAAGCAACATCCTCATTACAACACAAACAATATAAGGGTCCCAAACCCGCTCAGACAGCTTCAGCTCCTGACGGTGACAAAGGAGAAAAATATAAAAATAAGAATACTAATAGACATTGCAATGTTTGTGATAAAGATGGTCATGATGAGTCCAAATGTTTCAAGAAGATGGCATCTTTAGAAGCAACGATGAAGAAACACAACATTAGTATTGATTCTACTTATTTTTCTTCTTCTCATGGACATGCACTTTCTGCTTCTGGTTTCTCCTTCAATACACCTTCTACTTCTACTTCTGATAAGTGGTGTATTGATTCCAGAGCATCTTATCATATGGATAAGGATAGAGACATATTTTATACTCTAAATGAATGTAACACCAAGAAAATAGATCGCTTAGTGTTGAAGGATCTGGAATAGTACAAGTAGAAAATGGCCATTTCAATGATGTATTATGTGTTCCAAGTCTTTCTTGTAACCTTCTATCAGTATATCAAATCACTCATTCAAGTGAAGGTAAAACCATAGAGTTTTCACCTCACCAAGTTTTAATCAAGGATCTAAAAGATCCTAATCATGTTCTTGCAATTGGAATTGCTGATGGTATTACCAGGTTGTACAAGTTTTGACAACTTTGGGTCATCATCTTTTTCATCAGTTTTTGTTGCTCATAGCGATGACTTGAGCAAACTTTGGCACGAGCGGTTTGGTCATCTAAACTATCACTCATTGCAACAACTATGTAATCAATAGATGGTGATTGGTCTTCCTCTTGTTTCATGCAGATATGGTGTTTGTGTCGGTTGGGTTCTTGGCAAACATCATCGGGAAAGTTTTGAAAAACATGCCTCTTGGCACGCCTCGGATCCTTTGCAACTTGTTCACAGTGATTTGTGTGGTCCACTTTCTTCTCCTTCTTTTTCTGGGTGCAAGTATTTCTTAACTTTCATTGATGACTTTTCCAGACGTACTTGGGTTTAATTCTTAAAACTTAGGAGTGGAGTTTTTGACAAGTTTTTGGCCTACAAGGCCCTTGTAGAAAAACAATCTAGCCATCAAATTCAAAGGTTAAGAACAGATAATGGAGGCAAATATGTGAACAATAATTTTACAAATTGTTGCACTACACAGGGAATCCAAATGCAACACACTGTTCCATATACACCACAAAAAAATGGTGTTGTTGAGAGAAAGAACCGCACATTAAAAGAAATGGCTAATTGTATGATCCAATCTAAGGGATTAAGTCTAAAGTATTGGGCAGAAGCCATCAACTGTGAAAATTACATAGTAAATCACACTCCCACAATGGCTCTTAAAAATATAACACCATAAGAAGCTTGGACTAAAATTAAACCAAATGTAAGTCACTTCCGTGTATTTGGCAGTATAGCATGGGCTCACATTCCTGATGAGAAAAGGAAATCATTGCAGCCTAAAAGTGAGAAGTGTACATTTGTTGGTTATTCTGAAGATGTCAAAGGCTACAGACTTCTTCAATCACATTGTAATGAAATTATTATTAGAAGAGATGTTAAATTTGATGAAAATATCTTGGCCTGCAAGCCTAATTCGGCATGTGTGCCTTCTTTGGCCTGCGAGCCTAATTCGACAATTGTGCCTTCTTCGGCCTGTGAGCCATATTTGGCGTTTGTTCCTTCTTCTAATCTGGTTTCTTCTTTAAATGGTGATAGTGAGGATGAAAATCCACCTCTGCCTGCTCACCCTCCTCCATATGAGTCCTTTGAACTTGAACCAGCACTAGCTCCACTGCTTCCTAGAAGGGTCCGTTCAACACGAGAAGTAGCTGGTGATATTATCGATGATCCTTTAGATCAGTGTCGGACACGTTCACAGTTCCAGTGAGCCTCTTCTCTTTTGTCTCACATTTCAGAAACTCATGATCTAGATACATTTGCAGAAGCTTCAGGTCATCCAGATTGGGATACAACAATGAATGAAGAGTATCGTTATTTAATGACAAACGATACTTGGGATTTTGTACCTCTTCCAAACGGAATAAAACTTGTCAAATGTAAATGGGTCTACAGAACTAAGTATGCATCATATGGAAGTGTTGAAAGACACAAGGCTTGTTTAGTTTCCAAAGGATTTTCCCAAGTTGAAGGAATTGAATGTCATGAAACCTTTTCCCCTGTAGCCAAAATGAATTTCATTTGCCTTGTTCTTACCCGTGCTGCCTCACATAAATGGGAGGTCCATTAGCTGGATGTTAAATCCACCATTTTGCATGGATATTTGAAAGAAGAAATATACATGGAACAACCTCCTAACTATGTCTAGAATGACTCTAACCTTGTTTGTTGCCTTAAGAAATCTCTTTATGGTCTCAAGCAAGCTCCCTGATCTTGGTATGCCAAAACATACACCTTTCTTATTTCCATTGCATTCTCTAGATTCCATTTTGATTCTAATGTCGATACCAAGAAAGTAGGAAGCCATCTCATAATCCTTTTCCTTTATGTTGATGACCTTATCCTTACTGGTAATGACTCAAAACTTTTAAACCATGTGAAAACCGTCCTTAAGAAGAAATTTGAAATGAAAGACTTAGAATTTTTGCACTATTTCCTTGGCCTCCAAGTTTTGAAAACCAATGAAGGAATTTTTCTTTCTGAGTCTAAGTATGTTTGTGACCTTCTTCATCACTTTCACATGGATGATCATAAACCAACCCCTTCTCCCTTCCAGTTTGGAGTCAAGCTTACTGCCACCTGTACTTCACCTGAAGTTGATGCCACCCTGTACCATAAGTTAGTTGGTAGCCTCTTATACTTGACTCATACCCATCATGATCTTTCCTTTGTTGTTGGTATTGTTGCCTAGTATATCCAAAGACCCCATGAAATCCATTGGAAATAAGCTAAAAGGACACTTAGCTATGTTCGTGGTACAGTTCAGGGGGGTATCCTTTATTGGTTGGTTTCACTAATTCAGATTTGGTCGGTGACCCTGACGATCGGAAGTCTACTACAGGTTATGTTTTCATCCTTGGTTCGGGACCTATCACTTGGGCCTGTAAGAAACAACAGGCTACTGCACTTTTTTCAGCATAAGAAAAGTACCGAGCAACGGTAAATGCAAGTCAGGAAGTCCTGTGGCTTCGACAGATCCTTTCAAAGGTTGGATTCTAGCACTAGCATCCAATGAGCCTTTAGTGTGATAATCAGAGTTTCATAAAGCTCGCCAAATACCCAGTTCGAAATATGCGTAGAAAACACATCGAGCTACACATGCACTTCATCAGAAAGCTAATTCATGATCAAGTTATTGAAGTGTTATTTTTCCCTATAGAAGATCAAGTTGCAGACATTTTCACAAAGTCTCTTACAGAAGCAAATTTTTCCAAACTTTGATCTATGTTAGGAGTTTAGGAAGTTGTCATTAAGGGGGGATAGGCTCTAATTCCTCCTTCCTTCTCCTATTGTGTCACTATTGTAAATCCTTCAATCCTATCCCAAGTTGTTCTTAAGGGGGGATGTTAGGATATTTAGACACTTAAGAGTTAGTTAAGATCTACTTGATCTAATATGTCGTTAGGTAAAAGTGTGTTTCTTTAGTATGCATTAATATGCATTTGTAGTTAGGAAATCCGATGGTCACGATATGTTCCTGACATAGAGTGATCCAACGGTTCATACTCTCCTCGATCTTAACGACCATTGATCTGTGGCTTAACACTTGATTGGTCCATGATCTCTATTTAAATAGCATGGAGGGTCATTTGTCAATGATCGATTGTGAGAAAATCTCCTGTAAAATCTCTCTGTAATATTTTTCTTTGCGTTAATAAACTCCTCCAAGTGGTCGTGTTGGCTAGGGCCATGGATGTTTCCCCATAGGGGTTTTACCATGTGAAAACATCGGTGTGTTGATCTTTGATCTGGTTATGTGAGTGGTTACTGAAGGTGTTCATCCTCTGTTGGAATACGTGTGTTGTTGAACAAAGTGAGATAGTGAAAGAAGAAATGGAGGTGAGTTTGTACCTTCTCAAGTTATAATTATTGAAATTAAACCAACCATGTAATATTACAAACATAAACTAATCTTGTAATGTGACAAACATAACCCCCAATAAATGGATCTTAATTTTGAAACATTTATATGAATAATCCTAATATCATTAAACCCAATATGACTAAACCTAACAATTGCTTATATGAACCTTGAAATATGATGCTCAAGACTAAACCTCACTATCTGAAGAACTTTTTCCCTTGTCACATTGTGACAAACATTTTCCAATGTTGCATTATCACAATAAATTACCGATGTCACAATGTCTCGAACATATCCTCATGTCACATTACAACAAACATCTCCCTGCATCACAATTTTTCGAATATCTCTCGATATCTTATTTTGATGAACATTTACCAACATTGCAATGTTACAAACATTGACCTATGTCGCATTGTGACAAACACCTCCCAATGTCGCATTGTCATAATCACTTACAAACATTGTAATGTGTCGAACAACTCCTGACGTCGTTTTTTATGCACATTTCCCAACATCACAATGTGTCAGCCATCTCTCGATGTTTCATTGTGATGAACATTTCCCTACATCTCAATGTCACAAACATTTCCCTACATCTCAATGTCACAAACATTTCCCATTATCGCATTGTGATGAACATCTCCCAATGTCGCACCATGACGAACCATGGTTTTACATGATCACCCTGTTGAACCATATGCAACTCAACATAGTGATGTAATGTCAAAATATGGTCACAGACAACCATGTTCAACCTTAGTCAACTATGATCAATGTTGACCACTTGGAAAGTTGACCATGGTCATGGTCAATCGAAGTACATTATCAACTAGCAATTTGGTCAACCATTCTCATTGTCATGGTCGACCAAGTTCAGGGTCAACCACAACCATCCATTGTTAACCTTGATCAACCATGGTCATGGTCAACTATGGTTAACCAAGTTCATTATCAACTAGAAATTTGGTCAACCATGGTCATGGTCATGTTTGAACATTTCTCAATGTCACAATCTGAGGAAGATTCCCTTTCCCTTACATTATCCTAGCTTCAAAACTAGGGCATTAATTGATGAAATAAAGTTTGATATGAATAGATTTGATAAGTATAATGATATATATGGTATACCTATGCATAGAAAGAACTTTTGGACTAACAAGTGGATGCAGGATCTTATAAATAGTTTTTTGCAGGATAGCTACCATGATCTTGGTGCGCAGTACATAAGAAGTTGGGGAACATTTAAATGAAAGAGAGGGTTAACCCTCTATTACAGTTGCAGAAGTTGGGGAACATTTAAATGAAAGAGAGGGTTAACCCTCTATTACAGTTGCAGAAGATTACGACATCTTGCTAAGGAATTCCCTGGTGAAAGACCTAGTTGTCTTTGTTGCAAATATTTGGACCATGAAGTGTTGGATTGCCCTAGAATGATTGCTAAGCTTGAAAGAATGAATCTAAATGAAGAAAACCCTAAGGCAGATCCAGAAATAGTAGAAACATAGAAGGAGTCGGAAAATATATTGCTACAGATGAAAGACACCTTGAATGATCACCGACATGTTAGGCTATCAGAGATCTTCAAAGAAAAGGAGCAAGTCAAAGCAAGAATAGGGGACTTCGACATTGACTGTATTCTTGATGAAGAAACACAAGTGACCATTATGCCAAAAAAAACTTGGGAAGCTATAGGGAAGCCTTCCTTGATCCCTTCCCTAGGAGGAACAAGTTTATTCAGAGGAAAGCTAGTAAACCTATGTGGAAGGCTCGCCCAGATACCTATGACTATCAATGGAACTTCGACAGAGGAAGACTTTGAGATTATTAAATTTTTTGAAGACAACGCCCCATTTACCATGCTCATAGGAAAACCTTGCATTGATAGAGAACAAGCCAGATGAAAACAGGAAGAAGAAGTTTTGGAATAGAAGAAGCAAGAGTTAAAATACTTTATGACCAGAAGGATCATGCACTTGATTGAAGAATAGAAGAGTAGATTTCATATATTTATTGCTAGAAACTCCTATGTTGAGGCTAAGATAACACTAGAGGACCTGCAGAAGATTGAGTTACCTATTTTTGATACATAAGAAGTATTATCCAGGAACCCTAGGAAAGAATTTCAATAACGTGAAGTAACTAAGACAACATAAGATAAGCATCAAAATGGTAAAATCATTACTAATATGAAGCTCACTAGGAAGAAGGCTAGAAATTTAAGAAAGAAAAGGGCTAATACTGTAAGGTCACAAGAGGTTCTAGAGGATACTTCGCAGAAAGAAAAATTGCAGAATTGGAACTTCGCCGAGATATCAGAACAACAACATAGAGTACTTCACCATGACAAAGCAATATAGTCGTTGGGGCTGATATATCCATTTGAATTCCGCTCCAAACAGGTGGAAAAGAAATAAAGGTTCATCATCCAACCATTGAAAAGTGCCATAACGGGTCGAACAAGAGTTAATTAAGGATCATACCCGTTGCAATCAAACCGTTACTAAGTTTCCCTACATAGTCCATCATGCCACGTACCAAGAATATTTTTTTCTAAGAGAGAATTTGAGCACGAAACCTGAGATTAACTCACCCTGAGAGCATTGACTTGTTCCCATACTATTCCCTATAACCTTAGAATTCCTTTTGCACCCAAGCTAGCTGACCTAAGCCTGTATGTCAGACGAGCTCAGTGCTGCTGAGAAAATTGTTGAAGAATTTCTAATTGACTTAATGATTGAGAGAGTCATGTCGGAGTGAGGAGTGTCTATGGGTGTATAGGCATCGTCCTTGGGAGCATTTCCAGCTTCCCCCTCCATTGCTCGAGCAAGACCATCCCGACTGCCTTTGGAAACATGGTCTATGCTTGGAAACAACTTCACCACTGTGAAGATGATCCCAAGTATCTTGCCTAAGTATATCCCACCACTAAGCGGCACAGTGAATCGAGACACTCTACCTAGAGACTTCGACTATGTTGTGGTCACTGCATAGCTCCCGAAAGGAGTGCATTTATTTCGTGTTGACCAGGATAAGCTCGTTGTGCTGAAATTTAGTGATTTTAACCTTGGAGATCGCAAGGTTTACAGTATGCTAGCCCCACACAACTACTTAACTATCACAAAAGGGAAAAACCTGAAGAGATTACCTCAGAAATGGACCCATAACCTCACCCAGTCAACCCTCCTCAATGTAATGAAGATTCTGCATTTCGGGAGGCATCAGGAAATGAATGCATGCGTCAGATTGTTGTTTTCTTGATACCACGGAGGATACTTATTGTTGGACCGCTGCATCACTGTGGATCTGATTTTGATCAATTGGATCACAGGGATAAGCATGTAGGGCCTTGACCCGTACAAATTTTACCTTGGAAAGACCGCAGATCATGCTCTCGGCCAACGAATAAAAGACACATATGGAGATCTAGAGAAGGGAACCTGAGGTTAGAAGGTAGCCTCCATTGAGAATGCAACAGTGTGCCTCAGTTTCCAGCTGATCGTAGGGCAGTTAGTCCGCAAGGACAGACCCACACAGGTGACTGGATTTGTAGTTGACCTCGCTGGGAAGTGCGTGGACGGACTACAAATGAACTGGGCAAAGTACCTTGTAAATCAGCTAGAGCTTGACTACAGACAAGCGTAAGACCAAGGGTATGACTTCCACTTTAGTTGGTTGCTCATACTCATCGCTTTCATCACTTGGGAGCTACCAGAAGGTGCCACTTTTTCGGAGATCGAACCCTTCGAACCATTGGCCATGAAGTTTTGTACAGTGTGGTACTCCAGTGACATGAACAAGAAGTGGCAGTCCAATGCCTTCTTCCATGCTTATTACAATCAATTGAATAATGCAATCCAGTCTACACTGCGCCTCACACCAAACATAGTTCATAGGTTTAGACATTTGATCAAATTCAGCACAGACCGCCACTTCACCTATATCATAGTGTGCACTGATGAGCACAAACAACAACTCCAGTCGTACTATAAGTTGACAGAAGAAGACTTGAACAAGATTACCAAGGAATGGTTGGCAGACCTCCTTGTTGCAGCAAACCCCGCAGAGATGTCCAACATGGATAGCCTTGAATCTATGCCGGATACACCTAGACTGTGCAAGACTAAGAAGGATGTGGAAATTCAAGATGTCTATAGCACATCCACAAAGACTACTTCGATCTCACCTGCAAAGGGAGGTGATGATGAAAAACTAGGTGGCACCGAAGTTGAGCAAAACAAAGGCGAGGTTACTCCACCTAGAGAGGAGGAAGATCCCTCCAAGAAAATCAAGACTACCCCACCGAAGCCCTCGTCCCAAAATAAATCTAAGGCCACCCAGACTAAGTTTAAGACTACCCTCACACAGGATGACTTCGAATTCTTGATCGCTACGCTAAACGATGCTTCACTAGAGATCACAAACAGGCAAGAAGCGAAGCAGGAGGAGATATCCAGCCGACTCAAGGGTGAATTTCAAGAAGTGCAGCACTGTTAAGCCCTAAATAGTGGCTCATTACCCCTTAATTAGGGAATATTATATTAGTAATGTTATTTTATTTATGTCGGCTTTAGTCCATTAGTTGTAATTATACCTCCTAGTCTCCTATATATACCAAGGAGACATTTTCAATTTGAATCATCTTGTAATTGTACATTTATGTGGGCATAAGGAGATTTCCCCCTTGAAGAGGATTATTATCTGATTTTCTCTCTTTTTCAAGGAATTGAGTACTTATTCTAAGGTTTTTCGATGCTATATTGATATTTGGTTCTTAACATATGGTATCAGAGCTCAAGGTCTTGCGGTTTCGCTGCTACATATGATACACCTTGGAATTTTTGCTATAAATTGTTTTCTACAACGTTTCAGAAGGAACGGATTGGAGGATATTTAGTAGACGGATCAAGGTACGTTGGGTTAAAATTTCATCTCCCGAGGCCTTACAATTTTGGAGATACAACCTGTGCAAGATAGGGTTCTGGAATCATCCTGAAGGGAGTCAATGTGGAATTTTCACTATAAAATGGCTTTTGTAATGTTTCAGACCATTAACTCTAGAGGATATTCATAGACATTAGTAAGGTATCTATGGTAAAAATTTCAGCTTCTGGGTCATCTAATATTTGTAGATACACCCTGTGGAAGATAGGTTATCGGACTAGTCCTATTGACTAGTCTCAAGAAGGTGTTCCAGGTAAAACAATCATAACTTCTTCCTAGAGTATCCAAATTGAGTGAGACTAGTTTCATTGGATATTGGACAGTCTGTAGTATTTCTGGTATGAGTTTCATAATTTAACATCATTTATGTTGTGCGCGGCACGCTATACAAGTGATATCTCTTGGAAAGGACAAAAATCAGCAAGTTGTGGGGAAGTTACCGTAAATTCCACTTGGCACATCCAATTTTGATCAGACCTGTGGCATTGCAGAGAAGACATATCAGAGAAATACAAAAAATAAATTTTCATACCCAGAAGGGACAAAAATTTGGAGATACGGTAGAAGAAAGATTGTCTAGCAGAACCACCTCAAAATCAAGGTTCAAAAGTGATGCTTGGCTAACATCCCACCCAAAAAGGGAACTTCTACACCAAGTAAGCCTCCAGAAAATCCTAATTGGACTCTTGATGAAGGTGAAGAAATGTGTAGGGACATACATGATTTACAAAAGAAGACAGTAAAAAAAGATGAACTACAAGAGATGGAAGCTAGGTTGGAGGCAATAAATACTAAGATGGATGGTTTAAAAGAGGAGATCATGGAAGGATTGAAAAATTTTGTAATAGAGAGGACACCTGAAAGTGGAAATGCATCCCATGAAATTCATGATGAGGACACAAGGAAAGTGAATCAAGAATGGAGAAACGCTAACTTTGGGTTGAAAACCAACCATGTTCCTAAGATCGATATGTGAAAGTTTGATGGCAAAGACCCTATCACATGGATACTTCAGATGGAGCAATTATTTGATGTACATAATGTTCCACATACACAAAAGGTATGAATTTCTTCTTTATATTTAAAACCCAATCAATTTGTATGGTATAGATGGCTTTGTTCTCGTAAATCACTCGTCACTTGGACAATTTTCATGGAAGAAATGATAGCACACTATGAGGATACAAGGAGCAATACCTTCTTTAGCCAATTGATAAATCTCAAGCAAAAGGGCTCAGTTATAGAGCACATTGAGAACTTCTAAAGATTGAATATAAAGGTAATAGATATTCCAGATGAGCACTTTATTGATGTATTCATAGGAACGTTAAGAGATAACATTCAACATGAGGTTCCCCTTTGGGAACCCAAATTGTTGGAGAATGCATTTAGGGTGTCAAGAAATGTTGAAAGTAAAAATATGGCTATGGCTAGTAGAAGGACGAATCCTAACATCTATAGAGAGAATAATGCTCCTTCTTCTAAAACACCTCAACCTACAAGGTTGACACCTCAACAATTAGAGGAAAGAAAAGAAAACGGTTTATGATTTAATTGTGACAGCAAGGGACATAAGTGTGGTGAGAATAAATTATTCTACATAGATTGTGAAGAGGAAGAAGAACAAGAACATGAATAGGAACCATCTCAAGATGAAAACGTAGAATCAATTTTGTCTAAATAGTTGACTCCCACGATATTGTGTAATGCATTGGCTAGAATTAGCACTCCTCAAACCCTCAAGATCGAAGGATATATCAAAAATAAAAAGGTAATAGTCCTAATTGATTCTGGTAGTACTCATAATTTCATTCACTATAAATTAGCCA
>ML788068.1:307094-332604 GCA_009831015.1 Picea engelmannii
CTTTCACTCTTTCAACCAAATCGTATTCAATTTTGAGACGCATTTGGAAGTTTGATTTCCTTCTATTATAAATATGGATGATGTCTATGTTTTATTCATATTGTGAATTTTGGTAGCTAATGACAATCATGAACGACGATTGAAACATGCTTGGATTGAAAAATCAGAGAGTTGATAATGCAACGTTCTAAACAAATCAAGGCGGCGTTGTTGAATAACTCCAAGTAATATTAAGTTGAAAGCATAGGTTCAACTTAAATGGCCGAGTTATTCTTGATAATTTTTTAGGTGATAGCATTCTAAATGTTTTTTTTTAAAACAACAATAGAAGGGAAACTCAGAAAATTTAAAAGTTGTATTCATAACCTTTGGAAGATGATGCCTTGAATGATGATGAGCATTGATTGCATGACATTCGAAGAAGAAGACATTAGCCATGATATTACTGCACATGTAAACCATCTCTAGTTTTCTGTTATCTCATTCAAGCATTTGTGTGGAAAACAAATCAACATTGAAGATTGTTTTAAATATCTTCTCCATATAATGTATTATATGGTTAAAAATATGCCACGATATCATTGATGTGTTTAGAGCTTTTGACAAATGGTTTTGTTTACAGCAAATTGATGGGTTTTAAAACCTAAATATGCTTCAAAACATTGTTTTGATTTAAAAAAATTTAGAACCAAAACTAACTTCAAAACAATGTTTTGTTTAAAAACTTAAATTTAATCAAATTTAAATGAATTTGAAAATAGTGTTAGTTTCAATCTCATCCACATTTCAGTTTATTAGATTAGTTTCACATTGCTATTTTTCTCCAAAATGTTCTTTCAACAATGTCAAGAATGAAAAACAAATACACTTACTTTATAAGCATAAGAAAGAGTGAAAAAAGAACAATTACATTTTCACATTTTGTAAATAGTGCATTGCAGAAATTGTTATGTTATTTTAATCAAAAGTTTAAATCGTTTCTCCATTAAAAAATCAGAAGGCAATAACAAAAGTTTTTTGGGGATTTATTAATGAAATGGTTTTTTTTTCGGATTATCATCTCTTTATTGTGTATAGAGGGATAATTTCACAATGATTAATTAAATATTTTTAAATGATTCAAACTTTGATGATCCACAATATTTGTAATGTTATCTCAAACACTTCACTTTTTTTCATCTCCACCTTGACGGTCGCTCAATATATTGATTCCCCATATGTAGTTCCTAGCCATGCAACTTGTATCCTCTCATCCTCCTTTGTACCTCAAGAGGATGATAAAAGGAGCTATGGATCCTGTCAAGTGAAAGCTGGTGTATAAACAAAAGCAAAGTGAAACGAATTGTATAAAAAAAAAAATAGACCTATGATTAGGAATGATGTTAGCCTAATTTCCTCACAATTGATTTGTAATTTAGTAGCAAGACCACTAGATTCACAATGACTAGTAGCTTATTTGTAATTCAGTGGTAGGGCCACCAACTTCATAATGATAAAAAACACACCAAATTTGTTATTTGTTCTTTGAAATATTATCATATTTTTTTAAATATTATTAGATAATGTCTTGAGTAAGAACATATTCAAAGGTTGACTCACAAAATGCCATTATCTATTGGAAAACATTGGTTGTGCAAAATTATTTAAGAACCTACTGAGAACATTTTTTGTTTGGAGTTATACATCCCAATGTAGTTAATGCTTTTATATCGTTCATTCTTGTACATTGTTATGACATCATCTCATTTCTTTGTTGGATTTCAATTACAATTTTCTGACTCGAAATGAGAGTAGATAACCTAATTGTCGCTATACTTAACAAATTCCAATGGGATGTGTTGAAGCAAGAATTTTTGGGAGAACAATGCAATAAATGAGGCAGATCAGACCAAGAACGAGAGAATGCCACATTCTTATGAAAAGTATTGTGAGTGACATGATTTGCATAAATCTGGAGTAAATGTGAACAAACCTATCCATTCTAGGGTTAGGGTTTTGGGATGTGTTGTAAGGGTTTTAACATGATTTTGTAATATAAATAAGATGTATGTGGTAGATAGAGGGATTATCCAATTATTAGAGTGTGAGTGCGATAATTCTATTTTGGAGAACCTATTTTGGAGCTTTTGTGAGTTAAAATTTGTTTTTAGATCTATAGATTTCGGATGAAGTTGAAGTAGTTGAGGGTCAGGTCACAAGATATGGGATCTTGGTGAGATCTGGGTCCTCCTCACTAATCTATATTATGATGTAATGTGCACAATGCCTTTTGATGAATAAAAAAAGAAGAAAACTATCTTTGTGGACATAGCCCCACAAGGGGTGAACCACGGTAAAACTATGTGTGCAATGTGTTTGAATGTTTTACTATTTCTACAGTTATGATTGAATGGTTATATATATGAATGAATGGTTTATTTACAATGCGCACTAGAATAAATATGAAAATGAATGAATGGATCTGATACTATAATTGAATGCATGGTTAAGTAGAAATAAGAAGTAAGAAATAACATCCCCCAATCCCTTCCATGAATGTAGACACCTGTGTCATACAGTCCCCCATAAACCATCTCAGGTGAGACTGTATTTTTCACTATGTACATATTTTATCCTTCTGGTTTACTAGAAGGGTCAATGGTGATAAGGGTTTTGTTGGAGAACTAAGGTAGAACCCGAGTCATCCCATAAGTCCAACAAATGGTTCTGTTGCTGGCAAGAACTCAAAAGGTGAGCCAGGAAGGAGTTTGGTGAAGAAGATACAGTAATAGAAAGGGGTTCTTAGGCCATGGAACCCTACGAAGTAAGACATTGAAAGATTGTTAGAGATAAAGTAGTTGGAGTTCGCGTAGAAAGACAATAAGGGTTCCAGGTATACACCACGCCAGTACCTGCAAAGGTATGTGTTTACTGATTTGCATGAAGCATATTTTTGTTTCTTTCCAGAGTTATTACAGGAGTGGATATTAAGGTTGAAAGGTACCCATCTGACTAATTGGATTAGAACTGTAGTGTGGGCTGCTGAAAATATCCTGCGGTTGGAAAGGGTTAATAATAAATTCATGCGCGTAGTGTGTTTTTGGTTAGACAACATTACTGTGGGGTTTATCATTGAGTTTGCAATAGATAAAGCGAAGTCATACACTGTTGTAGAGAAGGATTTGTTGAAGGTACCCAGAGGAAGGTATATTAGGTCTCTTTACATGTCTATCAAGATCTTATTACATGATAAAGGCATGATGACCATGGAATCAGACAACTATATCACTTTGCACGCATGGGGAAGTTGGGGAAAGCACTAAGGAATATTTGAGAAATGGAGAAGGTTTTGGAGGGTAGCCAGAAGAAGGAGGAAATATAACCCATCATGATGGATGATGAACAGACCAAGGAAATCATAAGGAAAGTAGGTGTGACGTGTAGCAGACAACCCTACCTGTATAGGATGAATAATAAGAAGAGGTATATAGCAGAGCGAGAGAGCTTGGATGTCTATGAGGAAGAGGTAGAGGATATCCACGCCATGTGGCATATTGAGGATATCTTGTGTGCCACATATTAGAGAAAAACCATAAGTCATGGGTCCGGCGTAGAAGAAGGCTCTCAATTCTAGATATGAATTATTGTGGAACCCACAACCCCATGTGCAACTAACATAACTAATGAAGAAAAATCAGATAACCAACATGTGATTAGTAGTAGGATAATTTTTTCAGGATGTGGGTCCAGTAGCAAAAGTGCAAGTTCAACAAGTAGAAGTCAAGTCTCTACACTACGCGAAGGTGGTAATTCAACAAATTTCACAATGGACCTAGAAGATCCAACCATCATGTGACCATAGTTCTAAGGGGATGGGTCAAATGATCCAGAAAAACATGTTTTCATCTGTGAGAAGTTATGTGTAAAAAAACATATTACAGACGAGGATACAAAGGTTACGTTGTTGGAAATCACTTTTATAGACCATGGATTAGATTGGTACATGGGTCTCTCAACAAATAGCCCAATGAACACCTACAACTGTAGCATATGTTAAGAGGCAGTTAATAAATGAATTTAGGAAACCTAGCTCAAAATATTAGTTTATGAATGAAATGATAGAGATCAAGCAGAAACCAGTAGAATCGGTTTGGGAAGTGGACCGGAAATTTAATAGGTTAAAAGGTAAGTTAAAATACACTATTACTGATACACAATATAGACATTTCTTTTTTAATTTTTTGTTTCCACACTTGAAGTATCCTTTGAGACAACAAAAATTCCAAAGTCAGGGTGAGGCCCTGCAGGAAGCCTTCCACATAGAACAAAACCAATTCAAGCATAAAGATCCAATTGTGGAAGAGTTGAAGCAAGATATGAAGAACTTAACATTCCAGTTAAATCATAACAAAGGAAAGGATAAAAGACAAGATATATGGTGTACAATGTGTAGGACAGAAGGTCATCACAAGAATGAGTATCCATTATTTTCATAGTATATTGGAGTGGGTATTCCAAACCATTTAGCTTCAGGAGGACCATGGTGTGATATTTTCAAAACACATGGGAGTGATCCCTACCACTGCCCCCTTATGCATAAATATCAGACAGTCCCGAAGAGTACATTTTGTAACTTTTGTAATTCATTTGGACATGAATAAAAGGACTCTAGAACCTTGGAGATGATGAAAGAAAGGATTGAAGATACATATGGGGTGCAAGTTGAACATGTAACAATACAATATGTGCAACATTTGCATTATAACATTGCCCAACATCCACACTACAATCTCATGCAACAGTTTGCAGCACAACCATAGTATAATGCACAATAGTTTCGAGGGAAACAATAGTATAATCCTGTAAAATAGTGTGTAACACAACAATAGTACAATAACTTGTAGATGTTTTGTAATAAAAGACATCATTATAACACACCATGTGGAGATAATCAGGGAAACATAGGAGGCTTCAGAGGAGGAGGTTGTGGAGGAAGAGGATTTGGAGGAGGTTGAGGACCAGTAGTGTGTCATAACTACCAGAAATGAAGGAACTATGCAAGAGACATCCCACAACCACCTATGACATGTATGTATTGTTGTGCAAAAAACCATGAAACAGAAGATTGTCCAACACTATTGATAAAAATAGAGGACAAGAGGAACCAGACTAATTAGAATGTGCAATGGATCAGGGTGGAAAATAAAGAAGATGAAGGGAAGATGATTAACATACTGACTAAAGGTGGAGCCAAGATAGGATAAGATGCAATCAAGAAGGATCAGGAATAGTACCAGTGGATTAGGAATAATACAATGCATGAACAGAAGTTTGATGCGCACAAACAAAAAGAGATATTCAAAGAAGCTAGACAAGAGATCTTGAAGGAAAATATTGTGTGAACTTCAGGAAAAAAGCCAGTAGATGAGATATTAGACTATGACATGCCTTCATTATTTGATCAAACCAATCAAGAGCGGTATTCAAAACAAGTAAGTAACTTAAGAAACTTTTCGGGAGCTTTTGTCAAATTGTTGAGTGATAACAATTCCTTACAAGTACTGCATAATTTATTAGAAAAGTGTAATCCTGGGGAAGAGGGCATAAAAAGAGTAAATCAGGTTTGAAAGAAGAGAAGAACCAGTAGGGAATTTAGATTGAGTTATAACATAGGATATTTCAATATGGGGGATATTATACCAGACTTAGTATCTGAAGTCAATGTTCTACGAAATAAAACCTCTGACTCTATGGGAGAACCATAATTAGGGTATTCACCTATTCAGTTGAAGTTGGAAAATCAAAACAGAGTGGTGCCAATAGAAAGGTGAAGGGGATTCTGGTAGATCTAGATGGTGTGTGCACCATGGATAACTTTGAAGTCATTGACATAGTTGAAAATACTTCTCCATATCCAACATTCTTGGGTTTGTATTGGGCCTTTGATAACCAGACTATTATCAACTTGAAGATATGGAAGGTGATATTCAAGTATGGAGAATACATAGTTATTTCACCATTATATCCCTAAGAAGGAGGAAGGTATGTGGAAACTGTGACGGATAATATTCTTACAAAATATGCGAATCATCACACAGAACTACCACGCGCGAAGAAGATTATATCAACCCAACTGCATATGGCATGATTAGTTGGAGGAGTATTAGTTCTTATGCTTTAGACTCTAACACAGGACTGGAAAACTAACAACAATGATTGCATGGGTTATCTACCAGGAGATGTGCCAGAATGGCACGTTGTAACATCTCACTCTTGCGCACACTTCTGATGTGACTTACTCTTTAAGGACACTTGTGTGCAAGTGATCCGTTTATTATATGAGTGATTTCTTCGCTTATGGATTCTGATGATGAGATTATGATTTATGATGTTATGTTATGTTATGTTATTATGTATAGACAGGTGCTATTGAATGGTTTCTCCTGAGTGTGCAGGACTCTTGATAGGTTGAAGATGCCAATGACATCGATGGACCTCCTTGGACTTTGGATTGAGTCAGGGAGTGGACTATTTATGGTTTTCATATTTATGTTATTTCATATGTGACATATGACGGATATAATATGATTTTGTTTATGGATCGTTGACATGTTTGTTGATGGATGCAGGCTGACAATAGATTGCTAATCATACTCACATTTGGAGTAGAAAGGTCATGCACAACAACCAGATTTATTGAGGGAGAGGTGTGGTAGAAACCCTGCCATAGCCTACTAGCACTCACACCATGGCTAGAACTGTAGGTTAATGATTACCTAGTTCGAGATATCCACGATTTCGTGAGGGAAGACTGTGGAAGTCGCTCATGATGATTCTAAGGGGCGCACCATAAGAAAATAAGAAGAATATCTTTTTGGACATAGAAAAAGGGGGTGAACCACGGTAAAAATATGTGTGAAATGTTTTTTAATGTGTTACTATTTCTGAGGTTATGATTCAGTGGTTAGATAGATGAATGAATGGTTTATTTACAATGTGCACTAGAATAAATATGTATATGAATGAATGAATGAATGGATCTGATACTATAATTGACTACATGGTTAAGTATAAATAAGAATTAAGAAAGAACATCCCCCAATCCATTCCATGACTACAGACATGTGTGTCCTGCAATCCCCCATAAACCATCTCAGGTGATACTGCATTGTGCACTATATGCGCAGTGTAGCCTTTTGGGTTACCAGAAGTGGTGATGGTGATAAGGGTTTTGTTGGAGAAAGGTAGAACCCGAGTGAGCCCATAAGTCCAACATGATATCCTTGTGATATAGCTCCCATTCTTCAACTATATTTTTATATCTCTTTCTAACTCTATTAAAAGCAGGTAGGATAAATTTCAGGCCATCCATAACATTATCCTTAACATGACCTTAATGTAGAATCTCATTGTTTTTTGAGTGAAATTTATTTGTTGATAAATTGTGTTTTATATTTACAAATCACTAACCAATTTTATTTTCTCCATAGTGTTATAGATTTTTTTCTTTTGAAAAAAAAAGAAAAGGGACGAAGACTTCTAGATGCAGTGATGAACATGCAAATTAACTTATAAGGTTCAGGTTGTCATAGTCGATGTAGGTAAGCTCAACTTTTCATTACATTTATTGCAAATGAGAGTTCATCATTTAGAGCAGAATTGATTAAACACAAAAGACAATTTCTTAATTGTTGACATTCTTAATGTTTGCATTCCACCGTTCTCCTAAAAATTGTGTTTCAAGAAGTAATTAACCTATGAAATTAAATCATCTCCAAATACTCATAGAACTAACATAAATTTATATCACGTGTTTCCCTTCCATAACATCTTTTTTTTATTTTGCGGTTTACTTTTTCACATTTAATTAAATATGATTAAAAAATTACTTGTTTTCTAGGAGATTTCCACAATTGGTGATTAGTTATTCATTGTGCTTAAGACATTAGTCATCAGGCTTCCATTTATCTAGAATGACAGGTCTCGAGCTATCGCAAGGTAGTATTTTCATTTTTTTTGTTTTTGGTGTGATCCAAAGTAGGTGATGCCACGTTTAATATGATTCGCTCTCAGTTTCATATGATTCAGTTGAATTATTCCTCCGTTGTTTCAATCCAGCCATGTGCATGTGGGTATATTTTTGTGTTGTTGTTTCTACTAAAGTCAACATCACACCAATTCCACGATATCTGTGTGGGTGTAATTATGCCAATAGGATTAGGGTTTTCAATTAGTAATAATGTATTAATACTTTAATAATGTATTGTTACTTTATGTAATATTTTTTTATTTATGTATTAATAGTCGGTATTAATGATAGTTAGTGATAAAGGAAAAAAAATTGTTAAAGCATTAATAATGTATTAATAGTTAATTTTTAGGGTATTAATAGTTAAAATTTAAAGGGTATTAATATTTAGGGTATTAATAATGTATTAATAGTTAGTGACAAAGGAAAAAATTTCTTAGATATTTAAAAAAAAACTTGGCCAAAACTTCCTTTACATAATGTGTCGAACATAACCAAACATTGTCATCTCACGAACGTAAATCTACATTGCAATATGACAAACAAAATTGAACATTGCCACATGACGAACATAATAATATTGCATGTGACGAACATAGTAGCACCAAAATATGACAAGGATAGTAATGTCGCAATGTGGAGCTTTGTCATTGTAATGTGTCGAACATAGCCCCGCTATCATAATGTGAAAAACATAAGCATATTGTTGCAATGTGATGAACATAGCCTTGTACTTGCAATGTGATGAACATAGTCTCATCATTGTAATGTGACAAAAATATCATGTCTTCATAATGTAATAAATATTATCAAATGCCACTATGTGAGGAACATAACCCATTGTCACAATGTCATGTACATAACCCAATGTCTCAATGTGACATACATATCCTAGCATTGAAATGATAGGACCATTTCCTGAGGTCACAACACTAGTACATTTGGGTCAAATTTCAATGGTGCATTCGACGCAATTGCCACTTTTTATTGTTGGAAGAATGATAAACAACGGACCCCCTCAAACGTCGTTTCACATGATGTCTCTTTTCTGACAACATAGATTTCGTCGTAAGACCGACGTCTTGGAGGTGGCAAGACTGACATCCTAGACGTGGCAAGAGAGACATCTTCGACGTGGAAAGAGAGACATCCTGGATGTGGCAAGAGAGACGTCCTGGACGTGGCAAGAGAGACACCTTGGACGTGGAAAGAGAGACGTCCTGGACATGGAAAGAGAGACGTCTTGGATGTGGCAAGAGAGACATCTTAGACGTGGAAAAAGCGACGTCTAGGAGATGGCAAGAGAGACGTTAAGAGGTATCATCTCCAACGTGGTTGCTATGGGAGAAACACTCTTGGAGGTGGTAAGACGTCTTGGACGTGGCAAGAGAGATGTTAAGAGGTATCATCTACGACATGGTTTCTATGGGAGCGACACTCCAAGACATCGCAATAGTGACTGTGTTGTAGGTATTTAAAAAAAAATACAATATCAATATTGAGAAGGATAGGTACATTAACCTTTGCTAAGATGCTAGCCATATCAATATTTAAATATATATCATCGGTCTTAGGCAAGGTTGGTTGAGGAGGACTAACTTTCAATGGTAAAGGGGGTCTTGTCTAATGAGGTTTAGGATCACTTGGATATGTCTCGGGTGTGTTATCACACAAACTCACAATTGTTGAGATAAAGTCTGAAAGCTCAAGTGAAATCATGCATAAATTAAAGGGAAGGCCCCTGTCACCTCACCAACCCTCTTTCACTTCATCATAATGACATTGGTCAGAATGGCATAGGCAGTTTGGGGATATTCTTCATGCAGATGGACCTCTCATGCCATGCCACATTACAAATATTGAAGTGGCAACTTGTTTGCACATTTGGAGGCATGTGTCACATAGTTTGATGGATGACCTCCTAGTTTGATCGATGTTGGATATTGATGAGAAAACATGCTTCCTAGACAAGACCTCGATGGATAATATTTTTGTGGAAATGAACTTGGGAGATGGATTTTCTTGAAGGAATTGATATCTTCAAATTGACATTATGGACACCAAATCCACTAGGTAACACAATTTTCTTGGAGAATTAAAACAACAGATTTCAATGGAGGATTTACTTTAGGGTAAGCACATTTTATTTCCCATGTTAATAAGACACCTTAGTGTCACCCTTATACTTGGAACTATCACTATTTAAAGAAAATAAATGTATATTTTCCATAATGTTTTCTTATTACACCCATACTAATTTGAGAGAAGTGTTCCAAACATTCGATGATGTGAGAATTAGTAGGAGATGGCACCTCATTTTAGCTTGGGTCAAGCTAAAAATAATTTGATTTGAGAAGTCTTAATGAAAATTTCAGTCAGTGAATCAACTTACATCAATGTCTTATTTGAGGCTATCTTAGGCTCCTTTTTTAGAGGACTTATTTGTTCTTTTGGAGGGTTAATGGAGGACTAGTACATTAATCCATATACTTCTCTAGGATTAATGGATTTATCTTTGATCCATAGACAAATACTAATCTCTTTTTCCTTGTATCTTTATGAATTTATGGCCCTACTTTCTTCATTATATACCCATGAAAAGAAGGAACATAGTTGAACATGTCCCACATAGGAGTTTGAATACCATATGAAACGATGAAGCATGAAATAGTTGTGTAAATAAAATTCAAACATAAAATTCCTTTCCTTATCATTACACCGACAATAAATCTCAATAAAATATCTCTAATTGTCCAATTGGAAAGGTAGGTACTTGTCAATTTTACTCAACTTAAACATGTTCCAATTCTCTCTCAGATACATGGTGTAAGTCCTTGTTGGGGGTCTATAAGATAGCATCTCCTCCATAAATTTATCTACTCTACTGATAGATCTCTCTAAAACGACACTTTTTTCAAACTTGCACTTACTCCCTCCATCTTTTTTATTAGGGTTAAGTTCTTATTTTCTAGTTGTTGTATGGTATCCATGTGTTGCATTTTGAGAAACTGAGACTTAAATTGTTGGTCAGAAATCATTTTTTCATGCCACATTAAAGAAATTTGTGTACCTCTACTTTCTAGTTCCCTCCTTGACTTTGCACTGGTTATCCATCCAAGGACCTCTTCCCTTGCTTCCTCCAACTAGTATAGGGGGTCTTGTACACTAGTATCATCACTTCCTATATTAGTTGCTTCTTGGGTTTCTTCCATGCCCATTGCAATACTGGAAGGAGGGATTTATTTTATGCTATATGTGGTCAGTGCTTGCTCTATGGTCATTTTTATGGTCAGTGCTTGCTCTATCCATCATTTTATACTTCTTTATTGACTCCTCCATGTGGTCTACTTCTTCGTTTCTAATAGATTCAACTTGCAAAGATGAAAAATACTCATCACTTTTTGTTAAGAATCCATCCCATGAAATCTGATGTGGTTTCTTGACCAAAGTATCACATATGAGTAACTTCACAAGCCCAAAGTATCACATATGCATAACTTTGACCCTGATGGCAGAGTAATCTATATTTGATTGTGTTTTTGGTAAGAAACAAAATGACTAATTTTTTTTATGAGGAAGAGGACTGGCAAAATTTTCTATGAAATTCCAGTTCTATGTAATAAAATAAAATATGAGCTCATATCATACAATATCATCCCACCATGGGTGAAATCTATAGCGTGCTAGCTCTTCCTCCTCGTTATCATGAGTGTACTTGGTGTCTCAGCCTCATCGAAGAATACCAAGCGACTTTGGTGTCCCGAGATCGTCCATCCCCAAGATCATTTCATGATCATCTGATGGAGAAACCAACATATCCATGTTTCCAAACCACTCCCCCACTCTTAATGGTGTAGAACGACATATCCCTATCACTGGATTCAATGTCGAGTTCACTACTTTGCATGTCCTCGTGCTTCACTTAGGTCTATGATGAAGTGACTTCACAGCTTGTTTGCTCACAAAATTATGGGTTGCACCAATGTCAATCAAGGTGGCCATCTTTAACCCACTTACTATTTCACTGATAAAGCAAAGACCCTCAACATATTAACTTTGTGAATATTATCCTCATCTCTTTGTCTCCAAATCTTGGATGCATTCCACCATCATTTCCACGACCTCTGCCAATTCTTATGTTGGCCTCTGCACTTGGACCATCTCTATCAAGGGTTTGGGCTCCTTCACTGTTGTTGTGGTTCAAGCTTCCTCTACTTCAATCATCCGAGCCAACTTTCCTTGCAAGGGACAATCTCTTACAAGATGATTGCATGAACAAAAGTAAGACTCAACCATATTACCTTTCTTCTTAAGTGGCATGGGATGTTCCTTCGTTGTCGCTCTGATTTCATGTTGGGAATCCTCCTTCTTGAGTGCTCTCAACACAGGTTGTGTCAAAGTCTCAATCCTTCCTGTGAATGCCTTCAATCTATCGATTCGATATTCCATCCTTGCATCGATCTCATCCATTCTCCCCAATCCTTCTTGGAGTTTTTCCATTTGTTGAGTTACATTGAGCGTCTTGGTCTTCCAAGTTTCATCTCTTGCACTGTCCATCTCAATCTTGGGTCATAGAATGCCTTAGAGTATGTTCAACTCACTCTACTTGTCCCACAAATTATTTTCACTACTCCAAACACTTCACGGCCTAATCCAAACCACTTGGCTTTCTCAAGAATGTTGTGCAACTTGTCATATTGTTTGAGTCTTTCGTAAAGGACCACCTCCTTCTGTCATGACCTAATATAACTACCAGATCCATGACCCAATCCAGCTACCAGATCTACGACCCTCTATCTTTCAAATCACCCTTTGTACTTCTCAATTGTCACATGCATGTATCCGTTATGTGGATACTTCGATTGTTCCCTTCTTCGAATGAGCACATTGGTTCTTACCTAAAATCTGCCACCAGTCTGCTTAGGTACACACTCCTTCATCATAAAATGATATTTCTCCAACTCTACAATGTGGTATGGTCACTTACCCTATCTTGGTGCTTTGGTTCTTCTCACCAAGTCTGCACCTACTCTTCACAAGAGTATGTGCCCAAACACTTTTCACAAGTTGTAACTCTCCTCACAACTTGGTCCATCAATTAGGAATAGTTCCCACCACTAACTTGGTACCAACCATCCTCCAAGGTATACATCCAAATCTATCTCTGCGAAAAACCAATCCACCTCACCAAAATGTTCACCAATATGCATTATAAATTGCCTCTACAATGCACCTCAACACTATTGTCATCACCGAAGAGCTTGATACCAATTTCTCACTAGAATTTTCACCAAAGTCCATGTTGAACAGGTTCTGATACCAACAGTCATGAAGGTGAAGGTGGTGAAGAGATTCCCAAATAGTATTCAAAGTTAGCTCTGATACCAACTGTCACAACCCTCTTGGAGACATGTCCGAGATGCTAAGCTTTGTCCTCTCTTCGGAGCATGTGGCAGTGCAACAATTCTCACTTGGCAACTTGGAAACACCAAGGATACTTCACCTAGACTACACCTCGTCACCTAGAACATACCCATACTTCGTTCTAGGATACAGGTGAGTCACACATTGATTCTATGTGACTCACTTGTATACTTATATAATTTGGAATCACTATCAACACTTATTCATTTAAGCATACAATCACAAAACATGTGAAACAAGAGAACACTTGCGAAACATACAAGAGACATACATACATAGTGTGGGTAGCGCCAATAGTGCCTAACAACTAGCTTGTCTTACTATGCAAAATAGAGTTACAATATGAGCACTACTGGCTCGATTCATAATCCTTGGGCAGAGTCATGCAACTCGCCTCACATCACCAAGATAAAACACTCATACACATATTTTCCCCACTACATTTCATTGTAGCAACAATATTCACACTCTTTGTGGTTCACCCCAGACATGCGCCCACCACAAACTTAAGCATCCCTCTCTTCTTCGCAAGAGTCACCAAGCTAACACAAGACTTCAATCTACTTCATGGCGCACCCTCCTCATACCTGCGCCAAGACTTCACTGAATTCTGCCATGACTACTTGTTTTTCTACATGCCTTCACATTCTTTCCCTCTGCCTTAGCTCATCCACCTTATGGTTTACTTATACAAACCCCAATTGTCACAACTTGAACGGTGGTGTCCTTTTGGGTGGTCGTGGCCTTTCACGGACCAACATGCTCAATGAACTGACATGCGTGTTCACTTGGTTGCATACACTGAACCCACGTGCACTTCTAGTGGACATGTCTCTTCGAACTAGTGTGCCCCATCACCTAGGTGCACTCTTTCAAACAGACGTGCCCCATCACTTGGAGGGTCAAGATGACCTCCCCAATGCACCCATGTCATCGAGGGAAAATGAATCCCCTTCTTGTGTGCTCACTCCCAAGTTTCCCCACTTGTGCTCTTGTGCAACCAAGTCTTTGTCTTCCGTTGCAAGGGAAGTGAGGCGTGTTCCCCCTTGGTTTTTCACATCACCACCATGCACCCAAGGTGCTTCTACCCATGCCTATAAGACTCCATTCACCCAGCTGATTGCATACTCCTTGTGTTCATTGGCCAACTCACCTCCAAGTCTACCCAAGGAGCACACACACTCGGTGGATGTCACTGAGGGATTTACAGGAAGGCTTCTAAAACCCAAGATTTTGGAATTTAAAACACTATAATCGATATCCATGTCAACTCCAAAATACATACGGGGTGTGCATCTGTATGCATTGCCATGTAGCCTACAAACCTTGAAAAGGTCGAAGTTTTTAACCCATAGGGATCTCTCCATTATCAAGTTTTTTTTCACTATATATAATTTTTGTGTCTTTGGTTTCGTTGCTTGATGGATTTTTTTGGTTTGATGTTGTCCACTACGAGAAATTAATTAAAACCAAATAGCATAAGCACAATAATTTCTATATTTTGTTTTGCATATATCCTTAGTGTAGATACATCAGGTAGTTTTGACCTACCCACTGGAAAACCAATGAAATTTGTAGGAAATAATGAAGGAGAAATGGAGGTATCTCCATGGACACTATTGGTCATGTGGCATTGCTAGGGGACCTTCACTAAAATGGACAATGTTGGTTAGGTAGCACTTCTAGGGGACCTTCACCAAATAGAGACAAATAGAAAATAGAAAATTGTGGGGAAGAATGGATTCAAGCCCATGACTTTTGGTTCCTAACAAGTGACAGTCAACAACAGGGCTTGAAGTCGTTACAACCATATACTCATTAAGAGCTCAACATGTCACTTGCAGAAATAGAACATGAGCATATCTGATTTCTGAATATCAACTTAAGAGAAAGTTTTGTTTCTTAGGATGGTTATTATAGTTTCTTCTTTCTACTAATGTTAATAATCAAAGGGATTACATTATGTCGATGTGAACAACCTAGGATTTTCTATCAATTGTAAATACATATGCATATTGTTCTGCTAGCTAGAAATCATTAAAATCCCTTGGATGGGATTGTTCGCCTTGTTTGGAAGAGATTAATATTTAGCTTGCATAAAACCCTCATCTCATGCTTGCTAATGGATTCAACAACCTTGGAGGCTCCCCTGCCCATCCATTGAGGCCCAAGGCTGAATAGTCACTTCCTTAATTGGGGACCATGTAATACAAGATTTGGCTAGCTATTAGGTACAAAAGCTAAACATAACAAAACAAACATACAACTTGATCTATATATAAAGTCTCGATGGAGTCTGAGGGGCAGCTCCTTTGGCTAGGGGGAGGTCTGGGATTCTACAAGACAGTAACACCCCTAACTGAGTGTGATTTTATGGTTTTCATGGGATCTCATATGTGGTAGCAAATTCTCCTGGACCTTCTTCATGTGATAAACTAGGTACCAAAATATCTTTCTAAACAACACAATCGGTTTGTAGGGTTCCATGAGAGTTTGTAACTGTCTTGGAGGTGAATTTCCAACTATCACTCAGATAGATCAAGTGTAAGGAGATGTGTGATTGATCTCTTAGAATTAGTATAGAACATTGTAGAAGATGTAGGTAATTTTGGGGTTTTCTTCTTGCTAACTTCTTCCGCACTTTGTCCCAAAGAATCCATGCAGGTCACTTCTTCACATTTCAACCAAATGTGGGTTGTTAAAAATCAAAGATCTTTCAATAACCATGTTAAAAGGGTCTTATTGCAGTCATCTTTGAGAAGAAGTTCTTCAAAAGGACCTGTTTGGCCCCATGCTAGTCAAAGCAGTGGGTAAGTCTATTGTTATCAGAATTGTTGTATATAATTCGATAATGAAATAACTATGACAGGCAACCCATTTGCATGATGTGATCAATGTTTAAGGGAAATATGCTAGGTCTACTGTTATTAGAATTGTTGTATGTCATGGTGAATTTTCTGGCATGAACTATGTTGAAGTTTAGAAAGTGTTATTAGAATTGTTGTATTTCATAGTGAAGTTTCTGGTATGAATTGTGTTGAAGTTTAGAAACGCCCCTCTATATATATGCCAATTATCCTTGTAGATTTGTTTTAATGGGCCAAATGTTTAAGGATGATATGTTGGCCTGAAATGATTTTTTTCTGGAATAAATATATCATAAATAAGTCATTATTGTCTTGTTGTTGTCGAGTTAATATTTATTTAGCCTTTGGCACCACCAGTTTCAATTGCAAAAGTATCATTAGGTGTGATTAATACAGTATCCATTAGTTGGTTGGATGGTAGTAGGTTTAGGCACAAGGATCACAATAGTAGCTAGCCTGGATAGTTGTTGCCACCTTCAGGGCACAAGATCCAAATAATAGCCAGCTTGGCTATTGGCTACTGCAAGAGTCTCGTTGTCATTGCAAGGATGGAACTCGAAACTCATAACCAACAAATTTTTCACTTTGCCATTAGACCACAAGATCATGTCCAAGCTACTACCGTTTTCTTCTTTATCCTGCACTAGACCTACAAGTATCTCTATCTAGCACTATTCTCATTCCTTGTTTCATTCTGTCTCTTTCTCATTATCATACCCAACTTTGTTATCATCTCATATATGCAATTTCATCTTTGGTTTGATGTTGTCCACTAGAAGCAAGTAATTAAAACCAAATAGCATAAGCACAATAATTTATTAATTTTGTTTTGTATATATCCTTAGTGTAGATACATCAGGAAGTTTTGACCTACCCACTGGAAAACCAACGAAATTTGCAGGAAATAATGAAGGAGAAATAGATGGATCTCCATGGACACTATTGGTCATGTGGCATTGCTAGGGGACCTTCACTAAATAGGACACTGCTAGTCAGGTGGCACTGCTAGGGGACCTTCACCAAATAGAGACGAATAGCAAATAGAAAATTGTGGGGAAGAATGGAGTCAAGCCCATGAATTTTGGTTTCTAACAAGTGATAGTCAACAACAGGGCTTGAAGTCGTTATAACCATATACTCATTAGGAGCTCAACATGTCACTTGCAAAAATAAAACCTCAGCATATCTAATTTCTGAATATCAACTTAAGAGAAATTTTTGTTTCATAAGTTGGTTATTATAGTTTCTTCTTACTACTAACGTTAATAATCAAAGGGATTACATTATACCGATGTGAACAACCTGGGATTTGCTATCAGTTGTAAATACATATGCATATTTTTCTGCTAGCTAGAAGTCATTAAAATCCCTTGGATGGGATTGTTGGCCTTGTTTGGAAGAGATTAATATTTAGCTTGCATAAAACCCTCATCTCATGCTTGCTAACAGATTCAACAACCTTGGAAGCTCCCCTGCCCATCCATTAAGGCCCAAGGTTAAATATTCACTTCCTTAATTGGGGACCATGTAATACAAGATTTGGCTAGCTATTAGGTACAAAAGCTAAACATAACAAAACAAACATACAACCTGATCTATATATAAAGTCTCGATGGAGTCTGAGGGGCAACTCCTTTGGCTAGGGGGAGGTCTGGGATTCTACAAGACAGTAACATCCCTACTTGAGTGTGGTTTCATGGTTGTCATGGGATCTCATACTTGGTATCAAATTCTCTTGGACCTTCTTCATGTGATAATCTAGGTAGTAAAATATCTTTCTAAACAACACAATAGGTTTGTAGGGTTCCATGAGAGTTTGTGATTGTCTTGGAGGTGAATTTCCAACTATCACTCAGATAGATCAAGTGTAAGGAGATGTGTGATTGATCTCTTAGAATTAGTATAGAACATTGTAGAAGATGTAGGTAATTTGGGGTTTTTCTTCTTGCTAACTTCTTCCGCACTCTGTCCCAGAGAATCCATGCAAGTCACTTATTTATGTTTCAAGAAAATGTGGGTTGTTATAAATCAGAGATCTTTCAATAACCATGTTAAAAGGGTCGTCTTCCAGTCATCTCTGAGAAGAAGTTCTTCAAAAGGACCTGTTTGGCCCCGTGCTAGTCAAAGCAGTGGGTAAGTCTATTGTTATCAGAATTGTTGTATATAATTTGATAATGAAATAACTGTGACAGGAAACCCATTTGCATGATGTGATCAATGTTTAAGGGCAATATGCTAGGTCTATTGTTATTAGAATTGTTGTATGTCATGGTGAAGTTTCTGGCATGAACTGTGTTGAAGTTTAGAAAGTGTTATTAGAATTGATGTATGTCATAGTGAAGTTTCTGGTATGAACTGTGTTGAAGTTTAGAAACATCCCTCTATATATATGCCAATTATCCTTGTAGATTTGTTTTAATGGACCAAATGTTTAAGGACGATATGTTGGCCTGAAATGCTTTTGCTCTGGAATAAATATATCATAAATAAGTCACTGTTGTCTTGTTGTTGTTGAGTTAATATTTATTTAGCCTTTGGCACCACCAGTTGCAATTGAAAAAGTATCATTAGGTGTGATTAATACAGTATCCATTAGTTGGTTGGATGGTAGTAGGTTTAGGCACAAGGATCGCAATAGTAGCTAGCCTAGATAGGTTTAGGCACGGGATCCAAATAATAGCCATCTTGGCTATTGGCTACTGCAAGAGTCTCACTATCACTGCAAGGATGGAACTCGAAACTCATAACCAGCAAATTTTTCACTTCGCCATTAGACCACAAGATCATGTCCAAGCTACTGTCATTTTCTTCTTTATCCTGCACTGGACCTGCAGGTATCTCTATCTAGCATATTCTATTGGTTGTTGGACGCAAATGGCGGGAAGTATTGAAGGAGAAATGTAGGGACCACCATGGATGCAAGTGATGACTGGATGCAATTTACATGATGTATTGAAGGAGAAAAGGAGAAATCTTCATGGATGTTGTTGGTTGTGTGGAGTTGCTAGTGCACCTTGACCAGGCTGGATGAGAGGAATAACAAATGGGAAATTTCTTGGAATAATGGGTCAATCCCATGACTTGTGGATTCTAGAAACCAAGTGATATTCAAAAGGAAGCATAGTGACTCTCTTTCCCAGTGTAGAATCCATTAATTTTACACTCAACCTCGAAATGGACCATAGACCTGTTTATGATTCTTTGTAAAAGGCTTTGTAGTTTCAATCCTATTTTTCACAAGCTATGGTCTTAAACAGCTAAGAATCTGTCAGAACTTTATGAGTCCACTTTTGGAAAAGCTTTCCCACGTATATTGTTTTTAAGTTACTTAACTCTCACAAATGGAAGCTTCTAGCCATTGCAAGCTTTCACAATGGATAGGAAAACAACCGAGTACAACTGAAAATCTCAAACATGGAAGTTTAAACAAGGACACCCAACCATTTCTTGATCAAGTTGATCATACAATCAAGTTGGTCATGAAAATATTAATGTAGACACCCAGATCATCCCATAATGAGATATCCATGCACTGGATATACATGTTGGCATACCAGTGACCTTTGATAATTGTGCAGAATCTACATGTAGTGTATGTGTTGGGAAAAAACAATCAATGGACACTTTTTATACAATATTTTATTGGAAAATCCTACTGACAACCCATGATTTAGAAACATTTTTCATACAGTTTTCCTATTTTGCCCAAAACTTTGGATATAGTTTTCTGGAAAATCATCATCCTTTGATATTTATGCAGAACCTAAAACTAGAGAGATTTTGAAGAATGTTTGACCATTTTGATATATGTACAGAATGAGAGAGATTTGTCATAAATAATTGGAAGAAATACATATTCCAAATTTGTTTTCATTTACTGGAATTAACATATAATATAATTAATCATCAAACTTAAAATTTGTTTGTCTTAGTGTATAAGAGGGGCCACTTTCCAAGTTTCCACAAATTGCAACAAAGAAAAAAATGTTTAATCGAAAAGATATTTTGGTTTCAATGCACATCTCCTCTTAAATCCATTGAAAAAATCATTTAAATGACCATGGAAACTCAATAACATACGTTGTTGGAACAAATAAAAAAACTCTCATTAAAAGTACACAAATAAATGTCTTATTTCAATGGTAGTTTGGTACCAGATACCAGAAATGTGGTATAAATTTGTCGTTTTTTTTCTTTGCAAACACTGATAATGGAGTTAGTATTACAGAAAAAATATTTGCAAAGCACGGGCATAGAGTAAAGAAAAAAAGATGGACAAGAGGATCACCACATTCTAAAAATGCATGAAAGTCAGGTACTTGATAAAAAAACACAGTAAATATTTTTCATGTTTTCTTTTTTGCATTCTCTCAAAATGGAATTAGTACAAGAAGCTAATTGACAAAATATCACATTATAAAAGTTCATGCACATTAGCCTTACCAAGAAAATTGCATTAGCACTAGCACAACATTCGACGAAAAAGCAAGAAACCCCATCAACACTGTCATTTTACATAAATCCTTTACTCATAACATTCCTTGTGACCACATCCCGGTAACGCATTCTGTCAAACACTTTGCACGTGCTCTCAATATACCAACATGTTCCTACATCTACTAGGGTAGTCCCCACACAGGAATTAGGTTATAACCCACTCTAAATTATGTCTCCATGAATCTCCCTGCAATGTTCCAGAACTTCATAATCAACACAGGCCACGAGAAAACCGGAAAAAGTGAACCGATTCGCTAGAATGAGGTATAGTTCTGCATTTGCATAAACATCTTCCAGGCCTCTTCACAATGCTTGTGCTTAACATAAACTGAAATCACAGAACCCCATGAGACTGCATTATTCTTTGACATTTCGTTCAAATAACAATGAACATCCACAACACTTTCGCACTTGCCATACGTATTCACAAGCTCTGTACCCAATAATATACCCGGTTTGAATGATATGAGAATGAATTAGTTTTTCTTCATTTAGGGTTTTGAGCTTAAAGAATCCCAACAAAAGAGAATCACAGCCGTCAGATTCTACACCATTCCTCGAACGCAAAATTCGCAAGGCCTCCTTTAATGTGTATTTTTTAATCCCCCACTTTTAAACAAGGAAACAGTCTGAACCTTAATTTTTTGATCTCAACCAAATCCCTCATTTTTAAATTGGCAAATCTCATGTCAATCTCATTGTCAAAATGACCAATGTTGCAATCAATGGCATTGTTCTTCATTTTCCTCATGTGATCCAACATGATGATATCCTTGTTGCCAGTAGTGGTCACAAAAATATTAGCAGTGCTAACTAAATCCTCTAGGGTAACGACAGGAAAGCCTTCTATAAGAAACTGTAGGGCACAGATTGGATCAAATTATGTAACAATGACCCTAGCTCTAGCAACCTTTAGGGCTGCAACACAACCCTTTCCAATATCTACATATCCACACACAACAACAACCTTACCAGCAATCATGACATTTGTAGCTCTCATCAGACCATCTGGGAGAGAGTGTCTACACCCATTTAAGTTATCAAACTTGCTCTTGGTAACAGAGTCATTGAAATTGATAGCAGGAAACATCAAAGTCCCACTGGCTTGCATCTGATAAAGTCTCTTAACACCAGTAGTTGTCTCCTCAGACACACCAACCAACCTATCCTTCATCCTATGGTACCTCAACAAATCCACCTTGATGCTCTCCTTGATCAAACTCAAAACCATCTAAAACTCCAGATTGGTGGTAGACTCTGGATCCGACACCTTCCCGGTCTTGGAAAACTCCTCCTCGGCCTTGACTTCCTCATGGATCAGCAATGTTGTGTCACCACCGTCATCGACGATCAGATCTGGGCCACCGCCTGGACCACAGTCGAGAGCCCTTTTGGTGAACCACCAGTACTCTTGCAGTGTCTCCCCTTTCAAGAAAACACCGCAGTGTTGTCGTGGGAAATAGCCACGACGACGTGGTCCTACGTGGAAAATATATTGCAGGAGCACCATCTCACCTCAGTGCCTAGAGTCGTGAGAGTCTCGATGAGAACCGTAGTTTGGATGGTCATGTGAAGGGACCCCGTGATCCAGGCACCCTTAAAGGGTTGCACAAGGCCGAATTCATCCCTGTAGGCCATCAATCGAGGCATATCAACTTATGCCAATTCTATCTCCAAACTCCCAAAGTCCGCCCAGGACATGTCCTTCACCTTATATTCCCGTCCAGACACAGTTTTCTCAGAAAAAAGTGCCATTGCTGTGAAAAATGGAAAAAAAATGCAGATCTGACAGAACCATAGACTACGGCGATCGAACTTAGGTCGATTTGATCCAATAGAGATCAATGAGGAAGCGAGCGTGGAGAAGGTTTCATGGCACCACCGTATTTTCAAATTTTTTAGGCAGGAATCACTGGAGGAGCGTTGGAATGGACGTTACCTACCAAACAAGATGATAGAATGGAGGGCTCAGAATTGGTTTGCCTTTGTTTTAGCTAGATTATCGATTGAACCCTCTAACTATTTTAGCGATTTTTTTCACCTCCATTTTCTAGTTCTACCCCAGGGGTCCTGCAGAGTTTATTCTGATCTGACAGGCATCAAATTTGTTTCTTCTTTTCGTTGAGTGCTCCTGTCTTTTCAAAGCTTCTCACCTCTAGCTTTCTCTGATGTGAATCCTTTCAAGAAGCGCTACATCATTCTCCTTTCTATTATCTTTTGTCTCTTTGTAAGGTTATTTAAGGTCAAGTGCTTAGTTTAATGAATGTTGAGGTCAACTCTCTCGGAATATGAAGCAGGGGATCCTTGGGATCATCCTAGCTTCATTTCTATGGTGGATGCGTTATGTAATAACCGAGGTAATAACTCCCTTATTAATGCACCATCGTTGGTTCCATCAACCTTGTATTCGACTACTCTTCCTACACCTTGTGTTCCTCCGGCTAGTTTTGCAAAGTCGGTTTCTATTTGCGCTCCATTTCACAAGGAGGCTCTACGAGTTTTAGGATATTTCATGAATGGTGAGGGTGATGCTAGACTAGCTACAAAGGTAAGTGGTCTCGGGAACTTTGCTAAAGTTTCATCTGTACCCTTTGAAGGGGTTGCGAAACAAGATAGGGTATCATTTGAGGAACCTGTTAGAGGTGTTGTGGGAAAGAGACAACCTTCGAAGCTTAACACAAAAGTGTGGAAGCCCAAAAGAATGAAGTGTTTTTCTGTTTTGGGGATGGATATTGGGCTTGAAGAGTTGTGCTCTCTCGTCATGTGTGCTCTATTATTTTGAAGTTGGACCTTAAAAAAGCTTATGATTGTACGAATTGGGATTATCTGCGATTGATGTTGATTCAGTGTGGTTTTGGTCATCATATGACTAAATGGATTATCGGTTGTGTGACATCAGCATCACTGGCCATTCTAATTAATGGAGAAGCTACAAACTTCATCAACAGTAGGAGAGGATTATGTCAGGGGTGTCCACTATCTCCACTTTTATTTATCTTAGTGATGGAAGGCTTGAGTCTCTCATTAAAAAAGAGTCATTCGTGTTGATATTATGGTAGTTGCGGGAGGTATTTACCTCCACGTGTGAACCTGATGAGAATAGAAGACTCCGGGAAACAAGAGAAACCCTAATGAGTTGGCTAATAACCCTAGAAGACTTGTCGTCTCAAGAAAATAATATGTATTAGGTTATTAGCCTCCAAGAGAAGAAGTCGACCAAAAGAATTAATATATACTGAACAGACAAGTACCCAAAAGGAGAAGTCGGTCCCAGTAAGTTTGCCAGAACCACTATAAATACAGGGCACCAGTCTCTCATTTGACACATCTCAACAGTTGCAGAGAGCCAGTTCTGCGCAGTGCAGTTGTAGTCTTGTGCACAGGTTTGGAGGAGAGTTGTCATTGCAGCAGCTGCAGCTAGCAGTTACGCTTGGACTATCTCTTGGCTAGGGTTTGGACTATCTGATCAACTCTTTGTGATGCGCTATCCTTGGGGAAAGGTGTGCTACCCTTTGTTTGGCTATCTAGCCCAGGATTTGCTTCCAGAGTGATTCTCTGTCAAGGTTAAGGTGCTCGAAGGGTGGCTTTGGACTATGGTTGGGTGACAAGGGTATTGTCAATGGTAAAATGAGCACACAATCTTTCATATTCTAATAGGTTATGGGCCCACACCTCCTTCATTCAGTCTAAATGATGGAAGGAAACATAGCCGCTAGGATATTAAGCTCGTTGAGGAACTGTCGCTAGGGTTACTAGCAGAAGCAGCTTCCAAGACACTGTTGCTAGGGTTACTAGCAAAAGCAAATTCCAAGACACTGTCACTAGGGTTACTAGCATGAGCAGTTGCAGAAGCCCTAATCCTCTTTTTGAGGCACCTTAAGTGAAGAGATTGACCTAATCTCTGGACAGATCAGTGCACCCTAGCCTAGCGTATCTCCTGGTATTCTCAGCAAGCCAAGACGTCAAGTTTGAGTTTGTGGTCAAATCTAAGTTTTGACCAAGTCAAAGCAGTCATGACTTATTCTATGAAGTCAGAGAAGAAGTTAGATGGAACCTCTAACTTCAGATCATGAAAGACAAGGATTGACCTCATCCTTGCCAAGAATAAAGTGTTGGATATCGTGAAAGGAAAGATTGTGAAGCCAGAGTTTGAAGAAGGAAAAGAGAGGGAACCGTAGAACGTTGCAGCTATGGAAAAGTTCAAAGATAGTGACATCAAATCCATGAGTATCATATTGGATTCCATTAAAGACCACTTTATACCCTACATCTCTCATCTTGACTCATCAAAGAAGATGTACGATGCCCTAACAAACCTCTTCTCAGTCGGAAACATTGGACAAGTAATGAGTCTGAAGAATGAGCTTCGTGACATGAAGATGAATGATGATGACAACATAACATCATACTTTGTGAGAATTTCTCAGTTAAGAGATCAACTACAAGCTATTGAAGAGATCATCTCAGAAAAGGAGTTGGTAAACATAGTACTCAATGGTCTTCCCAAGACGTGGGATGCATTTGCCGCAAGCATGAACACAAGAAATGGGTATCCGACATTTGAATAACTTTGGACTTGTTGTGCCAAAGAAGAATCAAGGATCAGTGAAAAAGAGAAACCCCAAAAGAAGTACGATGATCAAGCCTTCACAGCAAGATTCAAGAACTTCAGGAACAAAAGGAAGTTTGGTTCAAGGAGGAAGCCAAATCAAGA
>ML788068.1:332654-357174 GCA_009831015.1 Picea engelmannii
GAAGAATCAAGGATCAGTGAAAAAGAGAAACCCCAAAAGAAGTACGATGATCAAGCCTTCACAGCAAGATTCAAGAACTTCAGGAACAAAAGGAAGTTTGGTTCAAGGAGGAAGCCAAATCAAGAGAGACATTTCAAAAGTACAATGCTTCAACTCTCGAAAGTATGGTCACTACAATAATCATTGTCCTAAGCTAAAGAAAAGGGAGAAACAAGAAGCATCAATTGCTGAAGAAAAGGAACCTACAAAGAAGACTAAGCAGGATGGAAGAGACTTCGTCTTCTAAAGGTAACAAAACTCTCCTTATTTCTTTTACATATCTTGTTTGCATCATCTCTGTACATATCTTGTATATCTATCTCTTGGAAGATTAATGTGGTCCAAGAAGAACTATACCTATGGAATAACAACAAGATAAGAATGGATATCATGAGATAATACACATGAGATGATGAAACACAAATCACGTGGAAGCTATTGCAAGATAAGTCGAATCAATCATGAAGAGACTTAGAAGAAGCAAAGACAGAAAGAAGTCAGCAATCAAGAGGAAATTGGAAAAAGACTTATGACATTTTGTAGAAGACAACAAGATGGAAGCGTGGACTCTATTAGACAAGAGAGCCAGTTATATATTGCAAAAGACAATAAGGATGCAGATGGAAGAGTGGACTCTGTTAGACAGAGGGAGTCGATTATATACACTCATACATGAAGAAAGGATTAGGAGGGAGCTAATCCTGTGATCCATAGAAGATGATGAAGTATATATCCATGATAGCATCCATGAAATACAATATGTATCCAGTTCAACCTCATAAGAAGTCTTCTTCGAAGAGAAGCTTTAAAGTATCCTCGGTTGTCCATCCACATCCGTGATCTTGTGATGAAAGAAAGAAATAGAATCTTTAGGGCATGGAATCTACTCCATGGACCCAAGAGATAAACACAAGGAAGAACATGAAGATTCAAAGAAATAAAGAGAATCCAGAACAACCAGTCATTGTATCACAATATTGTCAGCCTAATATAAACTCAATAAAAGCAATCAAGCAGAGGAACTGAAAGCCGTGATGAAGAACAGTGTATGGAAGACTTATAAATGAAAGCATTGCGAGATCTAGAACTAGAGGTTCTCCCAAATGGAGGGAGAAGAATATGATGATTATTTGTTCCAGTAAGCCAGAATTATCTCTACATGACTCATTATATCATCCGCAAGATCCATAAGTTGGAGTTCTACATCAAATGAATACAAAGAACGTTCTCCAGAGAAATTGAATAAAGAGCATATGAAGAGAAATATCAAGACTTTGGGGCATACCAGAAAGAGACCCTTGAATGCATATAGAAGAAGATAACTCAGTGGAGAACCTCCAGTGAATAGCAGAAGTGTGGTGAAGATTTCCTATAACATCAAGATGATTACTCAGTAGATCAGATCTCATGATGACAGAGGAAGTGCCACATGGATATGTTCCAGTTTTCCAACTATGATATACTCTATTGTTCAGAGCTACATAAATCCTTCACAATGTTCCAGACTAAAGTACATTTGAAATCAAGCATTACATTATCCATGATGAAGTCCAGAAAGGAGAAAGTGGTTTTCCAATACATATCTCCACAGATGAGCAAATAAGCAGACATTTTGGTAAAGCTTCTATCCAAGATGAAAGAGTTTGTGTACTCAATTTTGAGCTCGTGGAAACAACTTCCTTATTGAAAAAGTAATATATTACTCCCAAGTTGGGAGGGAGCACTGAAAATATTATTGAAGACGTTCATTTTCAAGATTGAAAAATAGTCCATTTTGGACAGATGCTTTCCTATTCGGAAAGTGGATTGAGATTTCTGACGGACAGAGATTTCCCATTGTGGTTAACATGGGAAATGGTTCAGATTGTTGGTGTATCATAGACAGCGACTTCCCATTGTGGTTAACATGGGGAGTGGTCTAGGGAAGTCTCTCTTCTTGAGGGTTAGTCAAGAATATTGGCCTGCCTCATCGAACAACAATTTCTCATTGTGGTTAACATGAGGAATGGTCTATTTTGGAGGTTGATACAGGACAGTCTTTTCCTCTTGTGGTTAACAGAGGAAATGATTCAGATAGTCATTCCTTAGGGTTTATACATTCTCTCCAGGGTGCACTTTGATTAGTGTATGAGGAATGGCCCAAGGTGGGGAATGGTCTAGGCTGAGAAATCAAGGACAGGCATTCCTTAGGGTTTATACATTCTCTCCAGGGTGCACTTTGATTAGTGTAGGAAGAATGGCCCAGGGCGGGGAATGGTCCAGGTTCAGAAGACGGGACAGTTATTCTTCCTTTATTGAGAAGTATAGTCTAGATATCTCATTGTTCTACTCCAAGGGCAGATATTCTTTCATATCTCACAGATGTGAGTGAAAGATTGGCCCAGATGATTCAGTTTATATCATAACATTGTTTCTGTGCAGGTTGGTATCAGATGATTGTTATGAAGACTGTATGATAGTAGATGTGTACTATTGTGGTGGTATATTCCACTGTTCGTGACTATACGTTGTTGATCAAGTACTTGTGTGTTACTTGGTGTGGTAGTGTACCACTGGATTATAGTTATGTACTACTATGGATAGACATAGTTGTGTTCTATTTTTGTTCTGATTGTTTTGAAGACTATCAATAGTTTATTGGAGATAATCATCATCTAGATGAATGATGAGCAGAGATTTTCCAGACAGAAAATGGTTCAGAGCATTTACTCTTCTAGAAGAATGGCTCTTGTATCACTCTGTGGAGTGAGCATCATGTTTGATTACTTAGATAGAGTATGGTTTTGAGAGATGATGTAGCTGATGACACTGATGATGATGATGGTGCTCGTGATCTAGTCATGATCTAGTCTATACAACTATGTTGATGCTACCAGGTGAATGGTATGTTTTTGTGCTCAAGACCATTACCTGTAATACCTGCCTAGCTAGGAGGGAGTGTTGATATTATGGTAGTTGTGGGAGGTATTTACCTCCACGTGTGAACCTGATGAAAATAGAAGACGTCGTGAAGAAAGAGAAACCCTAATGAGTTGGCTAATAACCCTAGAAGACTTGTCGGCTCAAGAAGATAATATGTATTAGGTTATTAGCCTCCAAGAGAAGAAATCAACCAGAAGAATTAATATATACTAAATAGACAGGTACCTAGAAGGAGAAGTCGGCCCCAGTAAGTTTGCCAGAACCACTATAAATACAGGGTGCCAGTCTCTCATTTGACACATCTGAGCAGTTGTAGAGAGCCAATTCTGCGCAGTGTAGTTGTAGTCTTGTGCGTAGGTTTGGAGGAGAGTTGTCATTGCAGCTGTTGCAGCTAAAAGTTATGCTTGGACTATCTCTTGGCTAGGGTTTGGATTATCTGATCAGCTCTTTGTGATGCGCTATCCTTGGGGAAAGGTGCACTACCCTTTGTTTGGCTATCTAGCCTAGGGTTTGCTTCTGGAGTGATTCTCTATCAAGGTTAAGTTGTTCGGAGGGTGGCTTCAGCCTATGGTTGGGTGAAAAGGGTATTTTCAATGGTAAAATGAGCACACAATCTTTCATATTCTAAAACTTCAGAAGGTCAGTTGACGGGTATAAAAGTCTCTTGAATGGTAATAATTCTCCAGCTCATGTTTGTGGACGATGTGGTAATTATGTCAAATGCATCCATTATTGAATGGTAGGAAATACATGCTCTTTAAAATGCTTTTTGTAGTGCGTCCGGTTTGGATATTAATGTAAATAAGTCTACGTTCCATCATTTCAGTGTTCAATAGGATTTTCTAAACCAATTAACAACAATGTTTCAATTTGGTGCTTTGAGTTTGTCTATGGGTTTTAAATACTTGGGTTATTTTTAAAAAATTGACAGTTATAAGGTGGTTGACTGGCAGTGGCTTCTGAAGAAATATGAACAGAGAATTTGTCATTGGTGTAATCATTTCCTTTCTCTGGGAGGCAGATATGTTTTGATTAAGGTTGTGCTGGAAAGCTAGCCGGTTTACTGGGCATGTTGGCATTCTCATTTCTATGTTCTGGAGAAAAATATTCACCTTCCTATAATTTGTGTAAGTGTGAGACATTAGCTAGGCCAAAGAGTTTTGGTGGTTGGGGGATAAGGAACATTTTTTGTTTCTCGCAAGCCTTAGCAGCCAAATGACTTTGGAGAGGTTTGATTCACCTTGGGATTTGGTAGCAGGTATTGAAAGCTAAGTATTATCCTCATGTTTCATTGATTTCTTGGCTTTGATCTGTTGATCCAACATCTCCTTCTGGCTCACAAACTTGGAAGAATTTGTTAAATGCCTTGCCATTATTAGTTCATTGGTTGGCTTGGAAACTGGGGGTGGGGGTCTCCATTATGATTGGTAAGGATGAAATTATGGGGATGGGAAAAGGATCCTTTCTATCGTTGGATTTGATTTCACATTTAAATGAGCATCAGGTTTATTATCTCTTTCAAGCAAGAAGAGCCCCGGCTACGGGAATGACATGCGCCAATTGGTTAAACATTTTAGAATTGGGACTAGTGGGTGACCTTGCTGTAGAATGGGAGAGCTACATAATCCTTTTGATTGATGCCATAATTTCCCTATCAGATACACAAGATGAGTTAAGGTGGATGAGAGGGGATGGTACAGGCCTTTTAACCACAAAGAATGTATACAATGCGTTGGCAGCCGAGCTATGGCATAAGAATAATGGAGGTGTGCGTAGGAAGTTATGGTCCTGGGATTTCCCTCAAAAGATAAAAAAAAATCTGTGGCTACTCATAGAAGACAAGCTTCTCACCTGGGTACTTAAGAAAGGATGGAAAGGTCCCAGAATGCGTCTTCTTTGTAGAGGTAATGAGGAAATGGTATTTCACCTTTTTGTTCAATGTCCATTCACATGTTCTATTTGGATTAAAATCTAAACTCATTTCAAGATGGTCTTTGGGTGGTCAGGCTCCACAGTGTTGGAATGTTTTGATTTTTGGATGAGAAGGAATTCTGGTTACTCATCCTTGTCAACATTTATTTGCTGGTATATCTGGAATGAAAGGAATTTGGCCATATTTGAATCAAAACCTCCATCTATAGAGAAGGTATTCTATCTCTCTATTGTTGTTGTAGCGTGCCAGACTATCTAGAAATTGCCAAAATCTTTTAGACGCACTTTCCACATCTTTCCCAAGCACATAATCATTGGTTGGTTCGATGGGGCATCTCAGAGAAATGGGAAACAAAGTGGAGCGGGGGGTGTTATAAAAATAAATGAGTTCACTATTTATATATGGACCCTTAATTGTGGTAGGGGACTAATACAAGAGCAGAACTCTTGGGAGTTTGGGCTTTCCTCACACTGGCGCATTATTTCAAATTATTTCTTTTACATAAACTAGTTTTCACTACTTCCTTAGCAAGGGCATTGTGTTCAAATTCACCTTTTACATGTTGGAAACCTCAATTGTAATAAAGTATTCAAAGGGATTCAACAATAATGAACAATTTCAAAAGAGATCATATTTATCCCCATACACCCTTCGTTGATTGAAATAAAGGGCCACACATATTATTCTTGTCTAACCCTTCTTCTATAATTTCCAATTTTTAATGGATTTTTACTTGGATCAATCATTATAACTTTTATTATGTCAAAGGTGTTTCTTTATTATGGTCATATCCACGGTGATTTTTACTTCTAAACTACCAACCAATTTGCACAAACCGCATGTGTGCAACAATTGTTGTATATCCCATCCCATGTGTTAGTTTATGTTTTCATCATGTGGCAATGGTTTGAATGAAAGAGTTTCTTTGTTTTCTTATTGGGTTTCTTCCTTGTTGATGGGGGTGTATAATATAACATATCCTCCATAACTTTATCTACTCTAGTGATAGATCTCTCTAAACCGACATTTTTTTCAAACTTGCACTTACTCCCTCCATCTTTGTTATTAGGGTTAAGTTATTATTTTCTAGTTGTTGTATGGTATCCATGTGTTGCATTTTGAGAAATTGAAACTTAAATTGTTGGTCAGAAATAATTTTGTCATGCCACATTAAAGAAATTTGTCTACCTTTACTTTCTACTTCCCTCCTTGACTTTGCATTGGTTATCCATCCAAGGACCTCTTCCCTTGCTTCCTCCAACTAGTATAGGAGGTCGTGTACATTAGTATCATCACTTCCTATATTAGTTGCTTATTTGGTTTCTTCCATGCCCATTGCAATACTAGAAGGAGGGATTTATTTTATGCTATATGTGGTAGGGATATGTGGAGGAGTTGTTATATCTTGTGCCACCTGATATTTTGTCTTAGCCCTCAATTTTTTACCTTGAATCTTCTTAGAACATGATGAACTCCTTTTTCTAAGGATGTGAGAGATTGAATAGGGTGAATAGTGTCTTATTACCATACTAATTTGTTAGTTTTGTTAATTGACTGCACCAATTAACATTCACCTAGTTTTCTACTATTTCACTATTACTACTTATATCCCAAAATTGATTATGCAAGATACAACCTAGATTAGTGAATTTTCTCTATGATTTTTGTTTGGTTTCTATATTAAGAAACATCCTTTTGACTTCTATGGTGTTTATGGTTAGAATGGTGATGGATGGTTGATTGGTTTCAATGCAGTTTTCCTTAGTTTTGGCATACATAGATATAAAATCTCTACATGGTTTTTTTATGAAGATATCAAATTATTGAAATGGTAGTTGTGATAGGGGATAATTCCCCACTTACTAGAGTCAAATCAATGGAAAAAAAAACAAAATATACCATCACTATATTTCTAGATCAGTTGTGTATGTCAATGCAACATGAATATATGAAGAAGAGTAGCTAGACATCTATCCCCCTTTATTTTTATTTCAAAAGTAATCCCGAGAGTGTCCTGAATACTCTAAATGCTCTAATCCTCTCTTCAAATATATGAACATAAAGAGAAACACAACCTTCCCCAAACAATCAAGTATAGAAGTCAAAAAACCCTCCCCATATTATAGTTATATAGAAGTCAACCTTCCCCATACTTAGTTATAGATGTCATATTTATTACATGATTTTCCATGTGAGCACTAGTGAATACTGGGGCACTAGGGTTTCAAGACTCAAGGAATATGTCTGATGTCCCGGCCACATAATTTTTGAGATTGTCCATGTTTGCAACAACGTTCATAATGGGGCGTCTCATATTTTTCAAATGTCGTTGTTTCCATCTGTAGAACATTTGTTGGAACTCTATTGAAATGTCATGGAACTTCCAATTCAACCACCACAAATGTCATGCACCAACCCCTCATAGTGAGCACTAGTGAATGGGGCCAACGTTGAAATTTCTTCAATATGTGCCTATATGCATCGAAATTTGACATGGTTAGACAAGACACATGCCTTGATGGTATGGGAGGGTTTCAAGACTCAAGGATATTTTATGTCCCGATCACATAATCTTTGAGATCGTCCATGTTTGCAACAATGTTCATAATGGAGCGTCTCATATTTGTCAAATGCCATTGTTTCCATCTGTAGAATCGTTGTTGGAACTCTCTTGAAATGTCATGGAACTTTCAATTCAACCACCACAAATGTTATGCACCGACACCGCATAGTGAACACTAGTGAATGGGGCCAATGTTGAACTTTCTTCAATATGTGCTTGTATGCATCGAAATTTGACATGGTTAGACTAGACACATGCCTTAACAGTATGGGAGGATTTCAAGACTCAAGGATGTATGATGTCTCGACCACATAATCTTTGAGATCGTCCATGTTTGCAACAACTTTCATAATGGACGTCTCATTGTCAAATGTCATTGTTTCCATCTGTAGAATATTTGTTGGAACTCTCTTGAAATGTCATGGAACTTCCAATTCAACCACCAAAAATGTCATGCACCGACCCCGCATACTGAGCAGTGAATGGGGCCAATGTTGAAATTTCTTCAATATATGCCTCTATGCATCAAAATTTGACATGGTTATACTAGACACATGCCTTGACGATATGGGAGGGTTTCAAGACTCAAGGATGTATGATGTCATACAAAAACATTTTGAAAATATTTCAACTTTGGCCCCATTCACAGGTCATCGTTGCCCATCATGTACTCTAGCCCTAGTACAATGTATTTTAATAGTTGTTTCCTTTAAAATTTGATCGATCATAAAATTAAAATGAAATGAGAAGATCCCTAGTACAATGTCTTTTAATAGTTGTACTCTAGCTGAGAAGACCCGCAAACCCTTTTTGAAATGTCGTTATTATAGAAAACTTGTTGCAACATCTGTAAAATGCAACATATTTATAGATTTTATAATGTCCCAATTTCGACGATCATTGACCAAATCAAAGTTGACTTGGTCAAAATACTAGGTGACCGTTGAAGGGGGAAAACCTAGTTTCCCCAACTTTGCAATTGCGACAACTATATTCACAAGCATGGCAAGAGAGGCTAATATGTCACAAACGTGGAAAGAGAGACAACTATGTGGCAAGCGTTGCAATAGAGACAAAAACATGGCAAGAGCGATGACAATGTGGCAAGCGTGACGTCAACATGGAAATAGCGACGATATCGGGCAATATGGAAAAACAAAATTAAAATTTCCTCTATTTTTCGACAGTATGGCCAATTTTGAACATAACGCCACAAATAGAACATCGGAATTTTTACAACATGTACTAGTGAAATGTGATGAACATAACCCACTATCAGAGTGTGAAAAACCTATTCCAACGTTGTAATGTATCAAACAAAAACCTTACACTACAATGTGATGACCATAACCTTACCATGTCACGTGAAAAAAAAATATTGATGTCGCAATATGACAAACAAATCCTGATGGGCATGGTCACCTATAGTCAACCTTGGCCAACCATAGTCAACCATGATCAACCATACTAAACTTTGCTCCATGTCAAGATTAACCATGGCTAACCATAGTCAACCATGGAAAAATATAGACAACCATGAGCAAGTTTAACTACATTAAACCATACTCTTGATCATGGTCAACAATATTCAACCATAGTTAAGGTAATGGTCAACCTTATGTGATGAATATATCCTGACGTTGCAATATGAAAAACAAAACCGGACGTTGCAACATGATGAATGTAGTAATGTTTCAATGTGATGAACATAGTAGCGTCACAATCTTGGTAATGTAACAATGTGTCGAATGTATCCTTATCATCATATTGTGATGAAAATAGACCTATCATTGTAATGTGATGAACATAAGCATATTTTCTCAATGTGACGAACATAGTATTTTCATCGCAATTTGACACAAAAATGTTTTCATCATAATGTGACAAACATTTCCAAATGTCGCTCTGTGACGACCATAACCCATTGTCGCAATGTGATGTACACAACCCATTGTCGCAATGTGACATACATATCCCAACATTTCAATGATACGTCGTAATGTGAAAAATATAACCCACTTTCAGAACATGACGTAATGTGTCAAACAAAACCCCTACGTCGCAATGTGATTACCATAAAATTACGATGTCATGTGACGAAAAAATATTTATGTCACAATCTGACGAACAAAACTTGATAAACATTGCAATGTGATAGTCACATATTAAACCATGGTTAAAAATAATGAACATGGTCCTACATAATCAACACCAGATGGTCTTCGAAGATCACCCATAGTCAAACTAGTCAACCATATTCAACCATTGTGAAGGTTAACGATGATCAACCATACTAAACATTGGTCCACGTCAAGTTCAACCATGGTTAATCGTAATCAACCATGGAAAATTGTAAACAACCATGGTTAAGGTAAACTATATTAAACCATATTCTTGATCATGGTCAACAATAGTCAAGCATAGTTAATGTAATTTTCAACCTTATGTGATGAATATAACTTGTCATTGCAATGTGACAAACAAAACTAGACATTGCAACATGATGAACGTTGTAATGTTGCAATGTAAGGAACATAATAACAACACAATGTGGGTAATATCGCAATGTTTCAAACATATCCTTGTCGATGCAATGTGAAGGACATAAACCCTTCGTCATAATGTGACCAATATAAGCATATTGTCAGAATGTGATGAACATAGCCTTGTCGTCATAACATGACGAACATAGCCTTGTCGTCGCAATGTGATGAACATAGCCTCATCATCGCAATTTCACACAAATATCCTATCATTATAATGTGACAAACATTTCCAAATGTCGCTATGTGACAAACATAACCCATTTTCGTAATGTGTTGTACACAACCCAATGTTGCAATGTGACAAATACAGTCCAACATTGTAGTGAAACAACCCTTTCCCGTCGTCGCAATGTGACGAACATAACCCACTGCCAAAGTGTGAAAAACCTATTCCAATGCCTTATGTGTCAAAACAAATTCCACATCGCAATGTGAAGACCATAACTTTACAATGACATGTGATGAACAAAATTTGATGTTGCAATATGATGAAGAAAACCTAATCAACAATGCAATTTGATAGTGGCATAGTAAGCCACGGTTAAACATAATGAACATGGTCCGTCATAATAAATTCCATATGGTCTTTTAAATTCAACCATGGGCATGGTCACCCATAGTCAACCCTGGCCAACCATAGTCAACAATGGTTATGGTGAACCATACTCAACCATGGTGAAGGCCAATCATGATAAAATATACTAAATTTTGGTCCACGTCAAGCCCAACCATGGTTAATCATATTCAACCATGGAAAATAATATACAACCATGGGCAAGGTCAACTATACTAAACCATACTCTTGATCATGGCCATCCTTAGTCGTAGTTAAGGTCAAACATGGAGAATGGCATCCATAGTCATGGTCAACCATGGTCATGGATATCCATTTTCATCTATGGACAACATTTGTTAAACATGGTTAACCATTTTCAACCATGATCAACCACAGTCAACCATGGTAATGGTCAACCAAGGTCAACCATAGTGAAGGTTATGCATAGTGAGGGTCAACCATAGTGAAGGTCTACGAAAATTAACCATGGCCATGGTCAACCATAACTAACCATGACCATGGTAATCCAAGGTTAACCATAATTAACCATCATCATGGTTAACAATAATTATCCATGGTCATGGTCAACCATAATTTACAATGTCAACCATAGTTAGGATTTCATTCCCAAAGTCAAACCAAGGTCTTCCAAAGTTAACCATGGTCAACCATAAGAAACCATGGCTATGATCAACCATAGTAAACCATGGTGTTGTAGGGGCTAGTCGACTAGACCCATTGGTTGAGTAGGAACTAGTTGGTTGACCGACATAGTCAGAAGTAGAGGTTTGTCGGAGTACCTATTAACCGACCGACCCATGCACTTAAGTGGTTATAACTTCCTGAAAGGGATATAAATAGACAAGCACATGAACACTCAAATAGCTTCATATGAGAGGTTATATGTAAATTTTGTTGTACTGTTCTATAATATAATAAAATAACTATTTTGGGGGATCTCATTACTTATGTATGTATTTACCTATGTCTATGATGTCTATGTAAAGTTCTACTAGTAACTCTCCCTACATTTCCCTAGATTACAACATTGGTTCTGTTGTCGGTAGTACTGAACTTGGGCATGTAAAAGTGTACATAAATGCTAACTCTACAAGACATACACAAGTGGTGGGAGCGCAAAATTGAGAACTACATTAGAAACTATGCAAGAAGGAATAACTTCTCACTAGACGAAGCACGGTCGCAGTTATTTTCATAGACACATGAAATATTCCTTGAAGCTATCCCAAAAGCATTATTTCAGCACATTGATAGATCAGGTGATCTGTAATATGAATCCCGATGAGAAGTTAGGCCTAAAGGTGACAAACAAAGGAGGAAAAAATATGCATGATTGGCTTGAAAGAATAATCAAAGATTATATTTCAAAACAAGCCATTGACGATCGAACATCTCTTGACAAATTAAAAGACAATTCTACACCAAATTGCACGATTGATTTTTATGCATGGTTCCGACACTTCCTCATAAATTCCTCCTCGACAAGAGAGTGGGTGACATCGTCAAATACCAACCAAGATTACGCACATTGTTACTAAATAGTAACTTCCAATGAAGAGATGAAAATCGAGAAAAATTTCTTGATGCAAAGTGAAAAGATACAAGAGAATCATGTGATTACTTCTTGAAGAAATAAATATGGCCAATACTATCGACTTAGAGTAAGTCAGGTTGGAAATGGGGTTTTGTTCAAAATTGTCAGATGCCATAAAACAAGAAGTAGTGTTTCCCAAGCCTATATGTTTCAAAGAGGGAAGAAATCCCATAATCAATCCACAGATATCCATAAATTAGAATGGGATAAAATACAACATAATAGAGAAGAACTTTGTAACTAGTGGAAAAAAAAATGTTGAATAGAAATATGTTCAAGGAGGGTCATCCTGACAGAGTGCAGGAGCATTCTCAGTCACACAGAGTTCAACCAGAGTTGGAAATAGCAGCAGCCATGGCAACACCCGACAAAAGTAGCGACGCACAACTGAACATCCATATACCATACAAAGAAACAAAAATTATGGACTATGAAGAATCTGGACCAAATTTACATACTTCTCTCTCACCGAAAAATAGTCTCCGCATAAGAGAATTTTTCCAACAAAGACTGTATATCGACGAACAATCTGCAAGATTATGGTACAAAACAGACGACTAGGGAATCCTTTGGGATGCATTGATTGTCGAGCCAGAGAGAAATGAAGTCGACAATATGATTATCCAAATTAAGGATCTCACCGACTCGACCCCCATGCCACATTTAATCTCGAGACAAGAAATTAACTATAGTTTGGAAGCGATGCAACCTTTGGAATGATGGTTAGTCAAATATAAAGATGAAAGCTATCAAACTGAGGACGTAGTTTATATACTCAAGAAGAAACAATTATTCCTTGAGTACCATCCATTGTTGGACGCAGAAAAAAATCGACCAGAAGTTTCGACAGCTCAGTCGAAAGTAGTAGTAGCTCAAATACCAAGAAAACTGAGCATTCCTACCAAGAAAATCAAAATGGGATTCAACCACATCCCTATTTACGAAGGAGAGGAGGAACCAAAATTATATTGGTTCGTATGTGAAATTTTTTTGGATGTGGCTGATATTACAGATGAAGATAAGAAAATGGCTCAATTCGGAGCTGTGTTGTGCCACTGCGCCTTAACATGGTTCATGAACTACAAAGAAAATAAAACTCGTTCAAAATCACAAATAAAGAATAGCTTCTCAAAAAATTTTAAAATTAAGGAGATCACACATCTAGCAGCCCAAAAGTTAAAACAAATAAAACAAATACTGGGCAAGTTGGGAAGAGAATATGATAAGAGATTCAAATATCTCCTAAGTCAAATCCCGATGACGATTGATCATAACTTGTTGTTCCAGTGGTATGTAGCTGGGATACTGCCAAGAATTCATTCTCCACTATGCTTATACATGATAACAAATTGTGAATATGTGCTACAGAAGGCACAACGAGTCGAGTCTGATGATGATAGCCTATCAACTTCCTCGACAACGGAGAGACTTGAGGAGAAATAGATCATTTCAAAAAAATAATAAAATATCTATCTATACGACACAATGAAGTATGGTGCACCATATGCACTAGGGAAGGACATACAAAGGATAATTTTCCCTTCAATGAGCTCACACAAACAAGAGACATCCACAAAATACAAGCTCAGAAATACTGTTATATATGTGAATGCCTAATTGATCATAGTATACAATATTGTCCACATAATCTGAAAAACATTGAGTGGGGACACATATGTGAAGCTTCTGATCACCGAACATTTGAATTCCATATAAACGCTCGAAATTAGAATAATATACGAACAATATACCACAAAAAAAATACCGATCAAGCAAACAACTATGGTCGAAGAGATGATTACTACGGTGGTTGTAGTCTAGGTCAAGGAGGCCGATGTGGATTCATTGGTCGAGGTAGAGGTCGCGGATGACCATATTTTTTTAATTGTTGGAAAGATAATCACGTCAGCATAGATTTCCCTATAAAAGATAGAATTGATCTGAAATTTTTCAATATATGTGGAATTGGAGATCACTCTTTAGAAGATTGCTCGATAATACTCAACAAAATCATACCAAGAAAAAATGTGAATCTACTAGATGCAGTATCCAAGGAAGAGGTGAGGAACTCCAAAAACTTACATATTGTTACAAGGTTGGGCGTAGGACGATATATTCACACTCCACCACAAAATTACTAAAGAAATAAGGCTAACAACTTCCCAAACCAGGATAAAGAAGAGAAAATCATGAGAGAAGCTCTTAAATTCTTCAAGAACTCCATAGCAGATCAACAAAACCCGAGAAGTCGAAATGAAGACACCATCCAAGAATTTTTTCATCTCATCAAAGAAAAACATTCAATAGGTAGGTTGTTGGATCTACTCAACATATTGCGAGAATACAAACATGGTCATAAACCGACCAAGGATGAAAATAACCTCTCTTATAGCAACAAATATTACGATCCTTGAGTCGATTTGGAAATTGAGGGAATGATATTCAATCAGGTAGTTGTCAATTTTGGTTCTCAAGTCAATATTCTGCCACGAGAAACATGGATACGAATGGGTTGACCCAGGCTAGTGCCCACGTTGAACTATCTAAAATTAGTTGATCAAAGATTAATGAATCAATTAGAATATTGAGAAATGTCGACTCTCAAATTATGGGAATCCCGACTTCGGTCAACCTCGAAGTGATCAACCTTGTCGAAGGAATGCCAACCATTTTCCACCTTTTCAAAATTAATGGCATTGGCGTATATCAACCACATTTTGACCATTAATGTATTAATACATAATTAATGTATTAATTGATATAGAGTATTAATGTATGAATTAAAATATTAATTAATTATTACATAAATAAAAGGTATAAAATAAAGTGTTAATACATTACATTAAAAGATTAATGTTGATTAATACATTATTAATTAACACTCATTACACTTTTACTTAATATATCATTTTAATACATTAATGTATCAATATATTAATTAATAATGTATTAATGTATTACTTAATTAATACATTAACATAGTATAGATTGATGCATCAATGTAATGTATTAATAGTTTAATTTATAAGCTGATATTTTTAATTAATTAATACATTAATTACTTATTAATACATTAATGGTCTATTAATGCTCCCCACTCATGCATGTTGTTAATTAGCAACAATCACTTTATAAAAATGGTTGATATAAAACCATCCAAATTATTTTCCATTTTCCAATTTTATAAAATACTTATTGTTAGTTATTATTATTATTTTGTTTTATTATTTCTTGTTTAGATGAAAGTTCCATATGCTCGAAATACTTCAACAACATTCGAAACCCAAATTTACAGTGCCAAACATCGATGAAGTATTAAATTTGAAAAGGTACTTAGAAATAAAATTTCCTTAATATGATATATTATCAAAGATAATATGATGTCATTAAATGTGTGATTCTCAAATTTCAGGTTGCCTAATGGATGGCAGTAAAGAATAAAACAAGACAGATCCAACAAAAACCAATAGCAAGCAACAACTTCTAAGACTACATTATTATAACGATAACACAACATCACGAAAGGGACTTCAACTGAATAATTTAATCTAAGCGACTCATTGGAAGAAGAAATTTTTTGACATGCTCCTTAATTTCCATATCATGTGAGAGTGTCAAACCATCTCCTTCCATGTAAAACAACTGCATTATTCTCGCGGTTTCAAAAAGCAGTCTCATGCAACTCTCTGACACTTCCCTTTTATTCACAAACTCCCTATTCAACTCATCAAGAGTGTTTTCCATGATAGTGTAGACATGTTTGAGAGCTTCTTCTTCTGATATTTCAGGATGGTCCTTCATATAACACTATACAGAAGAATCCACCTTACCTTTGAAGTGGGCATAAGAAAGGGAAAACAGAGAAAATTGAAGAACACATTGAGTAATTTTATTTCCATGCCAAAACTATTACAACAACCTTGTATTTATAGAGGTCTTTGGAAGGATCTTGAAGATCCATAGAGTTCACAAAGTGGGAAATATCTAGAAGTGTTGATGGATATGTCAATGGAGGAAAAGTTAATAGTGAGCTTCAGTTTTAAATCTAGTTGGTAGGAATTAATCCAACCAACGCTCCTCCCTAATTTCTACTACTAATTACATCAATATTTATAATTCTCAAAGATTCTCTCAAATACTCAAATTGGTCTTGTGCTAAAGCCTTTGTAAATATGTCTGCAAGTTGCTCCTTTGATCTATAATGTTGTAGGATGAGTTCTCCATTGTTGACAAGTTCTCGAATCAAGTGATATCTAGTGTCAATATGCTTTGTCCTCTTGTTAAAAACAAGATTCTTTGATAGTACAATGGTGGAATTGTTGTCACAATAGATTGTAGTGGGATCCTCTTTCTTATGCATTAGATCCTTTAATATTCTTTGCATCCAAACTGCTTGACATGTTGTTGATGTACCTGCTCCATACTCTGCTTTTGCTAATGAGATTGTTACTATTGGTTGTTTCTTTGATGCCCATGCCACAACTCCTATTCCAAGATGAAATGCATATCCATATGTGTTATTTCTTTCATCAATACTCCCTTCAAAATCACTATATGTGTATCAAACCAACTGCAAATTATTTGAAGTAGAATACAGTATGCCATGATTCATAGTTCCTGCAATGTATCTTAATAACCTCTTTCCTACTTGCCAATGTCAATTCTTTGGTGTGTCCATGAATCTAGAAATCAAACTGACTCCATACATTATATCTGACCTAGTTTTTGTGAGACACATCAAAATTCCAACCAATTTTATGAATATGGTTGAATCAAAATCCATCTCATTTTGTTCTCTACTTAGTTTTGTGCCAATTTCAACAAGCATATAAACTGGACTGAAATTTATCATTCTAAACCTTTTTAAATCATCTTTTGCATATTTACTTTGACAAATGAAAATTCCCTTATTTTGTCTGAATTTAATGCCAAGAAAATATTTCATTAACCCCAAGTTTTTCATTTCAAATTCCTTCCTCACTGTTGATTTAAACATATCAATAGAGAGATTCCCTCTATAGGTCAAATCATAAACATATAAGCAGACAATCAAGATTTGACCTTGTTCATTGACTTTGGTGTATAATGTAGGCTCACTAGTGCTTCTTATGAATTCATTTTTTATCATGTATGAATCTATCATGCTATACCATGCTCTTGGTGCTTGCTTAAGTCCATACAGTGCCTTCTTCAACCTGTAAACCTTGTCTTCTTGTCCTTTTACTTCATATCCTAGTGTTTGCTACACATAGACTTATTCTTCTAAATATCCATTTAAGAAGGCTGATTTGACATCCATTTGATAAACTTTTCAATTGTGTTGAGCTGCAATAGCTAGTACCATCCTAATTGTGTCAAGTCTTTCTATGGTTGAAAATGTTTCATTGTAATAAGCTCCATATTATTGTGAAAATCCTTTAGCTAATAATCTTGCCTTATATTTTTCAACTTCTCCATTTGCCTTATATTTAGTTTTATAAACCCATTTAACATCTATGCATTCTTTCTCCTTAGGTAAATCAACTAAATCCCACATATCATTTTTTTCAAAAGATTCCATTTCATTATTCATTGCTTTAATCCAATGTTCTTCCTTAATTGCATCCTCAAAATATATAGGATCTTGGGTAAATAGAGAAAAAATAGATTGAAAATCTATCCTATCTCCTTGAACATATATTTATTGCAATCTTCTAGTCTTTTTGCCTCTTAATCTTGGTCTTAACGATTCAAGTGTAGGATTCCAGTCATAACTTACTTGTGGAATTGATGTTTCTCCTTGCTCAACTTACCTTTGTGAGTTTTATTTTTGTGGAATTCTTGATGGTATTCCTCCTTTCTCATTTGATTGTTCTCCTTGACCTTTTTCTCTTTGTTCTTCATATAGTATTGTTGTACCTATAATTGTCTTGTCTATATTGCCATCCCGTGATTCTTCCTCTTTGAATACAACATCTCTACTTACAATGACTTTCTTGGTTATAGGATTAAACAACTTATATGCCTTAGATTGTTTATCATAACCAATAACAATGCATTTTTCAATTTTATCATCCAATTTTCTCCTTGTTTCTTTAGGCACATGTGCATATGCAATACAACCAAATACTTTAAAATGAGAAACACTATGACGCTTACCATTCCATGCTTGTTGAGGAATCATATCCCTCACAATATTTGTTGGAATCCTGTTCAATATATAAACTTCACAAGCTAGTTCGTCAACCCAATATTCATTAGATAGATTCTTTCTTTTCAACATGCTTCTTGTCATCTCCATTATTGTATGATTCTTCCGTTATGCAACACCATTTTGTTGAGGTGTATAGCTTGTAGTGAACTGCTTCATTATTCCATGATACCTTCAATACTCCAAAAAATCATTTGACTTATATTCTCCCCATCTATCTGATCCTAATATCTTAATGGATAGGCCACTCTGTTTCTCAACCAATGCCTTGAATTCCTTAAACTTGTCAAATGTTTCAGATTTGTGTTTGAGAAAATATAACCATATTTTTCTACTATAATCATCAATGAATTTTAGAAAATATATTCTCCCCCCTAATTATGGTGTTTTCATTGGACCACATAAATTTGTATGCACAATTTCTAAAGGTGCTCAAGCTCTATATGCCATTTCTTTTGGAAATAATTTCCTATGTTGCTTGCCCAAAATACAAATTTCACATGAACTTATTAGTGCTTGAATAGGGGGTAAACCTCTTACCATTTCCTTTTTTTTGAAATAAACACAATCCTTTGAAGTTTATATGGCCATACCTCAAGTTCCATACCCATGCTTGATCTTCACTTGATGCCTTGAAACTTGCTCCAGTTTTTTCCATCATTTCACTTTTCATGCGAAGTGGGAACATTCTGTTGTTTGTCATTTCAATCTTTGCAATCACCATTTTACTGGGAGGAATATCAAATATAGTTCATACATTATTTTCAAAAGAAACTCTATAACCCTTTTGCGTAAGTTTTCCCACACTTATGAGATTATTCTTCAAACTAGGTACAAAATAAACATCAGGAATAGTTTTATTTTCAGTCTTTGTTATTACATTAATTGCACATTTTCCCATGAATTCTACAATGTTATCATTACCCAATTTAATTTGTGATTTAACTAATGTATCAAAATCCTCAAACAACTCTTTATTTCTAGTCATATGGTTACTACAACCACTATCAAGAAACCAGATGTTACTTGAATTTTCGTGAGCTACATGACATGTAATAAACAATGTCTCAGAACTACTCTCAGAGAAATTTGCATTATGCTTTCTCATATCTACTTGATTCTTTTGGAATTCATTTTCAAAGTGGCCATACTTCTTGCAGTAATAACATTGAATATTTTATTTTGTATGCCTTTGTGATGCCTGATTGTTATTTTTTTCCCTTGAGCTGAAATTTTGATTTCTCCTTCCTCCTAGGTCTTGATTCTTTATTTCTTCTCTTTGAAAATTATTTCTTCCTCTTCCTCTGAAACTTGGATTCCCTCTTCCTCTGTCTTTGCAAGATGTCATTTGTGTTTTTAATTCATGCTCCAATGAGGTATTATCATTCATGTTCAACCCGTATTCATAATTTTTCCAGGAGACAATCAACTCATCCATAGAATATGTAGTCAAATCTTTAGATTCTTAAATTACCACATAAATTGCATCAAATTTTCTTGGAAAAATTCTTAAAACCTTTTGTACAACCTTTTTATATGCTATCTCATCACCATTTTTTCTTATTTGATTAACCAAATATGTAACACGATATTTAAACTGATCTATTGAATCAGAATCTTTCATTTGCAAGTTTTTAAATTCTCTTCCAAGTGCTTGGAGTTTGGCAATTTTTACCTTACTAGTGCCTTTATATGTTGTATCTAGTATGTCCCATGCTTGTTTGGTTGTATTGGATGGTTTAATCCTTCCAACAACTGAATCATCCAACGCTTTTCCAATTATCTGCAAAGCCCTTTTATTATTTTGCCTATTTTCATCAAGCTTTTTCTTTTCATCAACACTCAAAACAAACTCATCTTGTGGTTCAGTATAACCAATCATTAATATATATGATAGTTCATATGAATCAAATGTTAATGTCATTCTAAATGCCCAATTATCATAACTTTTCCCAGAAAATGTTGGAATCATAAGTTGTTGATACATGCCTGATGTCATTCTTAAAAAAATCAAGCCCAAAAAAATTTCAGCAAAATAGGCAAAAGACTATAGAAGGTGAGTGTTATTTGTAAAGCCCAAAATCCTAAATGGATTGAAGGATATGAGAGAGGTTACGAGAACATCCAAGCCTAGAGTTTCATTCTTGGCATTCGTCAAAATTACTTCCAGGAAAATATTTAGTAATTAATCCAACATTCTGGTACAACGATCACCAAGCCTCCACGCTCATCTCCCTTCTCCTCTCACGACTATACCTAAGAGTCTTACAGTGAATAGGAGGCTACCTTAATCCACCTCCATTGGATCGTATCTTCTCGTTCTCTTATGTGCAAGAGTTTCTCCTCCTCATTCCCCAACAATGATATGATACCATGATGAAGTGGGAAGAAGCAAAGGAAAACAAAGAAAATTGAAGAACACACTGAATAATTTTATTTCCATGCCAAAATGATTACAACAGCCTCGTATTTATAGAGGTATTATAAATATGAGGTCTTTGGAAGGATCCCGAAGATCCAGAGAGTTCATGGAGAAGGAAATATCTAGAAGTGTTGGTGGATATGTAGGTGGAGGAACAATGACTGGTGGTTGATGGAATCTTTAGTGTTAAATGCGGTTGGTAGAAATTAATCCAACCAACAAACTTGACCTCTCTCAGCCTACATTTATATTTACCAACCATTCAAACATTAGTGGCATATTGAATTGTAAGAGGTTGGATTTAAATACTGGGTACCTCATAAGTTGTGGTGTTGTTCACGAGAAGCCCTGTCAAGCCCTGTCAAGAAATATGGATCCACAACCAATTTTAGAGAGTACATCATCTGTAAGAATATCCATAGTGAAAATAACACTAATGAGAACCAGTTTTCCCAGTGATATTGTCACGGTCGCGTTATCTATGTATTCATCCAAGGATGGCATGTGTTTAGTTGTGGATCATTCTGCTTCTTTAGTATATGTTGCTAGTAGGATCTCCAACTGCCATATACCATATCAATGAATGATTAATCCATAATCAATATTAAATTACAAAACTATAATATTGTTAATTAGACAACCACATTCTTTAACTAATACACAACAAACACACATATCATAATATCAAATGGAAAAATGAAACAAAGTGATTTACGTGGTTCGCCCAACTTCGGTCTACGTCCACCAAGCAAGTATCAATGCTATCTTATTATCATTCAATGGAGATTATACAGTTTTATAACATCTAGGTTTATATTCATAGGAAAACAAATTACTAACTGAGCAGCAAATGCTCTCCTTTGCATGCTCCAGCGGAATCGACACATACACAACCAAATCTTGGAGAAGAGGAGTTGAGGTAGAATTTCATTCCTCGAATCCGGGGGTTTTGTTTTCAACCGTTTCAACAATCTCCACCTTGAAAACAAATTTATCTGATACCTTGCTCATTATTTTATTCTAGCACTTTTTTTGCAATCCAAGAGAAACCAATCACCATCGTAGCTTCTCTAAAAGTACTGGCTTTGTGAACATGTCTGTGCAGTTATCTTTTGTATGAACTTTTTCAAGAGAAACTCCACCTTCATCGATGACATGTCTTACAAAATGGTACTTAATAGGAATATTTTTAGTTTTACTATGGTAGGCTGGATTCTTGGCCAAGTGAATAACACTTTGACTATCACAAAGTAGCTTTAGTTTGTTTTTCATCCTTCCAAGCTCACCAAACAAACCTTTTAACCAAACCGCCTCTTTGCAAGCATGTGAAGAAGCTATGTATTCTTCTTCTATAGTGGATAAATAAACAATACTCTGTAGCTTTGACATCCAACTAATAGCTCCACCTGCAAGAGTAAAGACATATCCTGAAGTTGACCTCATCTTGTCCAAATCACCTGCAAAATCAGAATCAACATATCCATAGATTAACTCACAACCACCGTTATAGGTGATACAGTAATCACTTGTGCCCCTTAGATACCAAAGCACCCATTTCACTGTTTCCTAGTGCTCTTTACCTAGATTTTCCATATATCTGCTGACAACCCCAACTTCATGTGAAATGTCTGGTCTTGTACTAACCATCGCATACATTAAAATTCCTACTACATTAGAATATGGTATTCAATACATATATTCCTTTTCTTCTTTTGTAATAGGACATAAACTTGAAGAAATATTAAAATGGGAAGCGAAAGGTATAGAAATTGGTTTCACACCATTCATACCAAACCTCAAAATTATTTTCTCGACATACTTCTGTTGTAACAACCAAAGCTTACCATTCCTCCTGTCTCTGAATATCTCCATGACCAAAATCTACTTTGATGCTCCTAGATATTTCATATCAAACGTCCTAGCCATTTGAGCCTTTAACCTGTTGATCTTAGTTATGCTTTTTCTTTCTCAAAGCATATCGTTAACATACAATACTAAGATAATGAATATGCCATTATGCAATTTATTAAAGTAAACACAATTATCATACTCACTCCTTATATAATTCTAGCTCATCATGAAAGAGTCAAATTTCTTGTACCATTGTCTGGGCGAGTCCCTCTGGCCATACAATGATTTCTTGAGCCTACAAACTAATTTCTTGTTGCGATTTTGAACGAACCCTTCAGGTTGTTCCATGCAAATCTCCTCATCCAAATCTCCATGTAACAAAGAAGTCTTAACATCTAGCTGCTCCAACTCCAAATCAAGTGATGCAACTAATGCTAACACAATTCGAATTGAAACAATCTTAACAACTGGTGAAAAAATCTCATGAAAGTCAATACTTTCTTTCTGAGAATATCCTTTCACAATGAGCCTTTATTTGTACCTTTCTACCTTATCATCAACACCCTTCTTCATCTTGTAGACCCACTTGCAACCTATAGTTTTCTTATTTCTTGGAAGCTCTACCAGGTCCCATGTAGCATTCTTTGCTAAAGCATTCATTTCATCCTTCATTGTTTCTTTCCATTTTTCACTATTATAACCCTCCACAACTTTCTGATAGCATGAAGGTTCGTCATCATTATTACTTAAAGAAACCGATGAAAAAAAATCATCATACCTTCTTGGAGGAACTCTGACCTGTGTATACCTCCTTAGGGAAGTTTGTGTCTCATCCACAATCTGTTGATTGTCATCATCATTCATGTTTTCCTCTACAAGAACCTCTTCGTGAACATATTCAGAAGCGTGTTCATGTTCACTATCATTTGTAGTTGAAAGATTTTCAAATTGAATCTATTGATACCTAGGTACTTCTACTTGTTTCATTTGAACATCTAAATCCTATTTGATGAGAGATGATTCATCAAATATTACATCTCTGTTAATGGTGATCTTGTGGGTAGTAGGATCCCACAACCTGTACCCCTTAATACCATCACCATATCCAACAAAGATAAGCCTTTTTTATTTTGGATCTAATTTATAACGCTGATGTTTTGGAATTAGAGCATAGGATTCACAACCAAAAACTTTAAGATTAAAATAATTACAAGGGTGGCCTAACCATTGTTGATTAAGGTTGGTTTTCATTGATGTCAACCCTTGAAGAAATCCCCACAACACAAAGGTTTTGGAAATGGACCCAATATTATTTGATGTAAACATGACTCATTATTGTCTTGTCATGGTTGATAAGAAGTAAATATGGATGAACTCCAAAGTGGTCCCCTTATGGTGAAAGCCCCCACAGGAAGACGCTTTGTGGAGTAAGAGAACCCATGCTTAATTGTGGAATAATGAGATGAAGGACAATGAATTTGTCAGGTAAAATATCCTATATGGATATGTCTTGTCATTCCATTTCTAGTGGCATGTGTAACGTCACATAACTCCTCACGGTTAGAGAGTTATGGCCACAAGAAGTTGGAGACCCCAAGTTTGGGTAATGGACCCAAGCTTTTTTTATGGATAACGGTATGAGTTATGATATATTTTCAGATAATATTATTCTATATGGATAGTACACGTCATTCAATTTCTATTGTTATGTGGAACATCACATAACTCCTCACGGTTTGAGGGTTATGCCCTTACAAAGTTGGAGGACCCTCATATGTCATCTAGAAGCCCCAAAAGGTCAAAATAGTCAAAGTGGTTTAAGAGATTTTAAAAGGTAAATAATAAAGTGAAGTAATGAGTGTATTATAATTCAAGGTGAATAC
>ML788068.1:364176-378480 GCA_009831015.1 Picea engelmannii
AACCCTAAAATAAAGAAAGTGGGGCCAAGTGACCTAGAAGATGTTTTTAAGGAAGCTACTTGGAGAGTATAAATAAGAGGAAAGGCTCTCTCATTTTAATCACACTTGAGAATATTGAATATATATATAGGAGCCTGAGGTAACCAAGGATTTCTAAGCTGGATTTCTGAGGGAAGTTGAAGAAAAGAAGGCCGAAATGCAAGGAAGGATAAATTCTTTTGATGGTGTTTTCTAAGGTATGTTAGTTACATGTCATCTCACCATTTCGATATAATTTTTTTTCTATAATGATTCGGATCATTAAATTTCTATGACATTGAGAAAACATATCCAAGTATCTTTGGTAAAAAATTCATCTTATGGGTCATTGTATTTTTTGAGTTACACTCCGTGGAAAATAGGGTTTGTGGCTAGTCTTGAAACTAGTCAAAAACAAGTGTTTCGGGTAAAAACATCATAACTTATTCATAAAAAATCCACATTCAGTGAAACCAAATGTGTTGGTTAGGTTACAGTCTGTAGTATTATGTGTCATAGTTTTAGATCAATTCAACAAATATTCCATGCGGGTCACGCTCTACAAGGTCGCTCACTAGAATAAGCCAGAATTTAGCAAGGTATGTCATTTTTGCTATAAATCATTTTCTAAGAGGTTCCAAGTAGTGAAACGTGGAGGAATCACATAAAACACACTGAAGAACATTTTGTATCAGTTTCAAATTTTTATACATTACAGGTACAAAGTTATGATTACTTCAAGTTAGGGTTGTTGACTAATCCAAAACTAGGCATGTGAGACTAAAGAAAAGTTTGATGAAAATGCTAGTCTCTTGTTGTTGAAGTTAAGGAAGGTTTGCATGAATGTGATCATATACACCTGGTCTATTACAGAGCTACAAATCAGATTTGGATGATGAAATTGATGAGGGATTTTGGTTGAGGTACATGTTGAGTACATGGTTGAGACAAGTAGTTGATGAGTTGGCACATACATGGTGTATAGTTGATGATGTTGGTACATATTGATGAGTCATAGTTGATGAGTAGTTGACACATGATTGGTACATACTTGATACATGGTTGGATGCACTTGTTTATGGTACATGTTGATTACAGGTTATTTGGTACAAGTTGGTGCATGGTTGATGCACTTGTTTATGGTACAAATTGATTATAGGTTGAAGTATAGGTTGATGCATGGTTCATATTTATTGGTACAGGTTTACAGTGGTATATCTCACAGTGACAGGCTGACACTGGTTCCATCATTCTACTTTTACTTCAGGGTGGTGGGACGTGGCAAGGATATGTAGTTGTAGCCACCTTCCGGTTGTAGCCGGAGAACATAGGGGGTTGTAGCCTCCTTCTGGTTATAGCCAGAGAATTGGGGAGTTGGAGCTTCCCTCAGGTTGTATCCTGAGAAAATAGGGGGTTGGAGCCTCCTTCCAGTTGCTGCTGGAAAACAAAGGAAGTTGGTGCTTCCAATGAATATAATTCTTCAAGACATATAAGAAAAATCATTCTGTGGTTTTCTCCTGATTTGGGTTTCCATGTAAAACACTGGTGTATTGTGTATGTGTATGTTTGTTCATGTGTTCATTTCTTATTTACTCTTCATTTATTGGATGATAATGATTCATTGATATAACACTTGGATTATATGGTTAAAAATGATTACATTGCTCTATTATCGATTCACCCCCCCCTCTCAGTAATCCAACAATACCTCTTCAAGAATATTGCACTCTATTGTTGTTGATGGTGATCGATTCACCAGATAACAAGTTGTAGTTATTTATTTTGCCCACAGTTTGTGCTGCAAGTTGTCATCACTAAGCATACTCCTTGCTCTCTCTAGAAGAGTATTGTTCATGCATTCAACAAATCCGTTTTGCTGAGGAGTATAGGCAGTGGTTTTATGCCTATCAATCCCAAAATCCTTGCAATAGTTCTCAAATTTCATTGTTGTAAATTCACCACCATTATTAGTTCTTAAACATTTAATGGACCTACCAGTTCTCTTTTCCACTAAAGCTCTAAACTGCTTGAAAACAACAAATACATTAGTCTTTCTTTTCAACATATAGATCCACACCTTCCTAGAGAAATCATCTATAAAAGTAACAAAGTATGATGATCCTCCATACAAAATAGTACGGGATGGTCTCCATGGATATAATCAAGGATTCCCTCACTGGTGTGTCTTCCGGTTTTAAATCTCTGCCTATTCTGTTTTCCATAAATACAGTGCTTGCAGAAATATAACTTTAAATATTTTATACTAGGAAGTAACTTGCGATCAGATAATACCTTCAATCCTCTTTTGCTCATATGGCCCAACCGTTGATGGCACAGACGAACATAATCATTGTCATTCTCGGATACAGTTGTCACATGATCTTACTTAGTTCTTCCTTCTAACAGAAACAGGTTTCCAACTTTCTTCTCTTTCATAACCAATAGGATTCCTTTGTAGACCCTCATAACTCCACCTTGAACAACACTTTTATATCCTCCAGTATCTAAGACTCCCATAGAGATTAGGTTCTTCCTAAGCTCAAGTACATGTCTCACATCAGTTAGTATCTTAACAGATCCATCAAACATCTTAATTTGAATGCTACCAATTCCCACAACTTTACATGATATATCATTTCACATGTAAACAATTCCATCATCTATGGACTGGTAAGTAATAAACCAGTGGCTATGAAGACACATGTGATTTGAAGCACCAGAATCTAATAACCACTGTTGATCATAACGTGAAACAATACCAATTGTTAAAACTTCATCATCCATACCTGAACTTGTTGTTGAACCTATTTTAGTTGTGTTTTCTTCCTTCATCTCTTTTGGAGGGTCTTCTTTGGAGGCTTGTTGTCACTTCCAACAATCCTTCTTCAGGTGTCCAGATTTGCCAAAAACCAGCACTTAAGCTTGCTCTTCTTTCCCTTCGACTTTGACTGAGAGAAATCCCTCTGAACATGTCCTCTTTCTTTAGGTATTCCTCTAACCACCATTGCCTCAAATGTAGAGGTTTCTAAATTGGATTTCTTCCTTGTTTCCTTAGACAGTAAAGCTCCAACAATAACACCAAACTCAATACTTTAAGTTGAACTGAAACTAATAGAGGTAACAAAGTGATCCCATGACTAAGGCAAAGAACACAATAATGTAATTGCCTTGTCTTCAGATTTGAATTTCACTCCCATGCTAGTCAACTGGACTAAAAGGGTATTAAAAGTATTTAAATGATCAGCTATTTTTGTACCTTCCTTCATGCGCAAACTGTACAATTGTCTTTTTAAGAAGATCATGTTCATCAAGGATTTCTTCATATACAAGCTTTCCAGCTTCGTCCACAAATCGACTGTTGTCTTCTTTGTAACAATGTTGAACAGAACATCATCGGCCAAACAAAGACATATGACAGTCAGTGCTCTGGTATCGATCTCTTCCCACTCTTCATCTAAAATTGTCACAGGTTTCTTTGATTTTCCCAAAAGCGCCTTCACCATGCCTTGTTGCACGAGCAGATCATGCATCTTGACCTTCTAGATCTCAAAACTGTTATTTCCATTGAACTTCTCAATTTCAAACTTAGCACTCTGAGTTTTCACCATTTCAGAGGTTCTCGTATTTCTCGGCCTCCGTTGCTTCAAGTATTACCCCCACTTGTTAATCCGCTCATTCAATATCCTTGGGCAGTCCTCATGCAAAATAATGTCGATTGTGATCATAATTGCAGCAACAAGAGCCCTTTCTCTTGCAGATGCTGAGATCTATTACAATACCATTATCAATCAAATTCCAATTATGCCAAACACATTGTCTCGGATGTTCTCATCTATACATGGACATGCGTTTCAAAGATGCTACATGTGATCGATCTCGAGCTCACAATGGAATCAACGCACAATGGAATCAACTCACAAGGAAATTGAGAAAACCGTGCCCACAACAAGAGAACCAACGCACAAGGAAATTGAGAAAACTGTTCCCACAACAAGAGAACCAGCGCACAAGGAAATTGAGAAAATCGTGCCCACAACAAGAGAATCAGCGCACCCCTTACGGTTATAGGCCAACGCTAATTTCGGATCTGGAAGGAAAGCGTAAGTGTAAAAGAGGATCAGCGCGCCTTCCTCGAGAGTCTTGCACTGGTTTCTTATCAGCGCTCCCCACACACGACTACACCAGCGCTGAGTAGTAAGAAGATTTCACTACCGTGTAAGGTTCGTAACCAACCACTACTCTCGTGGTAAGGATGGAAACAAGAACACTCCTTGAATCATCTCAGCATTGTAGGATGAAAACAAGAACACTCCTCTAACTCGTGCTCGTCCAACTCGGTGTCTCCTTCGAGAATAATTGACGCATGGGCAAAAAAAAAAAATTGTTGGTGGTTTTCAGCATCTCATCCAACTTAGCTTTGATACCAATTGTTAATTAGACAGCCACAGTCTTTAACTGATGCGTAGCAAACATACATATCAAAATATCAATTCAATGAAGATTATACAATTTTAATTTTATAACGTCCAGGTTTACAGTCATAGCAAAACGGATTACTAATTGAGCAGTAAATGCTCTCGTGTGCATGCTCCAGTGGAATTGACACCTACGCAACCTAATCCTGGAGAAGAGGAGTTGAGGTAGAATTTTGTTTATAGTGGTTCTGTTGTCAACCGTTTCAACAAAGATGACAAACTTAATGCATACAATATTTCGAATGTAGCCTAGCACGTCACGCCCCTGCCTCGTTCTTCTTCCGCTATTTTGTACAAACCCATGAAACATATTTTCATTTCTTGTGGCATTCGATCTAATAGTGATAGATCCCATTTGAAAACAAAGCCAATCTATAGTTTAACGGTCATAATAATGGTTGAAAATAAATTTACATGTCTAATAAATATCAAATTAAACTAAAATATTTACTTTCCTTTAAAAGAGTTGAAATAGATAAAACGTTTACCTTTTGACAGCTTGGGAAAATAACTCCAGATTGTCTAAAGTTCCATGCCCGTCATAAAGATCATCTAAAATGACCGTTAGAATGGAAAATTTTGTATAAACGGCACTGCAGGAAGCGAAGTGAGGCTCAAACATAAAAGACGCCGGTGCGAAATATATTTCAGCGACACGGTCCCGAGTGAACTTGAACTCTGAGAAACCCGATGATGTCCACCATCTTTGGACAACGCAAATTGTCCAAAATGTGTTAGCTTTGAGTAAGGAGGATAAACTTAATATGAATGAAATCTGGAATTCCAAATTTCGCTAATTCCAATATTTTTCGTTCGAAATGTGTATGCACATTATTGAAGTCCAATTTCGCTAATTCCAAATTTATTTGGTTCGAAATGTGTATGGCATCCTGTTCGAGGGAATTACACGTTAAAGGAGGTTTAATAGTGATAAAATATATTTGAAGAGATTATTATTTTTATACAATTTATCACAAGTTAAAAAGTAGATTTACTTTCTAATGAATCAACTATATATTTTAAAATATATATAATAAAACAAGCACCATCAAATATATATAATTAAACAACCACCGTCACTTTACAATTAACTAATCATTATAATTAAAATACCAAAAATTATCACTAATAAATTCAACTATACTATATTGAAAACTAAAAAACTCAATCATACGATCTTGAAAATTGAAAATACAAAGAGTTTTTGAGTCTTACATATACATAGTTTACCAGAGCCAAACATCAGTGGGTCCATAATGTTCAATGTAGCTTCTAGCCTCCAGCCTTGGCATACTTCTATGCCACGGATATTTGAGTGCATATTCCACCTGAAAATTAAATTATGAAAGTCCTAGAACAGTACAATAAAGATTATAAATTTATCTACTTTTTCTTAATCCCGTTTATCGTACAATGTCTTCAAACCACTAACTCTATATCCTCATTGCTGTGAAATTTGGATCCAAAAGAACACAAAAGCCAGAAATATTATATACCTCTCCCCGAACTTAAGAGCCCATTTGTCAAAGGCACCCACATCTTCCAGAACATTCCTCAGATACCTTTCGGTACAGGTTTTTGCTTCTTCCATGATCGTTTATCCCGGAAATGCAACGTGTGAACACCGATTGACGTTCAACATGTCTGTAACTCCTCTCTGTGTTTGACCCAAGAAGCAAAAGAACTCCCCATTCTCATCTCTAAAAGTTTTTAAAATATCTGCAAAAAATGTTAGTTGAAGAATTCAACAACCTGAATGAAATTCAAAGACCTACCAATTGGCACAATTGCCAGCTAAATATAGCTCTATACACCAACATTTTACCTGACGATACATTGTACCCATGCCAGGCCCATGGCTGTGTCATCGATGTCAGGGACACGATTATCTCTCGCCCATCCAATGCTTCTTTCGTCCCAATGGCTGCGCATCAATTTCGGGGATAATAAATATCGCGCATTAATAAGCTGATCAAGACCTGAGTCGTTTAGGGCGAGCAATATTCAGCCTGCTGCAGAGTCAAAGACTCTGCAGACTGGATGGCCGTGCTACCAGGCTCGTGTAGACCGGATGATGGATGCCAATGGGTATGAAGTGCATGGTGCGGATGCCATACCATGCCAGCACCTTTTCTGACCTCCTCTCCCGCCTTAGATTCCGGCAACCATTTTGAGTCCGTTTCGAATCCAAAAGCCGTCTCTATTTGCTTGACTCTGGCCGTCCACGGACCTGCATAGCATTAAACATTGTCAGCTCTATAAGTGCAGACAGACAGTCCTGTGAAACGTGAGGGGACTGCAGCGTCAATTTGAATTTGAATCTGAGCGCACCCATGATATTTAGCTTTCTCCTCAGCATTTTTCTCAGCAGTGGCTCTTTGGAATGGTGGTGAAACAGATGCAAACCATTGGTATTGTGGCTTCTGATAAGCATTATCGTTGGCCGTGAAGCTGATGCTTCCAGTCCCGTTGAAGAGGTAGAGGCCGTCCCACATCTTGGCCAATTATACTCTGCCATCGCACTGCCCCACTATTGGCCAATTTAAATAAGTGATAAAATTAAATTTAAAACATCAATTCAAAGTATTATAAAAAGAAATTAGTGATCAATAATTTTAAAAAGAAATTAGTGATAAATAATAATTGATATCGAGGAGTGTTCACTAGAATCAACCTATGTACCATCAACATAAATAATACTTGATATGTGGAGTGCTCAAATGAATCAACATGTGGACCTTGAACATAAAATCGATTAAAAAAAACTCAAATCCAAATTCTTATTAAAAAAATTATTTTGGTTTCTTTAAATTTGTTTTAAAAAAAAAAATTAATTTTTATAAAAAGATTTAAAATGATGGTAAGGGTTGAGGTTTCATTTGTAAAAGTATTTTATAAATTTTTTTTTATATATATATAATATATATATATATTAAATATGTTTTTTTTTTAATGATTTTGTTTGCAATAAGGTTTTTAGGTCATGGTTTAAATAATATTTGTAATTTTAAGTTTTCAAAAAGTTGAGGTGTTACTGATAGTATTTTTTTTCAATTTTTTGAGGGTTGATTTTAAGATTTGGTTCTAAGAGTACCAGTTGTCAATGTTATGAGTTTCAAAGAAGTTAGACTTTGAACTCAAAAAATGAAGGTGCTACTAGGATTCTCACTTTTTGATTATGATGTTGTTTTAAAGTTTTTTGTTATAACAGTACAGGTTGTTTAAGACCATCTTATCTAAAAAGTTGTAATTTTGACACCCCCACCAAAAAGAAGGTGTTCATGTTGGGGACACTTTTTCATTTAGGGGTTGATTTAAGGTTTTTGTTGGAAACATTATGAAATTTTTAAGGCCATGGTTGCAAAATGTGGTAATTTTGACCCCCCAAAAAACGGTGGCACTGATAGCACCACTTTTCAATTTAGAGGTTGATTTTGATTTTTTTATCCAAAAATATAGGTTATTAGAGATAGAGTTCTCATTTTTAGGTCAAAGCTCTCATTAAGTCGTTAATTGTGTTACAACTTGAAGAAGGTGAACAAATACAACATCCATGATGAAGAGAAGTGGCTCAAAGAGGAGAAAAAGAGCTCATAGGAGAATGACAAGACAAAAATGATGGTAAAAGTTGTTATGGCCTTTCCCTGGATAATTCAATGAGCTTTGTAAGCTGGCATGGGGCCATCGAACCATCGTAACTATTTTATATAGAAATCAATAACAAAGAGAGAGAAATGAGTTAAGCATTGAATGGTAGTTTTTACTGTAATTAGGTTTCCACTTTAAATCCTTATGTAATGTGTAAATGGATGTTGGAGATGTATTTCTATGTTGTACACTGTAGAGCTAGTGTATTTTTGTTATAGTTATTTTATGTATTGTTGTGGATTGTATTGATATTGATTGGGTGATTTTTATGTAGAAGAGATTAATATAAATGTTGTGAATCATTGTCATGATATACCATTCTGTGCATATGTCAGCTAAATGTAAAGATATTTTTGTACTTGAGAATTATGCAAAGAGGATATGTGTAAAGACCCTGCATTGGAATTATAATATTGTAGCATCCAACTACTGGGCTATGCCACACATGAAATTTTTTGAACCGTATACAATAGTTAAACGTACAAATACTCTACAAATACACATATTTATACAGAATAGTAATAGAAATACACATGTATCATATACAGGAAAAAACCATAAAAACAAATGCATAAATAATGATGCAACACATAATTTAACACACAATTGACACTTATCTTTGATAAAAATACCACCAACTGCGTGCAGATCCTCCACATTCCTCCCAGCCTTAGACCACACTGCTCGGAACTCTCAACAGTGGGTCACCCCCAAGCTGGGACTAAAATCCACCCAGATAAAGGAATTCTTAACCACGATGATGTATCTCAGATAACAGGAAAAAAATCGTCCCATGTGCCCATTCGAACTAACAGTCTACAGTCCCTCATTCCCCACATGCCTATCCCACCCTAGGAAATGTGCCCCTTCTCTGCTCAATAGTCCTTCGACGACCCCATTTCCTTTATGGGGCTTCAACAATAGACCGGACAAGAAGTCACAGAGCCTTGTAACTATAGTCTAGCACCTTCGGGAGATCAATTCTCAACAATTCTCTCACCTGGAGGGAATTTTCCACGGGCCTGACAACATGAACACCGTTCGAGGTGTTCATGTTTCTGAGTCTTAAAAATTATTTTATAATACAATGTTTTTCACTTAGATAAAGTGTTTCATATATTTTTGTTTGTATATATTAATTATTTATAAACATACAACAAAAAATGTATATATATATATATTATTAATAGATATATAACACAGAATGCCAGAAAGTTGTGAATCTGGATAATGGTGAATAAACAATCGAAAGATTATTATGATGGAAGTGCACAAGGAAGGATGGTTAGTCTTCTGTTATTTGCGTCCATGGCCGCATCAATACTCCACGCCCTCAAAATATGGAACAACTTTGGCCAAAGTAATTCATCATGCCATGCTCGCCGCCTCCTACAGTATATGGCTCCTTGGAAGCCGACCATTTCTATATATGCGCATATACGGAAGCTGACTGCTTCCATATATGCGCATATACAGAAGTCGACCATTTTTACATATGCACATATACGGAAGCTAAGAAGATATCGGCTTCTGTATATGCGCATATACGGAAATGGTCGGCTTCCATGTGCATATACGAAAGTGGTCAACTTTCATATATGCGCATATATGAAATTTGACCACTTATGTATATGCGCATATATGAAAGTCGATCATTTCCTTATATGCGCATATACATAAATGGTCAGCTTTTGTATATGTGCATATACGGAAGTGGTTAGCTTCCATATATGCGCATATACGGAAGTGGTCAACTTTAGTATATGTGCAGTATATGCACATATACTAAAGTTGACCACTTCCGTATATGCACATATAGGAAAATGGTCGGCTTTTGTATATGCACATATACAGAAATGGACGGCTTCTGTATATGGGCATATATGAAAGCGGTTAGTTTCCGTATATGCGCATATATGAAAGTGGTCAGCTTTTGTATATGCACATATACAGAAATGGTCTGCTTCTGTATATGCGCATATACAAAAGCTGACCACTTTCATATATGCGCATATATGGAAGTGGCCAACTTTTGTATATGTGCATATACAGAAGCAATCAACTTCTGTATATGCTCATATACGGAAGCCAACCATTTCCATATATGCGCATATACAGAAGCCGACCATTTCCATATATGTGCATATACGGAAGATGATCGCTTCCTTATATGCACATATACATAAATGGTTAGCTTTCATATATGCGCATATACGGAAGTGATCAACTTTTGTATATGTGCATATACAAAAGTTGACCACTTTATATATGCACATATACAGAAGCTAACCACTTCCATATATCGCATATACGGAAGTCGACCACTTCCGTATAAGCACATATACGAAAATGGTCGGCTTCCATTTAAGCAAATATATGGAAATTGACCACTTTTGTATATGCGCATATATGAAAGTTGACCACTTATGTATATATATACACGGAAGTGGTTAACTTCCGTATATCCGCATATATGGAAGTTGTCTATATATGGAAGTTGACCACTCTCGTATATGCGGATATACGGAATCTAACCACTTCCGTATATGCGCATATACGAAAATGGTCGGATTTCGTATATGTGCATTTACGAAAATGGTCAGCTTTTGTATATGTGCATATACAGAAGCGATCAACTTCCATATATGCGCATATATGGACGCTGTCAGCTTCCGTATATGTGCATATACGGAAATGGTCAGCTTCCGTATATGCGCATATACGGAAGTGGTCAACTTCTATATATACGAAAGTGCTCAACTTCTGTATATGCGCATATAAAGAAGCTGACCAATTCCGTATATGCACATATATGAAAATGGTTGGCTTCCATTTATGCACATATATGGAAGTTGACCACTTATGTATATGTGCATATACGACACATATACAAAACATGACCACTTCCGTATATGCACATATACGGAAATTGGTCGGCTTCCATATAGGCGCATATACAGAAATGGTTAGCTTCCGTATATGTACATATATAGAAGCTGACCACTTCCGCGTTAACTGCTTCCGTATATGCACATATATGAAAATGGTCAACTTTCGTATATAGACCACTTCCATATATGCGCATATACGGAAGCTGACCACTTTCGTATATATATATATATATATATATATATATATATATATACGGAAGTGGTCAACTTTCATATATGCGCATATACTGAAGTAGTCAACTTCCATATATTTGCGTAAATGGAAGCCGACCATTTTCGTATATGTGCTTATATGGAAGTGGTCGGTTTCCGTATATGCGATATATGGAAGTGGTTAGCTTCTGTATATGTGCATATATGAAGTGACTAGATTTTGTATATGCACATATACAAAAGTTGACCACTTTCGTATATGCGCATATATGAAAGCCAACCATTTATGTATATGCGCATATACATAAATGGTCGGCTTTTGTATATGCGCATATATGGAAATGGTCAGCTTCTATATATGTGCATATATGGAAGTTGACCGCTTCCATATATGCACATATACAGAAGTTGGCCACTTCCATATATGTGCATATACGAAAGTGGTCAGCTTTTGTATATGCACATATATAGAAGCCAACCATTTCCGTATATGTGCATATACGGAAGCCGACCATTTCCGTATATGTGCATATACAGAAGTTGACCACTTTCGTATATGCACATATACAAAAGTGTTTTAGTCATTGGTCGAAACCCTTATCCCAAGAAAAACCCCTACGCCCATCGAATTTTCCGGTATTTATGCTAGGGTTTCTCTGTCTAGGCTCACACTACATTTGTTGTTGCCATTCCTCACGGTTCCTCACACTGCATTATTGTTTCCATTGTTGTCGACTATCCAAACTGTTAACACATTGATTCTTCATGCTCGTCTCCCGTCAAGTGTCCATTATTCTTTCCATATATGCACATATACGGAAGTAGTCAACTTTTGTATATGTGCATAGCACATATACGAAAGTTGACTATACAGAGGTTGACCACTTCCGTATATTCACATATACCGAAGTGGTCAACTTTTGTATATGTTCCTACGGAAGAGGTCAACTTCCGTATATGTGCATATGCGACACATATGGAAGTTGACCACTTACGTATATCCACATATACGAAAATGGTCAGATTTCATATATGCCCATATACGAAAGTGGTCAAATTTCGTATATGTTCATATACGGAAGCTGACCATTTCCGTGTATGCACATATATGAAAGTTGACAACTTTCATATATGCACATATACACAAGTGGTCAGCTTCTGTATATGCACATATACAGAAGTGGTCGACTTCTGTATATGCATATATACGTAAATGGTCAGCTTTCGTATATGCACATATACGGAAAGGGTTGGCTTCCGTATATGCACATATACGGAAATTGACCACTTACATATCTGCACATATACGAAAGCCGACCATTTCCATATATGTGCATATACGGAAATGGTCGACTTTCGTATATGTGCACATACGGAAGTGGTCAACTTCCGTATATGCACATATACAGAAGTGGTCAACTTTCGTATATGTGCACATATACGGAAGTGGTCAACTTCCGTATATGTGCAGTATATGCACATATACGGAAGCTGACCACTTTCATATATGCACATATACAAAAGATGACCACTTTCGTATATGCGCATATATGGAAATGCTCGACTTCTGTATATGCACATATACGGAAATGGATGGCTTCCGTATATGCACATATACGTAAGTAGTTAGCTTATGTATATGAGCATATACGGAAACGGTTGGCTTCTGTATATGCGCATATATGGAAATGCTCGGCTTCCGTATATGCGCATATACAGAAGCTCACCACTTTCGTATATGCACATATACGGAAGTGACCAACTTATGTATATGCACATATACAGAAACAATCAGCTTCCGTATATGCGCATATACGGAATCCGACCATTTCCATATATGCGCATATACAAAAGTCGACCATTTCCATATATGGGCATACACGAAAGCTAATTGCTTCCGTATATGCGCATATACATAAATGGTCGGCTTTCGTATATGCACATATACGAAAGTGGTCAACTTCTGTATATGCGCATATACAGAAGCTGACCACTTTGTATATGCACATATACAGAAGTTAGCCACTTCCGTATATCTCATATATGAAAGCCGACCACTTCCATATAAGCACATATGCGAAAATGGTCGGCTTCCATTTACGCACATATATAGAAGTTAACCACTTTTGTATATACAGAAGTTGACCACTTCCGTATATATATACGAAAGTGGTCAGCTTCCGTATATGCGCATATATGGAAGTGGTCTATATACGAAAGTTGACCACTTTCGTATATGTGCATATACAGAAGCTGACCACTTCTGTATATGCGCATATACGAAAATGGTCGGCTTTCATATATGCACATATACAAAAATGGTCGGCTTTCATATATGCACATATACGAAAGCAGTTAGCTTCTGTATATGCACATATACGAAAGCTGACCATACCCGAATATGTGAATATACGAAAGTTGTTAGCTTCTGTATATGCGCATATACAGACATTGTCAGCTTCTGTATATGCGCATATACGGATGTTGTTAGCTTACATATATGTGTATATACGGACGTTGTCAGCTTCTGTATATGTGCATATACGGAAATGGTCGACTTTTGTAAATGCGCATATACGGAAGTGGTCAATTTCCGTATATGCGCATATACAGAAGTGGTCAAATTTCGTATATGCGCATATACAAAAGCTGACCACTTTCGTATATGCACATATACGAAAATGGTCGATTTTAGTTTATGAACATATACTAAAGTGGTCAAGTTCTATATATGTGAGTAAAAGAAAGCTGACCATTCTCGTATACGTGCTTATACGGAAGTGGCCGGCTTCCGTATGTGCGCATATATGGAAGTGGTTAAATTCTGTATATGTGCATATACGAAGTGGTCAGCTTCAAATTACATTCTAGTGGTGGACTTTCGTCTTCAAACCAACATTTTGTGTCTCTTGCTTTAACATAATTGTAGTTATCAAGGATTGAATGCAATTTTTCTTAGTGCTTTTTCAATGAATCAAATCTCCCTTTTTTTATATTTTTTTTTGCTGACATTTTATTGTCCAATGATTGCTTGAAAGATGGGCCACCAAGTTAGTGGA
>ML788068.1:378530-392477 GCA_009831015.1 Picea engelmannii
GATTTCTAGTATCAATTCTAAGAAGATTTATATAGAAATATGTTATTTCGTACCTATTAATTCTACTTTTTATAAGAAAAACAATCTAGATAAAAATTGTACTTACAATGGCTTAGACATGATATTTCTATTTTGATAAAGAAATATAATATCCTTTTGCTAGGAGGATTTAATGCTAGAACAACAACTAATCAATCTATTGTTTTAAGCAATGATTCCAATCATAATCCTTTATGTCCAGAGAAAGACCTTGTTTTAGCTAGCAGATACAATAGAAACTCTGAAAAGTTGGTTGAGAACTCTGAAAAGTTGGTTGAGAATTTGTTTTGTACTAGGCTCATCAAGATTTGTAGTTCTCAATATCTAATAAGTTGCAATGTTCTTATGAAATGGTCGAAATTTAACCGAAATTTAACCGAAGTGGTCGTCTTCCGTATATGTGCATATACGTAAACTTCCATATCTGTGCATATATGAAAGTGGTGGGCTTCTGTATATGCGCATATACAGAAGCTACCGAATTTTCTATATGCGCATATCCGAAAGTTGAACGACTTCTATATATGTGCATATACGAAATTCAACCACTTCTGTATATGTGTCACTTTCGTATATGTGCATATATGAAAGTCAACCACTTCTGTATATGCGCATATATGGAAGTTGGCACATATATAAAATTCATCTTCCATATATGCACATATACAAAAGTGGTGGGCTTCCATATATGCGCATATAAAAAAGTCGACCACTTCTGTATATGCGCATATACGGAAGTAGTCGACTTTCGTATATGCGCATATACAGAAGTCAATTGGCTTTTATATATGTGCATATATGAAAGTTTTCTCTGAATAATTTCATCATTCTTGGAGGATTCAAGAAAGATTACAGCTCTAATGAATCCAGAAGAGAAGATGGCTCCCATTCTTAGAACCTCATTATTTTGAAGGAGGCCGCATAACAGTTGCGAGTAATCGATTTATTTATTCTTAGAACCCCATTTATTTATTTGATTTCGAAACACTTCCCTATCTCAAAGTCACAAACCAAACCACCCTTCACTATTCAGAGTAATCAATTATCTTGGATGCCTATAAGATATCCTGATCGGTTCCTGAAAATCCCTCTTCCTCCTTTGACACTTGCTCGGTGTGTTTTGAATTACATATGCCGAAATGATAATAGGTGAAGGGTGCGGGTATCCATTCCCTCCATTTAGATTTTAAAACTTAAAATTTGAATTCACCAACTCCATTAAATTCAACCATGATTGTCCCTCACAGAATAAATCTTACTATTCATTGGAAAGTGGGACACCATAAGGGAGTTGAGGTGGGTTAACATCGTGCCTTAACGACTTTTGTTGGAGGTAGGCTGATGAGCCAGATATTTTAGAAACCAGAATAAATGAGCATGTGGTCGGATGGCCATACTTCAAGGTGAGTAATATGCAGATGCAACATGGATGGCCAAGGTTATCGATGATGAACCCAGTGCCACAGTCGCTAATACCAAAGTCCAACCAAGCGAACCAAAAGAACCAGAGGAAGGGGAATTCCTCTTTCACTCGCGAATGTGGGTAAATGAGGATCTGATTCATTTCATTATCATCAACGGTAGTAAGAAGAATCTGATTTCAGCAAAGGTCGTCAAGCGACTGGACCTGCCAACGACATTGCACCCACAACCCTACACCATCGGCTGGCTTCGTCAAGGAAGAGATCTCTGTGTCATTCAACAGTGTTGTCTTCCCTACAGTATCATGCCTTTCAAAGATGAGGTACTGTGTGATATTGATCCCCTTGGTAGAAAATTGTACAGGATCCCAGAGGTGGCACCGCCTGCTCATATTTCTTTAATCTCTGCTAAGCAATGCAGTAAGGTCATTTCACAAACTGGGAAGTTCGTCTTCTTTGTGATCTGGGCTCACATTAAGAAGAAGGTCGTCGCCACATCTATGGCCTGTACGCAACGCCTTTCTTTGCAGCAGAAGCAAGTGGATGAGATCGTGGAAGAATACAAAGACATCTTCACCTCACCTACAGGGGTACCAACACACTGCCAAGTCAAGCATCCCATTGATATGACCCCCAATGCACCTCTACCTAATGGGCCAGTCTATTGACGCTCGCTGATGGAGAATGAAAAAATCATGCATCGGATCCAAGAGTTTCTTCAAAAGGGGCACATCAAACCCATCTCCTCCCCTTGAGGAAGCCCGATTGTACTAGTGCATAAGAAGGATGAGACTTGGCGACTCTGCATTGATTACAGAGCATTAAACAAAATCACAGTTAGGAACCGCTACCCCATTCCCAGGATTGATGACCTTCTTGACCAACTCAAGGGGGGAAATTTCTTCGGAAAGATTGACTTGAAGTCTGGCTACCACCAGGTTCCCATTGAACCAATTGACGTCTAGAAGACAACCTTCAAGTCTAAAGACAACCTCTACGAATGACTAGTCATGCCCTTTGGCTTAACAAATGCACTAGCCACTTTCATGAGGTTTATGGATGATGTATTGAGACCCTTCACCAACTCCTTTGTGGTAGTATATTTGGATGACATCCTCATATTCAACAGAACGTGGGAGGAACACATGCAACATATTCAATAGGTTTTGAGCACTTTGCGTTAGCACAAGCTTTATGCCAACTTGAAAAAATGCTCTTTTGGCATAAACAGGGTCCAATACCTAGGCTACATTGTTGATGAGAATGGGGTACATGTTGATCCATCTAAGATCCAATTCATCTGTGACTGGCCAACCCCAACCTCACTGACCAAGCTTCAAATCTTCTTGGGAATAGCCAATTTCTACCGACGGTTCATGTTGGGATTATCCCATATTGCATGGGCCTTTAGCCAGGTGACTAAGGACAGTGGTAGGGCCAATTTCGTGTGGGGGAAGGAGAAGCAATGAGCATTCGATGATTTGAAACATCGCTTGTGCTCAGATCTAGTATTCTCTTTTCCCGATCTGCAACAAACATTCGATATTGAGACTGATGCATCTGACTATGATGTGGGTGCAGTTCTCACTCAACACGGGCATCCTGTGGCACACCATAGTGAGACACTCTCTGATATTGTCCGAAAATACCCCACCTATGACAAGGAAATGTATTCCATTGTACAAGCCTACCATCAATGGAAACATTACATTTTGGGGAAAGAGACGATCATACACACTGATCACAAGCCTCCGCAGTTCATATAGACATAAGGGAAATTGCAGAACGATCTCCATCAGAAGTGGTCCACCTACTTGCAACAACTCCATATCAACATCAAGTATAATATAGGTATCTCCAATCGTGTCACTGAATGCCTCAGTCGGCCTCCTGTGGCTGCACTCACCACTGTGCTCCAGTCCTGTGGACATGAAGCATCGGAGTGGCCCCAAATTTATCAGCAAGATCCGGACTTCGCCACCACATATCAGCTCTTGGGTAAAGGCATCGTTGTCATTGATTTTCACATTCAGGATAGACTCTTATGCCACCTGGGCCATCTCTGTGTTCCTATAAGCGAGCGTCCAAAGCTGATTTGGGAAGCCCACTACAGTCAGGTGGAAAGACATTTTGGCATAGAGAAAACGATGGTCGTTCTTCAGAAACATTTTTATTGGCCAAAACTTTGATAGGACGTCAGCAAGTATATCAAATCTTTCACTTTCTACGTCATTTCCAAGCCAGCCATCAAGAATCAAGGCCTATACACCCCTCTTCCTATTCCTGAGAAGCTGTGGGAATCCATCTCATTGGATTACATGTCTGGTTTGTTGTCCACCGAACATGGGAATGACTGTGTGTTTGTGGTCATTGATCGATTTTCAAAGATGGCCATCTTCACAGCCTATAAGAAGAATGTCACAGTGACAGATACTGCCAAGATCTTCTTCAAACGAGTTTGGGTCCACTTTGGGATACCACAGAACATCATCTCTTACCGAGACAATAGGTTCCTCAACACCTTTTGGTCGAGTCTTTGGTCTCTGTTGGACACCAAGATCAAAAAATCCGCTACTTTCCACCCCCAAACCGATGGCCAAACTGAGGTCATCAATCGGATGATTGTGCACATGTTGCGCATGTACAATTCTAAGCATCCTCGTACATGGGACAAGAGTCTCCCATATGTCCAACACAACTACAAGATGGCTCTCCATAGTTCCACTGACCATAGCCCATTTCAAGTGGGTCTGAGTTTCCAACCCTTGGGACCCATTGATGTTTCACTTCCTCTTTCCACTGCATAGACAAACTCTTCCCATGATCAGTCTATGATCGACAAAGCCACCAGATTCATTGAGCAGATTCAGTACCTCCGCCAACAGGTCCAGGAGATTTTGTAGAAATCCAATGCTAAGTATAAGCAGTGCCATGATCAACACAGGGTACCACACCAGTTTTAGGTTGGCGACAAAGTTTGGTTACATTTTCAAAAGGAGCATCTCATCGGGCCCCATCAGAAGCTTCACCCACTTCGTTATGGGCCTTAAACTATCACCAAGACTTTGGGTAGCAATGCTTTTGAGCTCAACACTCCATCGTTCCTTGGTTTGCATCCAGTATTCAATGTGGACCTCCTTCGGCCATATTTTCCATCGTTATTGGACACCTCTGATATTGTCGAACAACTGACACCAACAGAGATCAACCTTGATTACATGGAACAAGCAGCCACCGATTAGATCATGGAAACATAGTTCAAGGGCACTCGCCAGCAGCGGATCCAACTTTATCGGGTTGTCAAGGCAGGGAAAATCCTACGCCAAGGAAAGTGGTTAACCCGGGGCCAAATCCAGCAGAAGTTTCCTCACCTGATGGGGGAACTCAACGCAATGGAGACTATTTCTTCCTAAGGGGGAAGGATTGATCTAGGTGGATATTGGTGGCAACCCACCTATTCCAACTGGCTCCTCGTGTCCATTTTTTTTCATCACGTCCTTTTGTACTACTTTATAATTGTGAGTTCTACACTTATGGGGCTATCTGAAGCCCCACAAATTCTCCAGGTGGATACGAGTCACCTCTCGCCTAATCCAACTGGCTTATTTTGTATGTTTTCATGTCATCACATCTTGTTGTACTTTCAGGGTTGTTTTGGGGGCTTGAATTATTTTTTTGGCTCGCCAGAGTCAAACTGTAGACTAAGTCAAAGTCTAATGATGGAATTTGTAGTTCTCTAAAAGACCTTTCCAATGGGCTATCACGCGCCTAAAACAAAGGTCGTATGCAAAAGTTACGATCCTAGGAAGTTGAGGTACCAAATTACACCAACTTACCCATAGGGCCCACATGACTTTTGGTGTTTCACTTTCTAGGGTTAGGTTTTTGGATGTCTAAGGTTCTGGAATTCATGAGTAATATAAAAATGGCCTCTGGAGCCTCATTGTAATCCATTTTTCTTAGACGAATGCGTGTAGCAACCACATCTCTTCTCAAAGATAACTACCACCATTCGAGCAAGTTTTAGTTCTATAGTTTTATAGTTTCAACCTATTTCATTATTTAATAGAAGATATTGTTCACTAGATATTTGTGTTATTATTCCTATCTTTGTGTTTATTGTATTCATTCTATTAATCAATTCATTCCGCTCATAAATCCAGATCAATACAAGATAACACACCTCTTCCCAGAGAGAGAACATAAGAGAAACCACCACCAAGAATAACCAAGAACTCCAATAGTTGCAATGTTGTGTCTTTCGTCCTTGCCTCATATTAGCCCCTTCTTCTTGTGTGAGAGATGAGTGAGTGTGTGTGTCCAAATGAGAAAGATGTCTCTCTATTTATAGTCTTCAAGTCACTTTAGCTAGGGCTGAATTCTTCTCTAGTAAATTCTATTTCCCCTTTATCTTTTCCCGAGGGCCGACTTCTCTTCCTGGAAATTCTAATTCCTCTTTATTCTTTTCTTGTGGGCCAAATTCTCTTTCGAGGTGTTCTTCCACTGTTCAATGGTATTCTTTTGACTTCTGGAATCTTCTTCTCTTCTAAGAAAGATTGTCTAGGAGTAAAATACCTCTCGTAGCTACCAAAACATCAACATATTCCTTTCCATAAAACTGTTGAATGGGATATCAATTTTGAGAGGCTTATATAAATTTTAAGTGAGAGATCAATTTGCATCTCAAATATAAGCAGTTCAAACTTAGACCCTCTTGTCAATTTAACCCTGGTTCACCTCAATGAAGCAAATGTTGTTGAATAGAAGAAATCAAACTAAAAGCAATCTGGACTGCTCGTTTCTTCAAGTTAAATGGCATGTCTTTGGTATACTTTGAGAAAAATAAACATTTTTTAAAGCGGCTCTGAAGTTAATTCAACTAACTCTGTCTATGAAAATTAAACCAAAGTTATGTTCAAGACAATGTTTAACAAGGTGCAAATCCAAGCCCCTTTAAACTTTAAATTTTATCTTAATTACATGACACTACCTATTCAAATAGCCCCAGGGCTGTTTATACCATAGGAAACCCAAAAATAAATCGACAGAAATTTATGAACATGTGAAATTATAATTTCATTTCATTCCTATTAAATATTCTATTTTTTTCTTCCATTTGGAAAATCTACATAAATTATTTATGAATTTGTAATCATCATAATTTATTTATTTATACTTATTAAAAAAATTATTTAATAATTTTGGATCGTGTACAAATTAACCTTTTAAAATTTTATTTAAGTAATCTCAATATGAATTGGTAAATCTATCTCAACTATTTATTAATTTTCAATCATCATATTTTAATAATTTATAATTTTACTTATTTTAAATTCACTACTTTTCAAATTATTCTTGCAAATAAAATATTCCCAATCATAACAAAAAAACATCACCTATAAAACATCATTACACAATTTAACTTTTAGAAAACAATTATGATATCTATTACATAATTTGATATTTAGAAAACAATCATGATATATATACTCATTGGATTTCAAAACACAAGGAGTTGTTCTTGTATTTAAAAGAAAATAAATAAAATAAATTATGGGAAACTTTAATATGTAAACCATCTGCATGTCAAACCATGAAACCCTCTGGATGTCAAGTCACTTCCAAGACACCCCAACATGACAGATTTATATTTATAATAAAAGAAGTAACATTGTATGGCAATTGTGGACCAATCTTAAAATTAATTTGTATTTAAAAATAATTAAAATATAATATGGAAATGTTAAATAATACTAAGTCTATAATTTCTTTTTTAGAGAGAACCCTTAATCTTGCACATAATGAAAGAAATTAGAGAAATAAAACCTAAATAAAGAAGTGAGAAACTAGTCTTCGAAATTAAATTGAATGCTTGCTATGAATTTTTTTTACACTTAAGCCTGTTTTGAAAAATATTCTATGGTAATTAAATTGAGTGCTTGCCATGAAAAATACAAGGGAGTTTACAATGTCAACAGGTGGTATCAAGCATTAGCTTGTGAACAATATCTTCATCATTTATTTAACAGGTGAGAAAAACAATAAAAAGGTCATTTGGGCTGTGAAGAACTCTAACAGGGATGAAAGTTACATGGCCGATCAAGAAATCAAATATGCTATGTAGTTAATTTACAACTGTCGCTTTATCATATTTGTATCACAAAATTGTGTAGTGCACATACTACTGCAACAAAGGGATTAAGTTGCTCCTGCAGTAGTAGAGGTCCACTTATCATCAAGGAGATAAAACGTTTCTCCAATCACTAATCTGATATAGGTCCCAAATTTCATTAATCAAATGGGTTAACATAGCCATTGAATGTTAGAGATAATGCTTTCATTAATGCTATAATAAGTTTGGGGATTTGGTTTGAGATCTTGTAGGAGATTGTTGAGGATATTGTTGAGATATTCACTAAACCTACATCTCCATATTTGGAGTTAGTTGGATCTCACTCCAACTATATATACTTTGTATCTCAGTTTAATTGAATAATACAAATTATTATTTTGTGTGTAATTGTTGTGCAATGGTCACTCTCCCAATTTCTATTTTGGTATCAGAGGATCCACTGGCTTAAATCCCTCACGGGATGGCTAGGAAGATGTGAAAGAGATGTGAACATTGATAAGTGTAGGAGAGTGGAGTGGAGTGTTTTAGTTTCTGTGTGTATGTTTGAGATTGTTAATTTTGTTATGTGTAAGAGAGGCATTGCATAAGAGAGACATTTTTTGTTGAGAGAGTCATCATCAGAGGGAGCCACTACGTGAAGGAGTTTTGATTTATTCACCTATCACAATTGCTTGAGCCCATGCTCAAAGCCAACGACAGCCTACCACGTGCATTGAAATCAAGGCAGCCAGGATACAGGAGACTCATGGATTGGTGTTTCTGTGAAGATATGGAGCAGCGCATTCATACTTACAAAATCCAAGCCGCAGTTTTTGGATCAGTGCGTGATTTCAACAATGTCTCTTATTTTTTCCTTTGCTTCACTCACCCAGTCGAGGGAGAGATTCTGATCAACATATACAACATGTGGTCATTTAGACAACGTTTAGTATAAGCAAAATCAAAAGTAATATTGATTTCATTAGTAGCATATCATTTTTAAATTAATGTAAGCACTATTTGCTTGTAAAAATATATTATGAAGAACGAATTACATGACAATGTACCATGATTTAAATTGGTGGTTCTTGACACTACAAGAACTCACCAGTTTGGTTATACATACAGTCAATTGGGGTTTTTATTGTCCTTCGGTGCTTCAAGAGCATTAGTTACACGTTATCTATGTATATATTATTGTATGTGTGTTTAATAAGGTCAATTTTATGATTGACTACCTAAAATATCCAGTAATCACATCATTGTCCTATATAACTGTTGAAATTTTCTCTTTGGGGGAATTCAACAGATGGTAGTGTATCTATAGGATAATTCAGTATCAAGATTGTCTTTCGAGAAGTCGAGAAGCGTCAGTTCTAAAAAGAATGTCAAAGATGGTCAGAAGTTTTTATACATTAAATGTGTCAAATGGGAAGCTCAAATGTGTGGAGAAGAAAAGAGCGGAAGCCAGAAGATTCAAAGTGGGTGTAAGCACTAATGAAGACCAGTAAGACAAAGACAAATGACAAATTTTGTAATTGTGATTTCAGTATTGTAAGTTTTTTGAATGTAAGCATTAAAGGGGGGAGATTGTTGAGATATTCTCTCAACCTACATCTCCATATTTGGAGTTAGTTGGATCTCACTCCAACTATATATACTTTGTATCTCAGTTTAATTGAATAATACAAATTCTTTTTTTGTGTGTAATTGTTGTGCAATGGTCACTCTCCCAATTTCTATTTTTGAAAACAAGTTATGATGCAGGGTCTTGGCAAAAGTGTTGTAAGATGGTTGATGTTGAGGTTGTGTGGCATAGACTGTAGCCTCCAAGCATTGATCCAATTCCCATGTTCATTGCAACTCTTCCCAATTGACAACTTCGAAGCTGGCACTACACATTTTTTCTGAGAACCGAAGCTTCTGGATGGAGGAGCCATTACCAACGTCTGATTTTAATGGAGGTTTATATGAAGTTGGAGATTTAATACTGGAATATCTCACAACAATCCACTGACCATGGGGACTTGAGATCCAATTAGGCGTGTCAATGCAGTATGCACAACCAACAAAACTTTCTTATTCTTACATATATATTGAATGAAAAAAATATGAGGTATTCCATGCTTGTTGGATGCTAGCTTTTGGCTTCTAGTTTCTTCTTATCCAAACTCGGTCTTGGACTCGAACTAAACTCAGCGACTGCAGAAACCAAAAATGATGTCAAGAAAAACATTGTGTGGATGAGGAAAGGTCTTTGCCTACAGAATCCTAAAGTGGCGGTGAAGTCACTAAAAGAAAAAGAGAGAGAAGAATAATTTTACCATAATAATTTCCAGCCATCTATCTACTACACATTAGACACTCGATTGCAGCGGGAGATTTCTATGTGACGGGCTCCTTTTTAGCAGGTTTCTTTGTTTCCTCTAGCACCAATGCTCGATTGCAGCGGGAGATTTCTATGTGACGGGATCCTTTTTAGCAGGTTTCTTTGTTTCCTCTAGCACCAATGCTCGAGTTCGAATCACACAAACCGAAAACTTTTTTTTCTTCACGAAATTATGGGTAGATGCCTTTTCACGGATCACACTAGCTCCACTTGGCCCTCCTCTCCGCAAGCTTCCATTTCCATGTCTAAATTACGAAAAAGGGATCCGAGGGAAAAAGCTGAGTGGGGCAATCAAGGGAAGTTTTTTCAAATTAAAAAATGGGCGGGCAAGAAGTTAATAAGGTAGACACAACTTTAAACATCATGTGATCGTCTCCTCGATCAACTCACTGTACCTCACGTCTCTTCGGGGTGTTAACGACGGTGAATTGGAGGCTCCATAATTAGTGATCGGCCAGAGTCAGAAAATGAGTTGATTGAAGCATGGATGCGAGAAGGTAGTGGATGGGAGCATGGGTGCCCATGGGTATGGAAGCTCACGAGTGTGTTGCACTGCTATCCAGTGAGTATTAATGACTCTTCAGCAGGCTGGATATTGGTAGCCGTTGTTTAGAATGCCAAAAGAGTTAATGCTTGTAAACACAATCCAATGCATCCTTGATCTCCTCTTTGAAATGGAGATCGATCCCTAGCCTCTCAACAGTATCGACGGCCCACAGACGTTCAAATAGATCAAGCGAATAGTGACAAAGCACTGCAATAAAAAAATTCTTCAATTTCTAATTTAATATTTTTCACAAACTATATTAAAGAAGAAACGGGGCCTGCGTGAAATCGTATTGTCATGTTGATACCGTGGTTTCAGAATTTCTTCAAGACGAAATTTAAGAATTCCAAGCACTTTTTGTTCCCTGTGAACACAGCCGCCTTAGATGCCGGCGAGGTGAGGAATGATCCATCCTTGGATTGAAGTTTGATTATTTTCTACCAGTCTACTATTTCTTGCAGGCCTTCCAAAGAATACAGTAACGTTGTTGGAAGGGCATAGAGAATATTAGTAGGAATCCTGATCCAAACACCACCAAGGTAAAGTTAATTATGACTTTTGATAGATTGCAGTTTTATCAACGACAGAGGAGAATCGTGATCAGATTCTAGCCTTTCAAGCTTAGCCTCCCGCTTTTCAATGATTTGATTCATTAAAGGCAATTCGTAAGGTAGATCCAAACCTAATCACTTGGCCTATGACTATCAGCTTCATCCTCTATTTTTCCATCTTGTGTCTTGAAAAATTCAATACTTACAATATGTACAAATTTAAAACTATTCACACCATAGAATATACCATATTTTTATGGCTTTGGTTAGCTGTTATAAGAAATAGAGGTTTTAGTATAAATTTACATGTATCACTATTTTTTGTTGTTCAAAATTTGTTTTTGAATATAAAAATGAATTCAGCTTTTTGAAAAAGTCTAAAGACATTCACATTCAGATTATACAAAAATAATTACTCAAATCTAAGAATCTAAACAATTTCTCACCAAATATCCCAAAAAAAACCATCATTTCATAAAACTTTTAGCTTAAAGCTATTTTTATCATTATATAAAATTCATGATAAGTACAATGATGACATCAACATATTTCTACTTAACTATTAATAATTTAATAATAATGGATAATGTACCATCTCCAGCATGTCAATTCGTTCTCCAACCCAACTACCCTGAAATCAATAAAATAATATGTACAAACCTTTTTGTACTTGTGTCCTCGAGAGGGAAAGAGTAATAATACATGCAAGAATAGCCAGTATTCTGTCATATGCCAAGAAGTAGAAACCTGCCCCTAGGAGCCATCTTTCAACTGATTTTGAAGAATCCATTCATGTTTCTCAGGAAACTGACTCTGTTCAGAGCCATCAACTGTTGGAATCCTTTCTACCCAGGCAGTGTCATATGCAGATGGATTAGTATCCCCATAGCCCATAGACCCAAACATTTTCTTAATCTCCGATATTAATGTCTGGATACACTTCTCGTCTTCTGCGACAACCTAAAATTATTTCACGTCGTCAGTTATGACAATTTAGGAAGAGCTGCTACAGAGATGGGCATGATGAGATTACTGACCTTGTGAGATGACGTTAGAGAATCAATAACATGGTCCTTCCAAAAACATGGAGGAAATTCTCATTTCACGAATGTAGGAGCTGAAAGCGAATCTGAAGGTATCCAATAAAAATAACCAGGAAAGTAATCACTTGATAGGAGGTTGTAAACATTTAAATTATTGTCTACCAAGTGCTATACCAGTCTTTTCAGCAGACCGATAAGGAAGGGAGGTTGTACCTTCTCCAACACAAGCAATGATCTTGTTTGAACCTGCATAGTAAAATATATTAATCAGTTGAGCTGAAATTAATGTCAGATAAAATAACAATAATAGTTGTAGTGGATAATGGATAGTTTAGTTGGTTTGAGGTGTAAGGTTTACTTAGTTGCCTGGTTATCTTCTGCATAAGACATGAAAAAAGGTTATTAGTCTCCGCCTAAGTGCGGAAAGATCAACGAAATATTTCTGGAAGTTAGTTACTGACATTTCCCCGATCAAAAACAGGATAAGAAACTACTATTCTTCGGTTAGGTACTGACGCAAGCTTCTCCATTACTGACATTAGTTAGGATAAATGTCTTAGTTACTGATAACTAACTTCCAGAGAACATGTCTTTATGAATTATAAAATTAATAAATAACATAGAATTTATAGCTTATCTTAATGGAGTTTTTTGAAACAAAGAAAAGTTATGCATTATCTTTACAACTAACTTGAAAAAACCTATACAAGATTAGTGAATTGTTTCGATTTTTGCATTCAAGTATTAATGATGTGTTTTTTCCTCTAAGTATCTATTGCAATAAAATGGATTTCGTGAACAATACACTAAGTGATCATGAGGCCAATGAATATTTTCAAATAATAATAAAATTGTTATAACCATGTTAGATTTGTCAACAAGTTTGATGCTTTTAGAGAGAAGAACTATGTGAACATGATGAAAAAGAGATGACCTCGTTTACTTGGGTTTAATGGATGTCTTTAACGACCCTCATTGTTAGGACACATACGGTATACAACAAGTAATTTTTTTTTCAAAGGACAAAACATCAACAATGAGTCGTAGTGACACAACTCGGCGATATCATAATGAAGGAATTTGACACATCACATCAATATAAAAAGAATAATAGTGCACCATGAAACTTGAATAAGATTATGAACATTTACTCCAACAAAGAATATAAATGTCTAAACTAAGGAACATCATCAAGGAACATCCAGGTGCAAGCAATCTGTTAAACCAAATCATGTAACACAAAAATCACATGGCGTGCGATTAAGTCTTCCACCAATTAAAACAAACAACATCAATATTAAGTAACATCTGATCCAATCTCAGGTTAACAAATTCACTAGTCGATCAGTGCGTGCAATGATCCAATCATAAGGGATCATACTGCCACATTGTGACAACACAATGGTGAACTAAGGCATACATAAAAACAATCTCTAAACCATCAGGCATGACATAAAATTCGTGGCACGAGAGGTCTCAACCTTTATTATAAGAATCTACTAACGAAGACACCCTAATAATTAATCAATCTAATCATCGATGCAGGGTAACCACAAGCATTACCTTTAATTGCGCAAAGGTCTAAAATCTAACCATCAAAATTTATAAGGGCAAGAAGTCAACTCCACATTGACATGCAACACAATAAACTGGTGCGTGCAAAGGACTAACTCAACATAGATCAAAGGCAAAATAACATCTAAGTAATAAAATGATCACATAGCATCATATACAAGTGGCGAAATAGATTCTAAGTAATATTGTGATCATATAACAACACATAAAGGTGGTGAAATAGAATCTATTTTAATTAATGATCTTGCGCTGACATAACTGGGTAGCACG
>ML788068.1:412169-422364 GCA_009831015.1 Picea engelmannii
TAAGTAAGAATGTGAATTATCTTGGTATGCACAAAACAAAGAACCTAATACCATCACCAAACAAAAGAAAGAAATTGTTGTAACATGGGAAAATATTTCAAAATTTTTCCAAAACTTGCATTAAAATTGCCTATTTTCCATCACCAAAAGGTATCCATAATTCATCATTTTCCTTTGTTGTCATCATAAATTTTGTTTTCCTCAAGTTATGGTTCCTAATTAATGGTCATTGTTTTCTTGTAATCTAATTTCCAAGATGGACTTTAGCATATCTTTTTATGATTTCTGGCCATTATTATTTATCCAAAGTAAAATTGATTCCTTCTTATGGTCATTTAATAATTATAAAGTCATATTTTCCACGTATTGGTTTACCAAACATTTTACTCTTATCCTAATTCAAAATACCAGTCATGTTTTGAATATTTATAAGGTAAAATGAAGTTTTGGTATATTTTAAACCAATTCATATGTCCAAGTACTATCACTCACTTGATTCAATCCAAAAGTCAAACAACCATAGTTCTCTCCTACATCAGTGATATCGGGAGAAAGAGTTTTAAGTATATGAGAGATCAATGGCCCTTATTTGATCATGGGCCCGAGTATGTTTGAAATTTAACAAAGGAGGGGGAGGGCCGTGAAACCTAGCCATGGTTTATGAGTTGATGACATGTCGGAAGTAGGTCAATTATTCTCCCCTCATCGGTGGTTTTCAAAACAAGGAGGGATCCCCCACAATCAATTAAGACCGTGGATGAAAAAAAACACATGGACAGTGTGATCAACACTGAAGTAATTTGGTTTTGCAACCTTTCCTCTCTCTCCCTTGGAACCTTCTAGCGCTTCAAGTTGCATTGTGCGACTCATTATCTATTCTTTAACTGAAAGTAAGAGGAACACATTTTATACAACCAAATATACTACATCATTAAAGGTAAATACATTATTTCAAATTTTTCTTGCTCCCACATAAAAATATGTTGTCGAGCCATCAAACGCTTCATACAAAATTTGTGACATCAAGGATCTTGCCAATTAAACATTCTTTCAAGAGGAGAAGGAAAATTCTCATCCTCATGTTCATCCTCTATCACTGGATATATCAACCTTCTCCTCCTTATTGTACCCAAGGATTGATTCTTGCATGGGTTCTACCTAAAGCTTCTATATTTTTCTCGTCTGAAATGGATACTTACAATTACCATCCCTCGAGCACATACAATTCTCCTTTCTGGAAAACTAGCTCTAGTACCCCAATGTGGAATAAAAATTATTTAATGACCATCAACTCAAGAGGTCCTATAATTTTGGAGGATTATCACCTGGTAGAGAAGATTACACATTTTGATAGATAACATGTTATGGAGAGAGTTGTTCATGCTAGAGGAGATAGTGAGAAGGTATTTTTTTGAGGTGAACCATGAGATTTCTCATATTACTTGAGTTGATTTCATTCGGGCACCAGGTGTACAGACCCCATTGATTGTATGTTTCTCAATTTTTATCGACAAGTGTGGGAGCTTTGAAACTCTTCGAGATCCTTGTTTATCCATGAAATTATACAACAGAGAGGGGAACTTCGATCTTGCTGGAAACAATTTTCCTTTTTTCTTCATTCATGATTGTATGAAGTTTCGAGACATGGTTCATACATTGAAACCAAATCCAAAAATTCACATTCAATAAGACTCGATATTTCTTCTCTCACCACCCATAAATTTTGCACATGTTTAGCTTTCTCTTTGATGATTTCAGAGTCCCGTTAAGTTAAATGCATATGGATGGGTTTGGTGTCCAGACCTTTACCCTTGCTAACAAAGTTGGGAGGAAAACCTATGTGAATTTTAATTGGAGGCATACTTGTGGAGTCAAATGTCTATTAGAAGATGATTTTGTTATTGTAGGTGGGACAAACCATAGTCATGCAATCAAGGATATTTATGATTCTACTGTAGTAGGAAACTATCCTGAATGGAAACCTTTTATCCAGACAATGGATCCCTGAGATGAGGATAAATATGAATTTGATCCTCTAGATGTTACCAAAACTTGTCTTGAGGATGTATTTCCTCTTCAGCCTGTGGGACACGTGGTCTTGAACAAGAATATCCAAAATTTCTTTCCTAAGAATGAGAATCTTGCATTTTGTCCTGCTCTTGTTGTTCATGTCGTCTATTACATAGAGGCATCAAATTGGACCCAACTATTTGATGTTTCCAGCCATTGCACCCAAGTGTGCACATCACAATAATAATCATGAGGGATTCATGAACTTCATGCCGAGTGATTTCTAATTCCTTCTTATACCCATTCTGGCAAGCGAGAGAAGTGCGTAATAGAGAAGGAGAATAATTTCAAGCAACCCAGAGAGTGATATAGTTCATTTGAACAAGACATACAAGAGTGTTTTGTGAAGTGATGGGTGGTAGATTTTTGAGATACTAGGGTCACCCATGAAATTTGCAATATTTGGATACTCTTATTCATCACAGTGTGACAAATGATTGGGTCAAAAGATAACAACTTGCCTATAACAACTTTCCTTAACATGAAAGAAAATATGTAAGAAGTTCGAACTGCATCATGCAATGTGGGATAGGAAATTCTATGTTAGGATGCCACTACTTGTTTGTGTCTCTACATATATGAGGAACATGAGGAAAAGTATTTAGTTGTAAGCAAATGATATCAATCATTCAAAATAACTCGTTCTCCAATTGATATTTTTGGTAAAATCAAATCAAGCGGTTCCATATTTGGAGGCATAATACCAGGAATCAATCAAAACAATTCTAGGAATTCCCAGCAACAATTAAGCATCATATCCGTATTTCTAATAGGCAACAAAACAAACATTGAGGAGCATATAAGAAACATTTGAATACTTTTGAGGAGGGAGTGAGAACAAAATTCTAGTAGCAATATTGTATTATTCAATTGAGAAATTATTTTTGTGATTTTTGAATCAGAGAACTCCTATGGATTCCTCTTGTTTCATTATTTGATCTTTGTATAATTTTCTTATGAAAATATATTTTTATATTAATATCATATATATATCATGTTTATATAAGGTATTTTCATTCAAAAATATTAAGATATTTCCGGAGAACATCAATATACCAATAACAAGTACATTTGAAGAGTGTTATTAAAATTTGGTATATATATAAGCTTTTTGGAATTCATAATGTGTGGTTGCCATATAGATTTAATGAAAAAGGATATTTATCTTAACCAAATAGTATTTCCTTTGAAAATGCTTTATTGTTTTAAGTAAAAAACTTTGTATATTGAAATGTTTAAAAGAATATTGATTTTATTGTAACATATTCAAATTTTAAATATAAGTTTAGTAATAATTTTGAAAATGTATTTAAATGGATTCCGGCATCTAAAGCCCCCAAATATTAGCCCTCTGATACTTCATATTGTAGTTTCTTAATATGGAATAATCAATCAATAAAATTCTAAATTTGGAACACAAAATATTGATGAAATATTAAATTTAAAAAATCTAAATTCTATTTTTTTTTTTCAATCCCCTTTATCGTACAATGTCTTTAAACCACTTAACTCTATATCCTCATTGATGTGAAATTTGAATACGAAAGAACACAAAAATCAAAAAATATTACGTACCTCTCCCCGAATATTCATTTTTAAGGACCCATTTGTAGGCATGGCAAGGGTAATGTTGACATCAACATATTATATACTAACCTTTTTGTACTTGTGTCTCCCCACTCCGCCATAGGGTAAGAGTAATAATACATGCAACAGTAGCCATTTTTCTGTCATATGCCAAAAGTAGAATCCTCCAGCCCAAGAGCCATCTTTCAACTGATTTTGAAGAATCCATTCTAGTGTCTCAGGAAACTGAGGCTACTCAGAGCCATCAACTACTGAAATCCTTGCTACCCAAGCAATGTCATATGCAGACGGATTAGTTTCCCCATAGCCCATAGATCGGAACATGTTCTTAATATCGGATATTAATGTTTAGATACGTTTCTCGTCTTCTGCTGCAACCTAAAATTATATCATGTCGTCAATTATAACAATTTAGAAAGAGCTGCTACAGAGATGGGCATTCCGCTGAGATTACTGACCTTGTGAGATGAGGTTAGAGAATCGATAACATGGTCCTTCCAAAAACCTGGAGGAAATTCTCGTTTCACGAGTGTAGGAGCCAAAAGAGAATCTGAAGGTATCCGATAAAAACAATGGGGAAAGTAATCACTTGAAATTAGTTTCTACCAAATGCTATACCAGTCCTTTCAGCCGATTTATAAGGAAGGGAGGTTCTTGTTTGAACCTGCATATTAAATTGCATTAATCAGTTGAGTTGAAATTAATGTGAGATAAAAAAGACTCAATAAAGTAATACTTGATACGAGGATGTACTCAGCTTTACCCAATCGTAAGTACAAGATTCTCCGTTTGCCAACACTGATTCCTTCCTTAAGCTTTCTGAAGAAATGTGGAATGCATTGTGTGTTAGCATAAGAATCGAGAGTGAGTCTTAACGCTAAATTGCTTAAACAAAAATGAGTCTAGTCCTTTAAAAAGACTTCTATTAATTTGATTGTTGACGAATTTTTTGAACGAAAGAGCATGGTAAAACCCAAACTCGCAACTTATACTTACCTTATCATTGATTAACAGTGGTCTCGATTCAAGATTTTTCTAATGACTGAGATAGTCATAGCCAAAGGATTTTGTAAGTGTTTGATGATGTTTCTACAAGATCGATAGACATATATTGGTATTATTATCATTTTATTCATATCATAATTTCATTATTTAATGGATTCTTAGTATTACAACATTTGCTATAATTTCCTTTCAAGATCCAAGGAAATATCTCATGGAGTACTTATAACAATAATTGAACTATTCAATCAATACGTTCCCTTCGAATTCCTTTCTTTATACCAACAAGAGTTAAATAGTTTATCCTTTCAAGATCCAAGGAAATCTCTCATGAACTACTTGTAACAATAATTGAACTATTCAATCAATACATTCCCTTTGAATTCCTTTATTTATACCAACAAGAGTTAAATAGTTTTTTTGTTTTGTTTCCTCTTTCAGATTGTATTATATACAAAGTATAATTACGAGATTGAAAAGAATGAATAAGTATGGAAACAAGAGAAATTTGTTAAATATAATGTAACCTCAACAGGCTGACTGTACACTGCCAGCTGTCCTGGCCAGCTGTACTTTCTATTCTTGATTTTCTTGAGCCTATTTAACTCAGCTATTTCCCATTGCATAGTACTTCTTCAGACTTACTACTTCATGTAATCGTTTTGTACTCTTCTTCATATATTCTAATATACTATTTTTTGTTCTATTCTTTCTCTCTGCATTTCTTGCTTCACAATTTATCATGGTATCAGAGCTACAATAGTAAGCCTCTTCACATAGGCTGGAGAGCAACATGATCCTCAAATAGCATAGATCTTCACGGACCTTGAGAGCATTCGACACAGACTTTTCACAAGGCTTGGAGAGCTTTCCGTCATACTCTTTGAAGATCCTCGGAGGAAACTTCCACGAGGAAGCTGTCTGCTCATACTCTCAAAAGATCAGCGTAAGAAGCTCATGCACCGAAGCAGAGCCTACAATGCTCGAAAGATTGAGGAAGAAGAGAGTGCAGAAGAAGAAACTTTAAAGATTCTTGTAATTTTCAAGAATCATCAAAGAATTCAAGAAGAACAGCTTCAGAAGGAAAAAACGTTGAAGATTTCACGAAATTCGTTCAAATTTGTGAAAGATTGCTGCAAAAGGCAGCATCGTTTAAAGCATTTTGGAAATCACTCAAATCTGTTAAAGATTGCAACAGACAAAGCCAAGCTTCAAAGAACTCGTGAAATTCTTTCAAATCTTTGAAAGATTCACGAATCTTTCTTCCACAAAAGAAAATCCTTGCAAAGGCAGTAAAGAACGCATCTCATGTGCAAAGAATAGACATTGAAGCCGTAATATTAGTCCTGTGAATGGATCCAGAGAGGGAAACTAGTTCAGAAGGGACGAAGAGAGCACGGAAAAGATGAAAGAAGTCCAGTCGTCAGATCTTGTGCAAAGGACCGACAGCCGTTGGATCAGCGAGAAACTGCACGAGGTTTAGTCCTATGGAGCGCCAAGGAGAAATTCAACTTGCAAAGTCATGAAATCATCTGGTCCATCCATCAAGAGACACGTGGCGAGATCTCGGCATTTCGCTAACTCACAAAGTGTAAAGGTCAGAAGACTACAGTGAGAATTCGCGAATCGCAAAATCATGAGTCATTTTGAACCGTTGGATCGAGATAGATCATGAGTCGTCGATCTTATCCCATCACAAAATTGGGGATCGGGAGTTGGACGAGCGAAGGACAACACTCCAAAACTCCGATACACGAAATAGTGACATCACGTATTGCAAAATCCCGAGAGGATTGTGAGTCGTCCATCTCAGAGGACAGGTGGCAATAGATCCAAGTGCCATCATTTCGGAATTTCGAAGTTTGGGATATCGTAGGTCTTGTTGACGAAAGGTCATGACACTCCATGGAGAAAGTCCCGAAATCTCGAAAAGATCACAGCCGTTGATTTATTTGGACACGTGGCGAAGATCGAGGAAACCATCGGCATCTCTACTACCGGAGTTTCAAGTTGACAGAGGATTTGGAGTCGCAAGTCATGAAATCACGAAACGACAAGGACCATCCATCTTGAGGGGACACGTGGCAACAATTTAAGCCTTCATGGAAAGTCCCGAAAGGAAAGGGCCATCGGCAAATCGAGATTCGATGTTTCACGAATCCTGAGGACAAGAAGCATGAGCATTTCGGAATTGTGAAGTTCAAAATCCTGAAAGGAGGAAAGCTCCGTTATGGGGCCCAGCTGATGTCATCACGTCAAAACGAGGGATCGAGAATCTACATGGTGAAACCCCCAAAGCAGACTTGAGCCGTCCATCAGTTGGGACGCGTGGCAGAAATCGAGGCCTTCAAAAAAATCTCGATAGGAGATCCCATCGGCATTACGGGATTCGGAAAATCACGAATCCTGAAGATGAGACATCCGGAGCATTCGAATTCTCGAAATAACGAGGAGAGATCAGGACCGTCCATCATAGGAGGACGCGTGGAGGAGATCAAAGCATTCGGAAAATTTCCCAAAAGGAAACATCATAAGGCCGATAAGAAACATAAGGTTGTGGTCTTGTGAGAACTGGTCACATGGACTAGGGCATATCCAGGAGGGGCTAAGGTGAGAAAACCCAAATCGGTAAATCGCAGATAGGGGATTCAAGAGGACAAAGAACCGGAAAATCCCGTAGCGCTTTAACCTTTAGGCGTGTGGACACATTGATTGAACACTAAGGGCCAATTCAAGGTCGATAAACTCTCATCGGCAATCGGTGGAAGTTGGAGAGTTCAAAGGTATCGTCTAACGGAGTTCTGAAAACCACTGCAAATTACACGCAAGAGACAGGTAAGTAAGAATTTTTTTTTTTTTTTTGTTGAATTCTTAAAAGATGGCGACGTCTAGCAATTTAGGACCAACACAGGGTCTGATTTTTCTTGGAAAGAACTATGAGTTTTGGTCTCTTCGGATGAGATCCTTCTTGCAAGCACAAGAGTGACGGGATCCAGTGGATCATGGATATGTGGAACTAGATCCAGCAGACCTGTCTGCCATGACTAATCAACAAAAAATTGCTCAGGCAACTCAAAGAAACAGAGAAAATAAAGATAAATTTTGGATTCAAAATTTTGTGGATGACTCGATTTTCTCAAAAATCACAGGCGTTGGTACTTCAAAACAGGCTTGGGACATCCTTAAATCTTCCTACCAAGGCAATGACAGGGTCAAAACAATTAAAATGAATACCTTGAGAACGCAATTCGAGACTCTAAGGATGACAGAGTCTGAAAATGTGGATCAGTTCATGACCAGAGTCATGGGCATCGTGAACCAGATCAGATTGACTGGTGAAACCATCAATGATCAACGAATTGTTGAGAAAATTATCAGAAGTTTACCAAAGAAATTTGAAATGGTTGTAACAACAATCCTTGAATCCAAGGATATGTCAAGTTTTTCCACAGATGAATTAATTGGTTCTCTGGTGACACATGAGACCAGACTACATCTCACAGATGAGTCAATCTCCAATGCTTTCAAAACTCAATTCTACTTTAGCAGAGGGAGAGGCAGAGGAAGAAGCAGAGGTCACCAAGTAAGAGGGAGCAATCATAGTAACCCTCACTCTAGTGGAGGCAATAGACAACAGTATCTGAATCAAAATTTCCAAGGTCAAAGACAACAACAACAAAATCAACATCAGAATTTCCATCCTCAAAGAGGCAGAGGGAGAAGATCAAATGAAAAATCAAGCATACAATGCTATTACTGCAAAAAGTATGGGCACTATGAATCTGAATTCAGGAAGAAGCAAGTAGATCATCTCTCAGGCAGAGCAAATGTGTCAAATTACACGAGAGAAAACTCAGGAGGTATGTTTCTTTCGTGCCACAAGACTGAACAACAACCTAAAGATCTCTAGTTGCTGGACAGTGGATGCAACAATCACATGACAGGTAACAAAGATTTACTTTCATGCATTGATTCTTCAATCTCATCTGATATTACACTTGGAAACGATTATTTAGTCAAATTTCAAGAAAAGGAATTGTTCCTATTCTTATTAAACAAAATGTAAAGAAAGACATAAACAATGTCTATCATGTTCCAGATCTGAAACATAATTTGCTAAGTGTAGGACAACTCATTGAACATGGATATAAGATACTTTTTGAGGGAGCATCTTGCAAGATACATGAAAAAATCCCAAGCAGAAAATTGATTTCTGAAATCCATATGACTCTGAATAGGATGTTTCCCCTTACATTCAGAACTGCAAATCTGATTCAACCATATGCATAGAGTTCATCTACCCTGAATGAAACTATGATTTGGCATACAATATTTGGACATCTACCATTTTAGAGTCTAAGTCTTCTTCATAGGAACTCCATGGTCAAAGGTCTTCCTATCTTTAAAGAGCAAATTCCCCATGTGAGTCTTGCATACTTGGAAAACATAAGAGAACTAGTTTTCCACAGTCTTCCAATCAAGCCAAACAACATCCTGAACTTGTTCACACTGACCTATGTGGACCAATGCAAACAGAGTCAATAGGTGGTAGCTTTTACTTTCTAACGTTTATTGATGATTTCAGCAGAAAAATATGGATCTATTTTCTCAGACACAAGTCTGAAACTTTTGCAAAATTCAAAGAATTCAAGGCAGAAGATGAAAAATAGAGTGGCAAATACATCAAAGCACTCAGGTCAGATGGAGGAGGAGAATACAACTCGAGAGAATTTGCAAATTTCTGCAAATCACAAGGCATTATAGTGCAAACAACAACCAGATATACTCCACAACAGAATGGAGTGGCTAAAAGGAAAAATTAGGAAACTTTTCTTAAAGAGAAAAGTTTGTCAAATTCTTTTTTGGGCTGAAGTAGTAGCATGCTCAGTTTATCTCCTGAATAGATCTCCAACCACCAAACTAAGGCTAAAAGTCCCTCAAGAAGCATGGAGTGGGACAAAACTAAATGTTGAACATCTAAGGACATTTGGATGCATCACATACGCTCACATACCTTCCGAATTAAGGAAGAAATTGGATGACAAAAGTGAGAAATGTATTTTCACTAGATATAGTGAAACATATAAAGCTTACAGGATTTACAATCCAATCACCAAGAAATTAATTCTTAGCAGAGATGTAAAATTTCTGGAAAATCAATTCTGGAATGATTCAGAAAATCAGCAAATGGACAGCCAAAATCCATTGCTGCCAAGTTCTGAAAATGCAGAAAATTCAGGACAGCAAGTACCTCAAACTATTCTTCCAAGATTGAAAGTACAAAGACAACCTAAAAATTCTCAGGATAACTCAACTTCTAGCAGAGAATCATTCTCTGAACCACAAAATCAGAGAACTCGAAGTTTGAGAGAAATCCATCAGCAGTTGGATTACTTTGAACAACACAACATTTTTTCTTTAATGTCATGTCAACCTACATCCTTTAAGGAAGAAGCTAAGGAGCCACATTGGGTTCAAGCCATGAACCAAGAAATTGACTCCATTGAGAAGAACAAGACATGGGATCTTGTTGATT
>ML788068.1:422414-438275 GCA_009831015.1 Picea engelmannii
TTTAATGTCATGTCAACCTACATCCTTTAAGGAAGAAGCTAAGGAGCCACATTGGGTTCAAGCCATGAACCAAGAAATTGACTCCATTGAGAAGAACAAGACATGGGATCTTGTTGATTTGCCAAGTAACAAGAAGAGTATTGGTGTCAAGTGGGTTTACAAAACTAAACTCAATGAAAAATGACAGATTGAAAAACACAAGGCAAGACTTGTTGCCAACGGATTCTCACAACAACCTGGTACTGATTATGGTGAATCTTTTGCTCCATTAGCAAGATTAGACACTGTAAGGACTCTATTGGCCATAGCAGCACAACAAAAATGACAAGTATACCAAATGGATGTCAAGTCAGCATTCCTGAATGGTTTCTTAGAAGAAGAAGTTTATGTCGATCAACCACCTGGATTTGAAATCCAAGAGCACCCAGCCAAAGTATATCGGTTGAAGAAAGCCTTGTATGGCTTAAAGCAAACTCCAAGAGATTGGTACAATAGAATTGACACTTATCTGATCAAAAGTGGTTTTAGAAGAAGCCAAAATGAGCCAACTCTTCACACCAAAACAGATCACCATGGTAAAATTTTGATTGTATGTTTATATGTTGATGACATGATCTATACAGGAAATATTGAGTTAACAGATTTTAAACATGCCATGCAATCTGAGTTTGAGATGACAGATCTTTGCATAATGAAATATTTTTTAGGGATTGAGGTTAATCAATCAACCAAAGGAATTTTTGTCTGTCAGCAAAAGTATGCAGCAAACATCCTCAAAAGATTTCGCATGGAAGGATGCAATCCAACAGAAACCCCTATACCCCTAGGCATAAAATTGATAAAGAAAGATGAAGGTCCTACAATGGACTCTACCCTATACAAAATCTTAGTAGGTAGTTTATTGTATCTTACAACAACTAGGCCTGACATTATGTATGCAGCCAACCTTGTTTCTAGATTCATGGAATCAGCCAAAGATTCTCATTGGAAAATGGTGAAACGAATTTTGAGATATGTTGTAGGAACTCTCAATTTTGGCTTATGGTACACTCAATCTGACAGTAATCAACTTTCTGGTTACACAGACAGTGATTTTGCAGGAAGCCTAGATGACAGGAAAATCACATCTGGACATGTTTTTCAATTGGGCACGAACCTGATCTCACGGGCATCAAAGAAGCAACCAATTGTTTCAATATCTTCTGCAGAGGCATAGTATGTCGCTGCTACCTCAGCTTCTTGTCAAGCTGTGTGCCTGAGAAGAATATTGAAAGATATTTCACATACAGAAAATGATCCAACTCCTCTTTTCTGTGACAATACTTCAGCAATTGCTTTATCCAAAAATCACGTGTTTCACAAGAAAAGCAAACACATTGACACTCGTTTTCATTTCATACGCGAGCTAGTCAATAATGGTGATATTTCACTACAATTCTGTGGTTCTCGAGATCAACTTGCTGATATCTTTACAAAGCCACTAGGAAAATCCGTTTTTGATTTTCAGAGATAACACTTAGGCATAATCAGTGTTGATGTTTGTAACTGTTGAGTTTAAGAGGGAGTGTTAAATATAATGTAACCTCAACAGGCTGACTGTACATTGCCAGTTGTCCTGGCCAACTGTACTTTCTATTCTTGATTTTCTTGAGCCTATTTAGCTCAGCTATTTCCCATTGCATAGTACTTCTTCAAAATTACTACTTCATGTACTTGTTTTGTACTCTTCTTCATATATTCTAATATACTGTTTTATGTTCTATTCTTTCTCTCTGCATTTCTTGATTCACAATTTATCAAAATTAAGTCTGTCGAAAGTTTTGGGAGGATCTATGTATAGAGTCCAGCTAGGTGGATTGTCACCAGACTGACATAGTAGTTGAACCCTTTACTCCTCAGTCTGGACAAACTGACACACTGTGAGCTGGACCAACTAAACTCCAACATGTTCCTGCATTCACATGGCATTTCGAATGCCGAGACAAAGAGTTACATCATTTTTAGAGGTAGTACCCTTGTTTTGGGCTCGAGGTAGCCTCGATTCTCAAAGGAGAGGTAGGAATGTTTCTCCTAACCCTCGCACTTTCGTATGGTAAGTGAATTGGGTTTTGGTTCTGCTAGTCTGTTAATTACTGGAAATGTATTTCTTAGGAAATCTTGGATCTGTTATCCTGGATGCTGAATACATTCGACGACCTATTCAAGCTAGGTAAAATTCTAAGAGACACTTGTTTTATTCATGTGAAAATCCTGGATTGGTGGTGTTACATTTTGCTTCAACCCTATTTCTGTGTGATAGAGCAATCTTTGTTTAATTAATAAAAATTCAGTTATTGTTCTCCCTTTGTAAATTCGTACACCAACCTTTAGCTATAATCTCTCGAAACCCTAGGTTATGAATCAGAATTCTCTCATAAAATAAGTATAATTCTACTTGCGTAGAGAAGAGGCATTGTTTTGCACTTATAGTTACTTTGATGGTAAATTTATGAGTTTAAAAGAGGTATACTTTTTTGGTTTTCTCGTTGTACCATAAGGGTTTATACTTTCCATGCATACAAAATCTTAGCTAGGAGTCTTTCTGTCGATCTTGAGAAATTATAGGGTTATGCTAAAGACAATATTTGCCACATTTCCTTGTTCGTGTAGTAAATGTTTTTTTACAAAAATAACTCGAGTTTACCATAGAGATTTTTCTCTTTGCCTCGTCGTATTTTATTTATTATAACTTCCATTTAAGATTAAACCCAGGCCTAGAAAAAGTAGTAACCCTAGTCTATTTTCTTTATTTTTCTTCGATTCTATATAAGAGCTACTCAGATTTAATGAATGATTCCTCATCAAGGCATCTCGAGGTTTTCATTATTTTGAGTGAATGTTATATATATATATATATATATATATATATATATATATATATTTATTTATTTATTTATTTATTGAATAGATTTGAATTAATAGTTTGACACATTTGATAATATGATTTCTTCTTTTGTTTGAAATCAGTAAATGTTTGATCAAGAAATTTTGTTGTGACAAAGAAAAAAACCATCTATTAGGGAGGTGTCACTTTTGCTTCTAGTTGCTACCTAGATTCAAGGCTAATATTTTGATGATGGGTCCCTTTTGAAAAATTACGAGGAAACCCATTAGACTTCTCAGAAGCCTCTCTGGATGGGACTTCACCCGGTCAGTCAAATGCTAACTTCGACATTAAGGAAATATTGGGTAAGTTGCTTAATGTTTAAATTTATCAACCTCTTTCCATCAATGTTTATAAGTTCCACACCCTTAATTTAAAGCCTAACCAGTATCGAGCTCCCACAAGATATCTAAAATGTAGATCCTTTGGTGAAAATTCTCGGTGGTGGATGGTAAGCTCATTACTTATGTTTATANAAAAAAAAAAAAAATGTTATTCTTCAGTTTACCACTTAATTAATCAATCATAATTTTTCTTTCTTCTTGCTTGTTTAAAAGTTTGTCTTGATATGTAATTTTAATTCAAACTAGAGGTATTTGACTTCCTATGTTGGAATATGATTAAAATCCCTTTAGTTTGTATCTGTAATTATATTCTAAAAAACACATTAACCCTCTATGCGAACTAGGTTAGAATTTGATGAAATAAAATAGAACCCATACTTGAGTATATATAGTCATCTAGTCGTTGTCAACGTTTGTAATTTACTACAAAAGGAATGTATATAAATATAAGAAATGTTTTCTTGATAAAATATTTTCTTCAAAACTATCATTCAAGATTCAAAATATTTCCAATTTTATGAAAACATTTTTTTTTTGTAATTCTATGTTTTGAATATACATACCAGTTGTGTGGAAGCTTTAGATATCTACATAACATTGCAGAAATATGACCTCTTTAGTACTAATAAAGCTCACCCATATATGGTACATGATTCCTCTATAAGGAAATAATTGAATGTAAAATATTTTTTTTACTCTGAAATTGATACAAAATGAGGAAATAAATATTTTTAATTTTATGCAATGTACATACTCTTAATTCCATTATTTATGTAATTTAAAAATGATCATAATAAACAAAAAAAATGGATATAAATAGTGGAAACACATACATATATGTACCAAAACAAGATGGAAACAAATGGAACAACCATGTTCCACCCAATCGTAGATGCAGAACAACCAAGTCACTTGTCCTCATCACCCCCTAGCCCGACCATGAATTTATAAAGGCGAACTAAGCTTCACTCCTTAGCCAATGTACCTCTGTACAGTTAATAATTATTTTACTAAAATTATTGGTGCTCACAACAAATTGCCCATTCCTTATAAACATACTAAGCAATGTCCTACCTCCCACATATGTTGTATATATCATTTCCTTTCACCTAGGCCTTTTTCTTTAACTCAATTCCCTCCTTGGAAATTCATAGCTTTAGAAATAACTGGTTTTTAGGGGCTTCTAGTGATAGAACTCCACTTTTGACACTCGTCAAATCCAACTCTGAGTTAACTCAAACATGTTCCTCACTCATGGAGTCAAACTCTTGCACAATAATTTTAAAAATAACAATTAAATGTCTTAATAAAATCAAGTATGAATTTTCATAATTTGAAATTATTCAATAAAATGTTTAATACTTGAGGATATTACAAATAGAATCACAATTCTCAATTTTAATTCCAATATTAGGTTTTGTAATGTTGACAAGGTCTGTTTTTTGTAGGCTCATGCATAAACTTAGTCATGACATTTAAGTAATCACTCATCTTAATGGAGATTTTTTATCCAAAAAAAATCTATATAACGAGCTTAAAAAAACCTATACAAGATTAGCGAAAATTTATTTGTTATCCTTATAATGAGCTTGAAAAAACCTATAAAAGATTAGTGAATTGTTGAAAGATTTACATTCAAGTATTAATTATGTGTTTTTTCTCGAAGTATCTATTGCAATATACTAATTGGTGGAGAGGCTAATGAATTTTCTCAAATAACAATAAAATCTTAGATACCAATGCTATAACAATGCTAGATTTGTCAACATGAAAGATGATTTTAGAGAGAGAAACTATGTGAACATGAAGAAACAGTGATGACCTCATTTCCTCGGGTTCATTGGATGTTTATTTTGTTCTCTTCAAAATTGTCATTGAACCACATCCTTAATTAAGTTTCCAATGCCATTGCAATTTACATGCATAACCTATAACTAATTGTTTTATTTTTTGGCAAATCCAAGAGATGAAACAAATATAACAAAGGAAATGACATTATGGAAAGTGTGGGATTTTAACACATTATATATGTAAATTAAATGTCATGCTAATTATCATATCGAAAATGGTTAACAAAGATAAGGCTTCCAAGTTTATCTTGGAATCTTATATTAAGTGACACTCAAAATGTTGGATATACCAATACAATGATAGGATTATATAGGCATGAGATTTGTGATGGATTTTGTATTGTGAAAGGCTACACCATGCCAAGGAATAGATGATATCTAATACGAATAGAGATGACTTTAGTCTTTATATGCCAAAGACAAGTAATGGGTGCTTAGTCATGAAGCTTTCTCATGATTCACATCCATTCTCATATATTATGAATGGTATAATGTTCACTGAGCATCCAAGAGTTGGAAATGAGACCTTTCTTTTGAAAGTTTATAATTATTGTTCTCCTTCATAAATGATAAGTGATTTAAAAAAAAATACATTCTTAAGGGTGTTTATTGAATTACACTTCTATAACGAGTTTAAACCCCTTCAAAGGGTCAAGAAGAGTTCAATTTTGATCATTGATATGATGTGGTAAAATATTAAAATAAACATAATTAAAATATATTTGGGATTTCATCATCATAAATGTTTCATTTAGTATTTTACTCAACCACTTCCTCATATTTATGAGGGTGGGAGTGAGAGGAAATATTTATGAGACTAGGATGGAGTGGAGTTGATTGGAAGAGATATTAGAAAATTTATATTAAAATATATTTCCACCCCATCCTCATAAATGTTTCTGGTGGTATCTAACTCAACCCCATTCTTATATTTATGAGGGTGGGGTATGAGTAGATATTAGGGAAAACATTTTAAAATATATTTCCACCCATACCCTCATAAATGTTTCCCCTAATATCTTCCTACACTCTCCACCCCATTCTCATAAAATTTTCCACTAATATCTCCCCACCCATACCAATGAAGTATTAAATTAAAAAAGGTAAAGACCTAATCTTATTAATGTACTTAGAAACAAAATTTCCTTAATATGTTATATATTATCAAAGATAGTCAGATGTCATAAAATGTGGAGTCTCAAAGTTTAGGTTGGGAACGCCTAATGGATGGTAGTAAACAAGCAAACAAGACAGATCCAACAAATACCAATAGCAGGCAACAACTTCTAAGCCTGCATTATTATAATGATAACACAACATCACGAAAGGGCCTTCAACTGATTAATTTAATCTAATCTAAGCGATCAATTAGACGAAAATATTTTTGACATGTTCCTTAATTTCCATCTCATGTGAGTGGGCCAAGGAGGCCACCTAGGGGAACGCCCACCTTGGGCGCACAAGTCAATCACCTAGGTGCAACACATTTTCACCTTTTGATGATTAATTAAATATATGTAAATAAATGGTTCCCTCAATATATAAGGTGAATCGAGACTCAAATAAAGTATTCTTACCTTTTCTTTTGAAGTTATGTGTCTTGTTTGCTTTATTTTCTGAGTTTTCATTTTACATTTACTACAATTTTGTTTATAGGTTTTTCTGAAGAATAACCAGTGAGCCTTCCTTCATGGATGCCTGCTGGTGACTCCATTTTCCATGCTTCCACATCTGAGAGAAAGATTATCCCATTATCTAGACATTCTCTCATGGAGCAAATTGTTTCCTTAAAGTTTTCTGAGGAAGAAGGGAGGGCGCACCAACTGGGGTTTGTGCCCTTACTGGTTTCTCCTTTCTTGGGATGAAGTGAGTGCGCCCTCTTCTATGGCTGCACTGGGATTCTCCCACTGATCCCCGGAGGTCCCTCTGAGATAGTCAAAGCCTATTGGCCACTCTTGGATAAACCCGGCTTTGATCTCCATTGCTTGGTCACCCAGACCAATGGTGTGTCCCTGTTCGGATTTGCGCCCGTGAGAAGTTTTTGGTCAGAAGTCGGATTATGGCTTGCGTGGTCACCTTCTCCTGTAGATCGGCTTCTTGGGAAGATAAATTGGTATCAGAGCCTCAATATCCATGGAAAATATTCTGATCTTTCTTGGCCCTTGACCAAGTTTGAGGATCCTTGGTCAGGTTTAACCTATTTTTGGGACTTCAACAGGCTGTCGAAGGTGGAGCGCAAGATGAAGTGGATATCACGGGATATTGGCCCCTTTTAAGGCCCTTTTTGGGATTTGGGATTATGTAATGGGTATGGGGATGTCGACCCATGGGTTTACCCATGCTTAGGTATTTTGTAAAGTATAAATAGAAGGCTGAACAATGTAGGAAGTAGTTCGATCTATGTGATCAAAAGTGTTAAGTGCTAAGTGGAGATTTCTTTTGTGCATATTGTATGAGGCTTATAGAGCTTAGTGCAAGAGAGTGTAAGAGATTGAGGAGAGGCTTAGTGTTGTAACCTATCCCGGGGAAGGAGGATCTGGCGAGGTGCTAAAATCTCCTTTCCTTTGTGGAGTAGGGTTTTTGTGGCTCTGTGCATGTAATTGATTGAAGAAGATAATAAAGAAGATGAAGAGTTGGTGGAAATAGCCCCAGGGTGGGGATGAACCATGTACATATTGTGTTGCTCTGCTTTGTGCGATGTATTGATGTGTTTTTATGTTAATTTGCTTAGTGCTTCGATATAGATGAATGATAGATAGATATGTTAATGTTATGTGCTTAATAGTATGGATGAATACTAGATATAGCCTATGTGGATGTGCTTAGTGCTTGAATATAGTAGATCTGGTTAAATACTGCAATGCTCTGTAATTAGGGTTTAACTGTGCTATAAACTAAGACTGGATATTGTTGAACTATAACTGCTAAGTGCCCTGTTAAGGTGTTACAGTCACAGATCTGTGTCCCAGCTAAGGTTGCAGACACTGGAGTCCTACAACCACCCCTACCTCTACCTCAGGTGAGACTTCATCTGCTTCATAGGTGTTACTGAAAGGGCCAATAATTAGGGTTTTGTTGGTGCGTTGGTGTACCATTGAACCCTAGGTCTGCCATTGTACCAACAAATGGTTCTATTGCCAGGACTGAAACTCTGATTGTTGGGAACTGAGGAAGAAGAAGATCTGTGCAAAGATCCGACCTGAAACTGTGAAAGATCTGTGCATAGATTTGTTTTACTAGTGAGCAACATTCCACTTGACTTGTGAAGCTTTGTGCCAAGAAGAAGTGTCAGATCTGAAGAAAAGAGGTAAGATCTGAAATCTTTGTGCTCCAAGAAAGGTAAAAGTGAGAATTTTTTCTTAAAGAGGTAAGATCTGCAAGCTCTGTGGTTTGATAAAGGTAAGAATAGTGAAAATGTTTACATCTAGAAGCTTTGTGCTCCGTTGAAGATAATATTAGAGGAAATTTTTGTTTCTAAAGTATGGATCTAGGTATGTTTGATAAGATTTGTCCTAACTTGAAAACTAGGGCACTGATAGATGAAAGAAGATTTGATATGATTATATCTGATAAGAATAGTGAAAGATATGTTATACCTATGCATAGAAAGAATGTTTGGACTAACAAATGGATGCAGGATCCTAGAAATAATTTTTTGTAGGTTAGCTACTATGATCCTAGTGTGTAGTACAAGAAAGGTTGGGGATCATTTAAAAGAAAACAAGGATTAACCCTTTGTTACAGTTGCAGAAGACCGAGACATCTGGCTAAGGAATGCTTTGGTATAAGATCTAGTTGTCTTTGTTGTAGAGCTATGGACCATGAAGTATTGGATTTCCCTAGAATGATTGCTAAGGTTGAAAGAATGAATATGAACCAAGAAAACCCTAAGACAGATCCAAAAACTGAGATTATGGCAGAACCTTAGAAAGAATGAGAGAAATTATTTCTACAGATGAAAGAAACCCTGAATGACCACCGACATATCAGCTTATCAGAGATCTTCAAAGAAAAATAGTGCATTGAAGCAAGAATAAGAGACTTCGATATTGACTGTGTTCTGGATGAGGAAACATAGGTGAATATCATGACAGAAAGAACTTGGGAACTTTTAGGGGAGCCTGTTATGATTCCTTCATTGGGAGGAATAGGATTATTCAGAGGAAAATTGATAACCCTATGTGGAAATATCACCTAGATATCTATGAATGCCAATAGAACTTTCACTGAGGAAGATTTAGAGGTTGTTAAATTTAATGAGAACAACGACCCATTTACTATGTTACTAGGAAAACCTTGGATTGAAAGAGATCAGGCCAGAAGGAACGAAGAAGAAGTCTTAGAGCAGAAGAAGCAAGAGTTGAAAGATTTCATGACTAGGAGGATCGGATAGGTGATTGAAGAATAGGAGAATAGATCGAAGCTACTTAGGACCAGAGACTTAGATGTTGAAGTTCCAAGAACACAAGAATATTTGTAGAATATTGAAGTACCTATCCTAGATAGAGAAGAAGTATTACCCTTGAATCTTAGGAAATAATATCAACAATGTGAAGTTACTATGCCAAAAGAAGACAAGAATCATAATGGAAAGAGGAATAAAGAAATGAAGCTCACCAGAAAGAAGACTCAAAATCTCAACAAGAAGAGAGCAAAGATCGAAAAGTTATAGAAGGGTCCAGAGGGAACTTCACAAAGGGAAAATTTACAAAAAAAGAACTTCGACGGGATATCAGAACAACATCACATGGCACTTCGCCATAGCGAAGCAATATAACCATTGCGAATAGTATAACCTTTAGACTGACACCCCGAATGGGTATAAAGACATTTATGGTCAGACAACTCTCCATCAGACCATTGGGACCGCGCCGTAACGGACAAAACCGAGTTAATGGAGGCTTCTTGCTCATTGGAGAGATTTGTTGCTTCGTTATCTATTTATTCCATCAAACCTTGCACCAAGAACACTTTTGCTAACTGTGAATTTGAGCCCACAAATTAGTTGATTCCGCACAGTGATCATCGCACTATGACCATCTGTCCCGTTGCATTGACTAGTTACTCTTCAAACCTGGGAGATTCAACCACGAGCACATATGTCCGAAGAAATTAGTGAAGTCGAAGAGTCTATGAAGGAGGTACTCATTGACCTCATGAATGAAAGAGTAATGTCTGAAAGAGTAATGTTTGTGGGTGTACAAGCATCACCGATGAGAGGAGTGCAAACCTCTCCGTCGACTACTCATGGATCTGGGGCATCTCGACCAACATAAGAGAAGATAAACAAGCACAGAGATGACCTAAAATGTGAAGTTGATCCCGACCATATTGCCCGATTACATCCCACCTCTGGCCAGTGTGATGAGTCGAGATAGTGTTCCAAGAGATATTAAGTACACCATGGTTACTGCGTACCTCTCGAAGGGGATACATGCAGTAAGAGAACAATAGGACAAGATCGCGACGTTGAAGTTCAACGAATTCAACCTCAGAGATCACAAGAACCATATCATGCTCGCCCCATACAAATACTTGACCAAGATGAAGGGGAAGAATTCAAAGACAATCCCTCATCCGTGGATGATGAACCTTGCACAGTCCACCCTGCTGAATGTAATGAAAATCCCACACTTCGGAAGGCACCAGAAAGTTAACGCATGTGTCAAGCTACTACTTTCATGTTACCAAGGCGACTACTTATGGCTCGATCGTCGTATCATAGTCGATCCGACGTTGATCCATAGGATCACATGATTGAGTATGCAAGGACCTGATCCGCATGACTTATATCCAGGAAAAGCCACAGATTGTGCACTAGCATAGAAGATCAAGGTTACATACGACGATGTTGAGAAGGGAACGTGAGGATACAAGGTATCTTCCATCCAAAATGGCACAATGTGCCTAGCATGCCAATTAACTGCAAGAAATCTAGTAAGGAAGAACCGACCCATGTAGGTCACAGGATTTGTCATTGACCTTTTTGGGAAGTGCGTGGAAGGTATACAGATGAACTGGACAAAGTACCTAGTTAATCAACTTGAACTAGGTTGTCCCGAAGCACATGATCAGGGCTATGAATTACATTTTATATGGATCCTGATCCTCGTCGCATTTGTTTCTTGGGAAATGACAGAAGGTGCGACCTTCCCATACATCGAGCCATTCGAGCCGCTTGTTGTGACGTTAACCACACTCTAGTACTCGAGCGATATGAGCAAATAGTGGCAGTCGAACGATGTTTTTCACACATATTACCTCCAGCTGAAGAGAGCCATCGAAGTTGAACCTCGCATGACTCCAAACACACTACAGAGGTTCCGACCCCTGATGAAGTTCCACACAGATCGAAACTTCATCTACATTACAACGCGAGTAGACGAGCATAAGGAGGAGCTTCAATCGTACTACAAGCTCATGAAAGAGAACCTTCAGGAGATCACTAAGGACCGGTCGACAGACCTCCTTATTCCCACAGACCCTGCAAAGATGTCTGACCCTGACAGCCCAGAGACCACACACAAAGAACATGATACACCTGGACCCAGCAAAAGGAGGAAGACCAAAGAGGTCCAAGACTTAAGTAGCGCCTCAGAAAATATTGCTTCAGTATCACCTGACCGAGGGGTTGATGAAAAAGTAGAAGAGATAAATGGAAAAGAAGATGAACAGAAACAAGGCAATGTAACACCACCTATAGATGAGACCGATCCCCTGAAGAAGAGGAAGGTTTCTCCCCCGAAACTTTCTTCCCGGAAGAAATTCAGAGCCACCATGACCAAGAAGAAGACTGTAATCACTACCGATGATTTCGAATTCATCATAGCAACCCTAAAGGATGCCTCACAGTAAATTGTGGAGAAACAAGAAGCCAAGCAGGAGGAAATGTACAACCAAATTGAGGTTGAACTCTGAGGGGTACAATAGGCCCTTCAGTGTAGTCGCATAGTTTCCACTGCACCGTCGCCATCAAGAGAAACAGAGTTGGGAGATGAGCCATCCCAACTCCACCGACTAGAAGATGCAACCGAAGCTCGCCTTTGTCGAGCACAAGAAGAAATAGAACAAGCCACCTAGGCCTTGAAGCAAGTGTAAGGAGTACTCATAGAACAACGCTGACTTGTAGAGCAGGAGAAGGTTTATCTTGAGATGAAGTTTGAAAAGGAGAAAACACAGATTCAAAAAGAAAAGGAACAGTTGCTCGGAGAGCAACTCGAAGTGAAAGAAGCAGTCAACAAAGAACTTAGCTCTGTGACAGGCTTAGAACCACTGGAAAACGATCGAGTCACACATCAAGTAGAGCATCTCACAGAAGCTATCCAGTAGCTACAACAACAACTCGAATACTTAGAGCTCCACACAGTGCCCGACACTCCACAGGATGTAAGGGATCAAAGAGAAGGAACTGCCCGAAGCGCAGTTGAAAGAATCGAGGGCCTTGCCATGGAATGTAAGAAATTGAGTGATCGTAGTGCCGATACATATGAGTGACTCACTGAAAATCCATAACTAAAGAAACTGGATTCACAGCTCCAAGAGGCGAAGTATCAAGCAGAAACAATACAGGCGCAGTTGAAGCCCCTGTCATCTTTTGAAAGGATGACGTGATCCCAAGAGCAGCGCACTGGCTAGCAGCAGGTCCACACCATTCAGAGAAAATTCATGGAAGTGATTCAAAGGCTCCAAACTGTACAGGATGAGGTTTACCAACTGTTCACAGAGATCCAAGGCCGAGGAGAAGAATTAGAGAAAGTTGTCACTGCAGCTGAACAGTGCCTAGATGCACCTGTCAACAAAGCAATCATACAAGAGTTCGTTGAATAGGAGGTTGTGTCACAACAACAAGTCGAAGAAGCTTGAGCCAAGATCGAGGCATTTGAAACTGAGTTACCTAGATCATAGTGACTTGGGATGAGTCACAGGTGAGTGTTGGGGGTATGTTGGCCCTTGACTAAGTTTTGAGTATCCTTGTTTAGGTTTGACCTATTTTTGGGACTTCGACATGCTTTCGAAGGCGGAGCACAAGACAAAGTAGAGATCATGGGATCTCGGCCCCTTTTAGGGCCCTTTTTGGGATTCGGGATTATGTAATGGGTATGGGGATGTTGGCCCATGCGTTTACCCATGATTAGGCCTATTTTGTAAAGTATAAATAGAAGGTTGAGCAATGTAGGAAGTAGTTCGATCTATGTGATCAAAAGTGCTAAGTGTTGAGTGGAGATTACTTTTGTGCATACTGTATGAGGCTTGCAGAGTTCAGTGCAAGCGAGTGTAAGAGATTGAGGTGAGGCTTAGTGTTGTAACCTAGCACAGGGAAGGAGGATCTAGCGAGGTGCGCAGATATCCTGTCCTCTACAGAGTAGGGTTTTTGTGGCTCTGTGCATGTAAATGATTGAAGAAGCTAATAAATAAGACGAAGAATTGGTGGACGTAGCCCTAGGGTGGGGGTGAACCACGTACATGTTGTGTTGCTCTTATTTGTGCGATGTATTGATGTGTTTATATGTTAATTTTCTTAGTGCTTCGATATAGATGAAGGGTAGATAGATATGTTAATGCTATGTGTTTATTAGTATGGATGAATACTAGATCTGGCCTATGTGGATGTGCTTAGTGCTTGAATATAGTAGATCTGGTTAAATACTGCAATGCTCTGTAATTAGGGTTTAACTGCATTGTAAACTAAGACTGGATATTGATGAACTAGAACTGCTAAGTGCCCTGTTAAGGTGTTACAGTCACAGATCTGTGTCCCAGCTAAGGTTGCAGACACTGGAGTCTTGCAACCACCCCCGTGTTTACCTCGGGTGAGACTTCGTCTGCTTCATATGTGTTGCCAAAAGGGTCGCTAGTTAGGATTTTTTTGGTGCGTTGTTGTAGCGTTGAACCCTGGTTCTACCCCTGTGCCAACAATCTTGAAGATTGAGCCAATTTTTTTGGGGGTTTTCATGAAATAGTCTAGATTTTTCCCATTCCAGGGTTTACATTTCCAGGAAAGAAGCTCAACAGATCTCATAAGCCCCAAGGGAACCGAGATATCCATTGCAATAGAGAGGCATTCCAAAGATCTAAAACAATACTAATCTCTCCCTCTAGACCAGTTCAACTCCGTTGCTTCAGGGCTTTGCGTCCTCTGTTCCCAAAATAGAGTCTGATCCATTTTTCAGCATTGCACACTAGGGGCACCTTTGATCTTCAGCTGGCCTCAGAATGCCTCCACGCAAAGATCCTTTGGCAGTCGACTCATATACATCAAATCCCATTCAAGATCTTGCCTCCATCCTGAACGAGCTGCTTAGAATGCAACAACAAAACGATCCAAACCCCTTCCGGTTGGACACTCGAATCCAACTACCCAAATTTTCTCGTCAAACCAATGGAATTTTGGATTCTTGGATCTGTAGCCTCTCCACCTATTTAAATACATGTCCAAGCCTTACCAAGGAAAGAAAGCTCCACATCGCCACCTTGCAATTAGGACTGGCACAAACTTGGTGGGATATAGAGCAAGAGAAGACCACATTTGTGATAGAGATTGGGGATGCTCTAGAATCCTTTACTTCCAAACCCATCAGAACCTGGGCTTGACTTTCCGAAGATTTGAGAAATCGCTTCTACCCACCCAGGTATGTGAAATCCTTATGGATCAAATGACACCAAATTTGACAACTCGCTTCACAAGGAGTGCAAGGCTACATAGACTTCTTCTGCAAGATGTGCCTCTTACTTCATATTTCAGATCCAAAAGAGGTAGTCATATTAAAGTTTGTGGTTGGTTTATTAATTCAGTTTCGTCAAGAAGTAGAGTTGTTTGAAAATCCAACTTTAGACAAAACATTTCAAATCTCTTTGGCTATAGAAAGAAAAGTTGATCCTATAGGTCGTACTCCTCAGTCCTGCCCCTATAGCAACCCCTCTTCCTCTCAACCATCCAGCTCCCATCCGTTAGCCCACTTTCCACCTCTGCGAGCTCAAAATCCCACACCCAATACAAATACAAGGACACATTGGTGCTCATTCCACAAAATTGCTTCACACAATTCATCAGATTGAAGAATCCTCCCAAATCTAAAAACCAACAAAATGCTACTCACTAAGCTTATTGCACCCTCCCAAGTAGAATATACTAAAGAATTTCCTCCAAACAATCCCAAAGAAGTATATCCCTCACTGATTGTAATGACCCATGAAGAGTTGAACTCATCCACCCAAACCCTCTTCACCCATAACTACCAAATCAAAAACGCCTTGGCTTTACTGATTATGGACAATGGAAGCCAAGAGAATTTGGTGTCTCAAGACCTTGTCAACCACCTTAATATAGTTACTAATCCACATCCACAACCCTATCAACTCGGATGGGTCCAGAAGGATGGCCCTCATATCTTAGTTTCTAAGCATTGTTTGGTGACTTTTCCATAGGCCAATTCAAAGATACTGTCCTCTGTGATGTCTCCCCCTTAGAATGTGCAGATTTGCTGCTCGATATCCCATACCAAACCAAAAGAAATTCTATCTATCTGGCCATATCCTAACAGTACAAAATTACCAAAGAAGGCCACACTTATATCTTAACTACAACAAGACCCAAACCCCCTGGTACCAAACAAAAAATCCCACATGTACACTTAAACCAATGTGTCTCTCTCTGTTTGGTGCACCCAATAACACAAAAAAATACCATGCACCATGTTCCTGAAACAATGACTCCCGTCCTCTAAGAGTTTGCAGAGGTATTTCA
>ML788068.1:438324-450286 GCA_009831015.1 Picea engelmannii
GTTGGCCCCAACAGAAACGGAGGAAATGGAAAGACAACTGACCGAACTCATCAATCTCGCCACATCCAACCTTCATCGTCTCCCTATGCTTTTTCCGCATTTGTCATCCCTAAAAGAGATACCTCAAAAATGCGCCTTGTCACTAATTACCGAGCCTTGAACAAAGCCACAATAAAAAACTGTTACCTCCTACCCCGGATTAAGGAGCTACTCGACACCCTCCAAGGAGCTAAGTGGTTTACTAAATTGGATTTGACAACCGGTTACCATCAAGTTCGAATGAACCCAGATGATGTTTGGAAAACAACGTTGAAGACCAAATTTGGTCTTTTTGAGTGGAAAGTCATGCCTTTCGGCCTCACCAATGCCCCAACCACTTTCATGAGGCTCATCAATGACATCTTCAGAGCAAATTTGGGTCGATTTGTTGTCATCTACTTAGATGACATTCTCATCTTTAGTTGGACATGGGATACTCACATGCAACATGTCCGACAAGTTCTCCAAATTCTCCAAGAACACAAGTTGCAAGTCAAAGCGAAGAAGTCATATTTTGGTCATACTTCAGTTCCCTATCTTGGATTTTTGGTCAGCAAAGAGGGTATTCAACCAGATCAAGCTTGCATCCAAGCATTGAAGCAATGGCCTCTACCTTCTTCAGCTAAGGAGCTCAAAATCGTTCTGGGTGGCATCAATTTATATTGTAAGTTCATCCCCTCTTTTTCACATCTTGCTCTTCCTTTGCATCAGCTCTCAAATAATTCTTCTACATTCATCTGTCGAACCTCTCCCAACCCTTTGAGATTGAGTCTGATGCCTCAAAATATGCTATTGGTGCCGTACATAAACAGGGAGGATACCCCATTGCTTACCACTCTGAAACCCTATCTGAGGCAACGAAACATTATAGTACTTATGGCAAGGAATTTTACAGTCAGGTTCAAGTGCTTAAACAATGGAGGCATCATTTGTTGGGTAAAGAAACCATTCTCCATACAAACCAGCACCCTTTGATTTTCATCAACTCTTAATTGAAGATTCAGAAACAAAGGCACCTTAAATGGGCCTCCTACATTCAACAATTTCACTTAGTCATTAGATATAAGAAAGACACTTCTAATAAGATGGCTAATTTTCTAAGCCGACCTCCCACTCAAGTTCTTTCCATTCTAGAAGTGTGTTGTGCTAATTATGACACGTGGAAAGATCAATATGCTACTGACCCCGACTTTTGAGAGATTTGGAAAGCTTTGCAAAGTCCCACAGTGATCAATCAGACCCCCTTCCTAGAATACACTATTTAGGATGGGTGGCTCTATAATTTGAATTTTCTATGCGTTCCACACTCAGAAGACCACCTCTTCCTCATCAGGGAGGTGCATGCTTCAGCCTATGGGGGCCACTTCGGTACCACAAAGACCATCCAACATCTGCAACACCATTTCCATTGGCCTTCCACGCAGCCTCAAGTTGAAAAATTTATCAGATTCTGTTCATTATGCTCACAATCCAAGCTATCCAATTGGAAGCATGGGTTATATCAACCACTGTCGCTTTCTTCTCAACCTTGGGAGTCAATCTCAATGGACTTCCAACAAACCAAAAGAAACATGATGCAATATGGGTAGTGGTATGTTGCTTCAGAAAAATGACACTTTTTATCCCATGCACGAAGACTACTACTTCAGCGCAAACAACAGAACTCTACTTCTGACATGTCTAGCCCCATTTTGGCCTCCCAAGCACTATCATCTCAGACAGAGGTTCTTGCTTCCTCAACAAATTTTGGAAGACCATATGGGCGCTATTGGGGTGCCACCTCAAGTTTTCTACTACATTCCATCCTCAAACGAATGGCCAAACAGAGGTTGTCAATAGAGTCTTGGTTCAGGCTCTACGAACTCACTTTGGGTGCAACAAACAATGGGACAATTACTTGCACATTCTACAACATAGCTACAACAAGGAAACACATTCTTCTACAAGATTTTAACCATTTTAAGTCTATTTGGGCTTCCAACCAACATCTTCAACCGAGATCCCACTCACTTGGGCTCCTCAAGGTACCTTCCATCAATAATAGGGATAACTTTTAGCTCAACAATTTCTCCAACAAATTGCACAACGCCACATTGCAGTAACAACAACACTCCAAGCATCCCAAGAGCATGCCAAGCAGCACCGTGACAAACAAAGAACCTTCATGTCATTTCAAATAGGGGATCAAGTCTGGTTACACTTGGATAAGAAGCGCTTCAAAGGCCACCATCACAAGCTTCTGGCAATAAGATATGGTCCGTATACCATCCTCGACAAGATTGAAGAAAACGCGTATAGGTTGGATCTTCCACCACAACTCGGAATCTACAATGTCATTAATGTAAATCACTTAAAGTTGTTTGAGTCTTCCCTCTTGGAAGAACCAATCACCATCACTCATCCAGTGGACAACATTCCCTATTTCCAAATCCCATTGGCCAAAGACACTATATTGGACACCCAGACTCGCTCTACAAGACACTAGACATACACTTCATATCTGGTAGCCCACCAAGGCCAAACTCCAGCTCAGGCAAAGTGGATCACAACTGATGTATTGCACAACAAGTTTCCTCATATTCTCATGGAAGACGGAACACTTCTAGATCTAAATAGGGAGGAATTTTTCCAAGGAGGCCACCTAGGGGAACGCCCGCCTGGGGTGCACAAGTCAATCACCTAGGCGCAACACATTTTCACCTTTTGATGATTAATTAAATATATGTAAATAAATGGTTCCCTCAGTATATAAGGTGATCTGGGACTCAAATAAAGTATTCTTATCTTTTCTTCTAAAGCTATGTGTCTCGTTTGTTTTATTTTCTAAGTTTGCATTTTACATTTACTACAATTTCGTTTTTAGGGTTTTCTGAAGAATAACTAGTGAGCCTTCCTTCATGTCTGCCTCCTAGTGACTCCGTTTTCCATGCTTCCACCTCTGAGAGAAAGCTTATTCCATTAGCTAGCCACTCTCTCAGGGAGAAAATCATTTCCTTCAAGTTTTCAGAGGTAGAAGGGAGGGCGCACCAACTGGGGTTTGCTCCCTTACTGATTTCTCCTTTGTTGGGATGAAGTGAGTGCACCCTCTTCTATGGCTGCACTGGGCTTCTCCCACTGATCCCTGGAGGTCCCTCTAAGATATCCAAAGCCTCTTGGCTACTCTCGGATCACCCCATCTTGGATCTCCATTGCTTGGTCACCCAAACCAATGGTGCGCCCCTTTTCAAATTTACGCCCCTGAGGAGTTTTTGGCGAGAAGACGGATTATGGCTTGCGTGGTCACCTTCTAGATTACCTTCTTGGGTAGATCAGTGAGAGTTTCAAACCGTCTCCTTCCATGTAAAACCATTGCAATATTCTCACGGTTTGAAAAACCAGTCTCCTGCAACTATATGAAACTTCTCTGTTATTCACAAACTCCTTATTCAACTCGTCGAGAGCGTTTTCCATGACAGTGTAGAAATGTTTGAGAGCTTCTTCTTCCGATATTTCAGGATGGTCCTTCATATAACACTGTATAGCAGAAGCCACCTTGCCTTGACCTCTCTCAGCCTATATTTATATTTACCAGCCATTCGAACATTAGAATCGATTAAAGGACATGCATGGCATATTGGATTGTAAGAGGTTGGATTTAAATACTAAGTACCTCATAAGTCTTGGTGTCGTTCACCAGACGCCCCGTGAAGCCCATGAGCTGTAGAAATCTAGATCCACCACCAATTTTGGAGAGTACATCATTTGTAAGAATTTCCCCAGTGAAAAGAGCGTTGATGAGACCCACTGTTCCCAGGGTTATTGAGAGAGTCGCGTTCTCTATGTATTCATGAAAGGATGGCACATATTTAGCTACGGACCATTATGCTTCTTTTGTATAAGCTGCTAGCTGGATCTCCAATTGCCATATACCATATCAATGAATGATGAATCCAGAATCAATATTAAACTAGAAAATGACAAACTTTAATACATACAACATTTCGAATGTAGCCTAGCATGTCACCCCCTGCCTCTTGCGCCCTTCTTCCGCAATTTCATTAACTGTATTGTACAAAACATGAAACATATTTTCATGTCTTGTGGCATTCGTTCTACTAGTACAAAACCATGAAACATATTTTCATGTCTTGTGGCATTCGTTCTACTAGTGATAGATCCCATCTAAAAACAAAGCCAATCTATAGTTTAACAGGCATAATAATGGTAGAAAATAAATTTACATGTTTAATAAATATCAGATTAGACTACAATCTTTACCTTCCTTTTAAGAAGTTGAAATAGATAAACCGTTTACCTTTTGACAGCTTGGGAAAATAACTCCGAATTGTCCAAAGTTCCATGCCCGTCATAAAGATCATCTAAAATGACCGCTAGAATAGAAATTTTTGTATAAACGGTTCTGCAGGTAGCGAACTCAGGCTCAAACTCAGGCTCAAACATAAAAGACGCGGGTGAGAAATATATTTTAGTTACACGCTCCCGAGTGAACTTCAGCTCTGTGAAACCCGATGATGTCCACCACCTTTGAAAAATGAAAAATATGTTAGCTTTGGCTTAAAAAAAATAGACTTCATATGAATAAAAGATTGAATACAAATGCAGAGTAAGTATCACCTCCGAAGATCTCGAAGCTCTTTTTGGTGTAGAGATTGCACATATATAATTAAACAAGCACCATCACTTTACAATTAACTGATAATTTAATTAAAATACCAATAATTATCACTACTAAATTCAACTATACTATTAAAAAACTCAATCTTACAATCTTGAAAATTGAAAATACAAAGATTTTTTGAGTTTTACATATACATAGTTTTCCCGAGCCATACATCATTGGGTTCATAATGTTCAATGTAGCTTCTAGCCTCGACCGTGGGCATACTTCTATGCGAGGGATATTTATGTCCTTTATTTTCCAGCTTCCTTCTCAGCTCATCTGGAACATGTGCGTATGTGACACAACCAAAAACTTTTAAGTGAACCACATCATGCTTTGTTCATGTCCAGGCTTCTTGAAGAACTCTATTTTTCACACTCTTTGTTGGACATATGTTCAAGATGTATACTGCAGTTTCTACTGCCTCAACCCAATACTCATTTATCAAATGTTTGGCTTTCAACATACTGTGTTCCATTTCCATGATAGTTATGTTATTTCTCTCCGCGACACCATTTTTCTATGGTGTGTATCGCATGGTAAATTTCTTGTAAATGCCATGAACTTTACAAAAGTTCTGAATTTTTCTTGAAATTTATTCTCCTCCTTTGTCAGTTCTTAAACACTTGATGTGATAACCACTATGTTTCTCCACAAGTGATTTAAACTGTTGAAAACAACCCAATGTGTCATATTTATGCTTTAGGAAATAAATCCATGTCTTTCTTGAGAAATCATCAATAAATTTCAGAAAATAAGTACTGCCTCCTATTGATGTTGTTTGCATTGGTCCACAAATGTATGAATGTACAATTCCCAGTGGATATTTTTCTCTGTAAGACTTTCCAACTGGAAATGATTCTCTGTGATGCTTTCCAAATATGTAGCGTTCACATATCCTCTCTGTTTTTTCAATCATTGTCAAACCTTTAACAATATCCTTTGTGTGTATCAACTTCAGACCTCCAAAGTTCAAATGTCCAAATTTGAAATGTCATAACTAGGAATCATCCTTTATTTCAAATTGGAATGTTTCCTTTATCTCTGCACCACTTTCTCCTTTCTTAGTACCGCACACACTAATTTCTACATTAGAACTGTGTCCACTTTCTACTGTAAATGTTGTGTCTAGCTAGGCACTTTTTCCTTTATCAACAACTAGCAATGTATTCTTCTTCTTGGCTTGCTTTAATGCCAATGGGAACATTCTATTACTTGTCATCTGGATTTTCTCAATAAGTAGATTGCTTGGGCATTTACCCATGATCACATAATGATTATCTTCCATGTAGATTCTGTATCCTTTTTATAGCAATTGTCATGTGCTCATCAGATTATGCTTCAGACCATAAATATAATATACGTCAGACACAAATTTTTGTTCTCCATGCTTTGTTAAAATGTTTATACTGCCTTTGCCTAAGAGAGTGACTTGGATATCTGTTCCAAGTGTAGCCTTGGTTTAAACTGACTCATCCAAACTAAAAAGCAATTCCATGTTTCCTCTCATGTGATTACTGTAGCTTGAATCTAAATACCATATGTCACAAGGACTTGCTTGAACAACATTGCATTGAACTGGTGAGACTATATTAGGAATTTTTGTAGTTCGCACCATAAACATAGGGCTAGTTTGATTATTTGCACTGTTTGACTGATCTTGAATTTGCTTGTTCTGTTTATATTGTCTCTTTCTGCACTCATATGCATAATGTCCATATCTTTTGTAGTAATTTCATTGAATCTTTGATTTGTCAGTTCTCCGACCACTTGGTTGACTAATACTTGGGTTTTTACCTCTTCCACTAGTATTTCCAGGATTACTACTGCATCCATCTCTGACAAAACTTTTCCTCTCCCTCTAGAGTTAGATCTCCGCCTTTCTCTTCCACGACTTATAGACGACTGTGCGGAAAATGCATTTTCTAATGACATACTTGACCTATTCAATCCGTGTTCATGATTAATGAGGGAAGGTTGCAATTCATCTAAATTGAACTGACTCAAGTCTTTTCTCTCTTCTAGAGTCACAACAAGGGTATCAAATTTAGGAGGAAGACTCCTAAGTACCTTCTCAACAAATTTTATGTCTTCTATGATTTCACCATGAGACTTAATTTAATTTATTAGTCCAATGACATGGGTGTAGAATGCATCTATTGTGTCTGAATATTTCATTGACATAGTTTCAAAATCTCTTCTCAGAATCTGTAGTTTTGCAGTATCGACTTTGTCCATACCCTAATAAAAGGTTTCTAATATGTCCCATGCTTCCTTGGCGTTATTTTCTGACGAAACTCTTGAAAGTATGCTCTCGTGCATGGCTTGATGTATATAAAACAATGCCTTTCCATCCTTATTTCTTTGATCTTTCAAGACATCTTTCTCAACTTGTGTGAGAGCATTTTATGCTGCCTAATATACTGGTTCCACATATCCATTTTTGAATATTTCCCATACTTTTTGACCTCGGAACAATGCCTTCATGGTCAAGGACCACATCTCATAATTATTGTCTGTAAAAGTGGGAGGTTGTAGATTTAAGGTAGAAGCAATTTTTTCACTTTTTATCAAGGTTTTTGCTCTTGAACTTGTTCTGATATAACCTAATCTGATACCAGATATTGGAACCGAGAGATGCATGGCTCTTAAACCATATCTCGGAATGACGACGATGCGCACAGTCTACTCTGCGCGACACAGTTTCAAATACTGTGCACCAAACGGGCTACGAGATAGAGTTCTCAAAACCACTGCACAGTGCACAGAATGCCCAGTTTGTTTCATGATGTGAATACACACACACTTAATGAAATGATTTATGAATGCAGAAAAAAAATGTGCCATGATTATCACATAAACTCAAAAATAAGACAAAAACTTTTCAATACACAAAATGCATGATATTAATGAACTTTGGTGCAGTGCGCGAATACAAAATACAATGACAGAGATGAGATTCAACTCCAGTGACTTCTTCTACATAATTCACAGACACATATCCTGTGCTCATACTTCTTCAACTTCTCAGTTGTTGTTGGTTATCGGTTGTTCTTGATACCTCTCTTTTCTACTCCGCATCAACTGTTTCTCTTCAGCATTATGCATCATCGACTAACTAAACGACTGAGAATTATATGAACTCCGACTGAGACTTCCTACAGACGCTAAGACCGAATCAACATTAAATAGTACCATTAATTCGACCGACTCTTCAACTACTTATTAGATCTCAAGAAGATAGAAATTGGATCCATTTATAACTTGACCGTTGGCTGACTGAATTTGATTAAACGTGCGAATTTTCACTTATAGTCTATCAGACAGCCTGAATGACAATTCAAATGACTCGTAGAATGACTGACAAACAAATCGACGGAGATGTGAAGATATCACCGACCTGTAATTGCAATTTCCAACAATTGTGTTAAATGGATTAATTCCTTGATTATTTGTTTGACCAAATTTGATAGAGGATAGGCATATTAAATGAACAAAAAATATAAGTAAGCTTACATTTATTAGGTAGGTGAAGGATGGAGTGTTCTAGAGACTTATATCTTATCATGTATCTAGACACTTGGGATTTAGGATATCTAGACAATTGGGATTTAGTTAAGGGGGAATATTAGGATATCTAGACACATGGGATTTAGTTAAGATCAACTTGGTCTAATGTATCGTTATGTAAAAGTATGTTTCTTAGTCTGTTTCTTTAGCATGCATTAGTATGAATTTGTATTTAGGAAATCCGATGGTCGTGATATGCTCCCAACATAGAGTGATCCGATGGTTCATATTCGCCTCGATATTAACAGATACATTGATCCATGGCTTAGCACCTGATTGGTCAATGATCTCTATTTAAAGAGAATGGAGGGTTATGTGTCGATGATCGATTGTGAGAAACTCTCTTGTAAATCTCTCTATATTGTCGATGATCGATTGTGAGAAACTCTCTTGTAAATCTCTCTATATTGTCAATGATTGATTGTGAGAAACTCTCTTGTAAATCTATCGATAACATTTTTCTTTAGCATTAATAAATTTCTCCAAGTGGCCATGTTGGTTGGGGCTATGGATGTTTCCTCGTAAGGGTTTTACAACGTCAAAACAACATCGGTGTGTTGATATTTGATCTAGTTGTGTGAGTGGTTACTAAAGGTGTTCGTCCTATGTTGGAATACATGTGTTATAGAGCACATACAAAATATTTTCCCAAATACACTATACATTATATATTATATAAAGAGAATTATGTTATAAAATGTTGACTTTATCCATTTGATGGTAATGTCTCAAAATGGAGGAATGCCATATGGCTGGTAGTAACGAAACAAACAAGACAACTTTAACAAATACTAGTAACGAAACAACTCCTAGGCTTGCGTTATTATAACGTTAACACAACATCATGAAGCTCAATAATTGAATCTAGGCAACTGGTTGGAAGAGGCAATTTTTGACATGCTCCTTAATTTCCATCTCGTATGAAAATGTCAAACTGTCTCCTTCCATGCAAAACAACTGTGATATTCTGGCACTGTCAAAAACCAGCCTGCGACAACTATAGGGCACATCTCTGTTATTCAAAAACTCCCTATTCAACTCATCGAGAGCGTTTTCCATGACAGTGTAGACATGTTTGAGAGCTTCTTCTTTCGAGATTTCAGGATGTTCCTTCATATAACATTGTACAAAAGAATCAACCTCGCCTTGACCTCTCTCAACTTTCATTTATATTTACCACCCATTCAAACATTAGAAGCGATAAAAGCACATGCATGACATATTGGATTGTAAGAGGTATTTAAATACTAGGTACCTCATAAGTTTTGGATTTGATTCCTGAACAAATGCATTGTGTATGAGCATGCATTGTGTGTGAAATGTGGAATGCATCGAGTGAGAGGATGAGCTCTAGTGGGAATGTGGGATGGAAATGAATAGGAAGGCAAGTCCATCTTCCCAAATGGCGATTGAATTCGATCACATGAAATGTCATCTAGTAGGAGTTTATTATATATAGTACTCGACCAACATCTCTGCAGCGAAAAAACTTGTCCTTTCGTCCCATGGTTTAAAAAAAGCATAAGATATTGTGGTAGAGATCCCTAAATTTGTCTTTCATATTAGCTACTTCCCATTGCCCAAAGAACAGATCATTTAGTCAAAGAGATTAGAGTGTGATGACATTTTTTGTAGCACTTCTTAGGAAAACAAAACAAAACATGGAATTTTTATTACTCATAAATTTAGGTGCAATAGAGGTTTCTTTTAGGAAGTTGGATTTATTTATGCATTCAAAGTTGCAATTTGTAGTCCCATTGCAACATGGGTTATATAAGCACAATGCCCAATGAATGATACATGATTGCATAACCCCAATGTCCAATGATAAGCCTTGTGCTTTAAACATTGATAAATGATAGGTATTTAATTCAAGATTTTGAGGATGGATGTGTCACTTCAATATTTTGAACAAGATTTTTTTATATAAATGAGACTAATCATGTCAAATAGATAATACCATGCATAAAATAGATTTTCTCCTTAAATTTTGATTTAATAATATTTTTAATAGTATCCTTATTGTGCAAAATAGTCTCTTCCATGATTCCCCAATGACTTAGCCAAGAATGGGCATCTTTATGCCATCCCTACTTGATTCGAAGGTGGTTACAATTGGAGATTGAAGAAATTTTAGGAAGCCTATTGTCTTCCATGTTGTTTACTTGTTCTAATGCATTAGGTATCTAGTCATAGTCGTGCTTTCAATGGGGGAAAGGCTCACCTCCAAGAGGAGGATAGGATAACATGTATTTCATTTAATTTTGAGATTATAGGTTACACAATTCTTTTGGATTTGCTCTATATTTCTCTAACATTCTCGAAAGACACTCCATCCCCAAACTTAGCATCCATAAATAATAACAAGCCTAATGAGATCTCAAAAAGGAACTATTAAAGTATTTTCATTCCAAAATATTAAGATATTTCCTACAACAAAAATTTTCAAAAAATATCATAAATATTTTTTTCTTAAATATTAATATTATATATAAATCATATTTCTTATTTAATAATTGTAGAATTATCTTACGAAAATATATTTATATATTAATTTCACATATTTCATGTTTTTACATTTATTAAGATATTTTCATTCCAAAGTATTAAGATATTTCATACAACACTCTCATGTTGCACAATAGAAACTCGATACCAATAACAAGTACATTTGAAGATTGTTATTAAAATTTGGTATAGATATAAGCAATTTGGAATTCATAATGTGTTGTTGCCATATAGATTCAATGAAAAAGGATATTTATCTTAGCCCAATCTTATTCTCTTTTTTGAAAATGCTTCAAATCTTATTTTTTTTTTTTAAATGCTTTATTGTTTCTAGTAAACAAATTTGTATATTGAAATGATTAAAATAATATTAATTTTATTGTAGTATATTCAAAATTTAAAATATGAGTAATAATTTTGAAAATGAATTTTTATTGTTTAAAATTTGTATTTAAATATATAGAATTAATAATAATATTATAAATATTATTTTATTAAATTATATTAATTTTATATTAATGTGATGATGAAGATTTTTTAATTAGATATTTAATTTAATAATATTATAGATACTATTTTATTAAATTATATTATTTTGTATTAATTTAATGATGAAGATTTTTTATTAATATATTTAATTTAAATGATTTCAAATTTATTTTATAAATTTATATTTTTAAATTATTTTATAATTATAAACAAAATAAAAAATAAATAATTAATACTAAAAAAATTATATATAAACTTTAAATTATTAATTTTTTGTTTTATTATTTAGTGGGGTGATATTTAAATGCTTTATAAATTATACAACCTCTATTTAATTGGATATATATATATATATATATATATATATATATAATATAATATTATATGATAGTAGATTTGTATTATAAAAAGATTGCAGAGGAATTTGTGGTGAATAGTACATACAAAAAATGAACCGAAGAGGATAGGACATACTGAAGAAAGTAGCTGATTACATAGCAAAAAAATCAGATCTTCTCCAAAATTACTTTTAAAACGTGAAAGCTTTTAACATATGCTAGGTGAAAATAATGATGATAAGTGTAAAATTTGCAAAAGTACATAGTCAAAAATTGAGAAAGAGTGTGTAGAGAGTTTTTCCTGCTACTTCTATCCCACCTTGAACAAACAGCAGCCAGCCAAACCACTCACAAGCGA
>ML788068.1:460094-470240 GCA_009831015.1 Picea engelmannii
AATTTTTTATTATAAACAAGTGCGAAGATGATGGGGACGACACACACACACACACACACACACACACACACACACACACACACATATATATAAACAATTTTTATTATTATAAGTAAGTCTCTTTTATATATACATAAGTATGAACAACAGTCGAACGGGGTTGGAAGTAGGGTTTCAAGCGAAAAATAGGAGAGGTGAGCTCCCGACAGTGAAATTATATGTCTTTATAATATATATATATATATATATATATATATATATATTAATGTTTTTCTAAACAATTTTTTATTATAAATAAGTGCAAAGATGATGGGGACGAAGAAGAGCAAGAAAGGAATGGTCAATTATGAAAAGAGGTTGGACGAGTTTCAAAATAGGGTTAAAGGGGACTGTGAGGAGGGGTGAGGGCCCGACGGTCAAATTACATGTCTCATAAATTTTGACTACAAAAGATGTAAAAGGGAAAAGTACATGATGGGGCAGTCCAGCGGACGGTTTGTATATTTGCAGAATTCTGGGTGTTGTTTGTAGGTCATGGAACAATGAAAGGGAAATTTTCAGCCCGCCTGTCCGAGAACCTACAATCGAAAAAGTGGGTAAGTATGGAATAGGGAAATGGTTGATCGGACTCGTTTTCACTAATATATTAAAACTTGTAATAGATATCCCATTACCTGGCAAGATCTTTTCTGCATGTATATCGCAGAATTACGAGTGTTGTTTGCAGGTCGCGGAACAATGCAAGGGAAATCTTGAACCCGCCTGCCCGGGAACCTGCAAGCGAAAAAGTCGGTAAGTATTTATAATAGATATCCCATAACCTGGAAGGATATTTTCTGCATGTTTCTGTATAAGTTGTTTAGGAAAAATTATTATGACGGTCTCCTCGAGGCATGGTGTGATGTGATAATTAAACCTTAGTTATTGCATACTTGAAAAGAAGTGCAAAGGGCATGGGCACAGGAAACAACAATTAGGAATTGGATATTTCGTGAACCCGCCAACCCGATGATCTGCAAAAGAAATTTGAAGAAATGGAGAAGTATGGAAAGTGGATGGACGAGCTTCAAAATGAGGTGACAATAGTTCCATAGGAGACGTGAGGACCTGACGGTCAAATTGTATGTCTCAGAAGTTTTGAGTGAAAAATATGAACCATGGAAAAGGGGATGATAGGAAGACTGTGTAACACATAAGAGGGTATGATGTGAGAGTCCGGTTGTAAATTTGTATATCCTGGAAGTAAGGGTGTTTTTTGTAGGTTGCAGAACAATAGAAGTACAACCTGGATCCCTCCTAGCCCAAAATCCATGGTCGGAGAAGTGGCTAGGTATGGAATGGGGAAGCGGTCGGTCGAAGTCTCGATATAAAAGAATGAGTGCAAATGTGAATCCACGAGTCCGCTAACCTGCGTAGCTAGACATTTTCAGAAAAACCACTAAGTAACGAGAAAGATAAAGTACAAGGAAAAGAGAAACGAGAATTTGGTTAAGTATAGAAGATGAAAAACAAGGGCTAATATATTCGCGTCTGTAATAGATATCCCATTTCCTAGAAAGATATTTTCTGCATGTTTATGGAGAAGTTATATACTTATTTCATATACTTGGAAATAAGTGAGAAGGTGGCAGGCATAGAAAACAACGATTAGGAATTGGAAATTGTATGAACCCGCCAACCCGATGATCCGCGAAAGAGATTGAAAGAAATGGATGGGTGGAAAGTGGTCAAGTGGGCTTCAAAATAGGCTGACAAGGGTTCCGAGGAGATGTGAGGGCTCGACGGTCAAATTGTATTGATCATAAATTTTGAGTGCATACTGTGTAACACGGAAGAGGGGCTGATGTAGGAGTCCGGAATTCAATTTGTATATCGCGGAAGCTGGGGGGTTGTTTGCAGGTCAAGGAACACTGGAAGTGCAATCTTCCTGTTTGGGAACTCGCAAGAGAAAAATTCAGGTAAGTATGAAATTGGAGGCACAAAACAGATTCCAAGAAATGGAAAAATATGGAAAGTGAACGCAGGGGCTTCAAATGGGGTGACAATAGTTCCCTGGGAGACGTGAGGACCTGAAGGTCAAATTGTAGGTCTCATAAATTTGATGTGCAAATTGTGTATCATAGAAGAGGGTATGATGTGGGAGAGCGACAATACATTTGTATATTGCAGAGGTTCGGGTGTTGTTTGTAGGTCATAGAACAATGGAAGTGCAATATAGAGTCCGCTTTTCCCGAGAATCCACGATCTGAAAAATGGCTAGACATGGAATGGGTAGCAGTTGGTCGGGGTCGCGATATAAAAGCACCAGCGCAAATGTGAACCGATGAGTCCGCCAACTTGTGCATTGAGACATTTTTGGAAAAATGACTAAGTATCCAAAAAAAAAGAGTAGATGGGAAAAAGAAATGAGAATTTGGTTAGGTATGGAAGAGGGAAAAGAAGGTCCAATATATTCAAATCTGAAATAGATATTCGATTTCCTGGTAAGATATTTTATGTATGTTTCTGGAGAAGTTGTATACTTATTGCATATACTTGGAAAGAAGTCTAAAGGTATCGGGCACAAGAAACAACAACTAGAAATTGGAAATTTCCTGAACCCGCGAACTCGACGATCCGCGAAAGAGATGTCAAGAAATGGTCAAGTGTGGAAAGTGGTTGGACGAGCTTCAAAGTAGGGTGATAAGGGTTCTAGAGGAGACGTAAGGCCCTGACTGTCAAATTGTATGTATCAGAACATTTTAGTGCAAAATGTGTAACACAGAAGAGGGGATGATGTGGGAGTCGATAAGTAAATMCGCATATCACAGAAGCCAAAGTGTTGTTTGTAGGTCATGGAACAATGGAACAAACACGTGAATCCACCAACCCGYGCAACAAGGCATTTAAAAAAAAAAAAGGACTAAGTAACCAGGAAGAGAAACTACAAGGGATAAAAGAGTGGGAATTGGTTTCAAACAAGCCYCATTGTTGCAAAAAGATCATTTTCTAGTCCAATACTTTATCCACTTAGTCATTTTCTATTGTGCTTGTACCATTAAAAAGGGTGTGAGCAAATGCTTTGTTGAAGATTAGATTTTATTGCAACTTGTGGGAGTAATTGTGTTCTTTATACATTATTCCATTACTTTAACATATTAACTTAAGTATTAAACTTCTTGCATGATGAGTTGTTAGCATTAAAGCTTAATAATTGCATGTCTAGAAACAAGAATGATGATCTTGAATTTTAATATTGTAGTTGATTTCATAGTCCCATTTGACTACAACCACCATATATCGTTTTTTTTTTCTTTTTTTAATTCGCGAACAAGAAATTTGGTAATTTCATTAATAAAGTAAAAAATGATCAAATAAAGGCCATTGGATATACAACTAATAAAATGTTCCCTTTCAGACTAAAGGAATCATGCAAGATAAAGGGAAATAAGAAATCGTTTTCTTAGCAAGTCTGAGATGAAAACAAAATTTCTATGGTGGGGCCCGGACTGTGACATTGTGATTTGGTCTTGCTATGTTCTATCTGCATTATGAATAGAATTGAATGTTGGTTTGAGACTGTGTGAAATTTTTTTTTGTTTCCATAAAATCCTAATGGATTGACACAATGCATTGTCATATAATTGTTAAACGTTCCATTTTAGATCAAATTACTTGAGCCAATACAATATAGAAGAACTACGAGACTATCAAACCATGCTAATGAGAAGAGGTGTTAAATTCAGAAAAGAAGCAGCAACCAAGACTCTGAGGCAATTTTTTTAATAGTAAATCCATTAAAAAAAAAAGAATACTAGGCAGTGTATATCTATCCATAGAAATTGGACCGAGTTCTTTGGACCAAAACATTGAACATATTTTCCATAAACATAGGCACATGACCTGTAACATGCAGGAGCCATCGGGATTCTCTTCAACATGCATACAAAACTGATTACCATGATTTGTTTTAGCAAATCCTTGCAGTCTTCTCCTAGGGAGGTCAATGTTCGCTTCCCAAATCTCAATATCTTACGGAATACCTGAGGCGACAAAGAAACAGGAGAGTGGTTCTACAGTGGAATAAATCCTTGGATTGAAGTATATGAACAACAGTCCTACGGTAAAATTGATAGTTCTCACAATATTCCTGTGAGGAGGAAGACAAAAAATGTTGCAGGGAAAATGGAAGAACCCGAAACTGAAAGTTAGGACACACCAAGAAACCACCTCCTCATAGTCGAAGACTTCAAAGAGATAGGTTACACGATCAATTCCATAGGCCCAAATTAGTCCATTCTGGACGGAAGGAGATGAGTAGTAGGAATATGCCTTGCACAAGTGGGAGTTCTGGTCCTCATCCCCTAAGATGTTAATTGTATATCTAGATAACGGGAGAGTGGTCCCATAATTGAATAATGTTTCGGCTTAAAATATATCTCCGAGAGCATCAATAGATCATTTCCTTACAGTGAAACACTTTCACCCAGAACAAACTAATTTGGACCTTTGGAATTCCTACTTTTGAGATGAAAAGCGGCTATTTCGTTCAGTGTCGGTTTATTTTTTGAAACCCCTTATTTTGGTGTGGTTAGGTATGCCATAACTGAGTCGGGAAGTGCCCCCCATTATGGTTGATTTCAATTTGGGCATAGGAGTGGGAAAAACATCTTCATTTCCATCATCAATCATCGTATCATATTCCATCAGATCATCTTATTCTGGCTCGAAATCAATCCCATCAACCTCTGCGTCAGCAATCAATACAGGTGGGTAGGTTGTCTAAGCAAGCGGGGTTGCCTTGGAATTATTTAGATTGAAATATATCTCTTGGTGCACCAAGGGAACATATCCTTTTTTTATCCTGGGCAGAGGGATATGAGTAGTAAGAATATTCCTTGGAATACTGGAACCTCTGGCCATCATGCCCGGAGGTGTTTACTGTATCTGGACAAAACTGTTGTGTAACTATTGCCATAAGTTAATGAGAATTTCCATTTTCTCCAGATGATGCTTGAAACAAAAATTGGGGAGGGAAAATATAACCCTCCACAAATATTGGTTTAATTTGTATCAATGGAATATATCCTCGGGCCTTTTGTTGATTAATGACAATCTCCACAGTTCGTGCATAATGAGTTGTTACCATTAAAGCTTACTAATTGCATATTTAGAAAAAAGTGCGAAGGTGGCGGTGACGACAAAGAGAGATTAAGGATTAGAGATTTTGTAAAGGTGCCAACTAACTGATGCACAAAAGAGATTGCATCATGCTTGAAATGAATACTTGGAAATGATAACACTCTTCTTTGCAAATCTTGGTTTAATTCGTATTAATGAAAAATCTTCTCCGGCCTTCTAGACATTAATGACAATCTTAACGGTTCCTCTACGATGAGATACTAGAATTAAATCTTAATAATTACATATGTAGAAATAAGTACGAAGGTGGTGGGGATGGCGAAGAGATATTAAGAATTGTACATTTTGTCCACCCGCCAACTCGCGAAATAGATTCCAAGAAATGGTCAAGTATGAAAAGAGGTCGGGTAGGCTTAAAAAATAGGGTCACATGATATACTCAGGAGACATGAGGGGCCGATGGTCAAATTGTATGTCTCCGAACTTTTGACGACAAAATGTGTAACACAGAACATGGCACAATGATAGATTTCAACCGTCAATTTGTATATCATAAAATTTTGGGTGTTGTTCGTAGGTAGTGGAACAATGGAAGCGCAATGTTGAGAAAGCTTGGTCAGGAGCCAACGATGGTAATAGTGGCCAAGTATGAAATGGGAAATTAGTTGGTTAGACTCATGATATAAAGGAATTAGACATACTCAGAACAAGGAATATTAACGGGCTTGAAAACAGGGACACAAGCTCTAGTTAGGAGACGTGAGGGCCCGATGGTCAAATTGTATCTACCCCAAATATTGGTTGAAAAATGCGTAACACAGAACAAGAGACAATGACATATTTCAAGGGTCAATTTTTATATTGCTTAACTTTGGGTGTTGTATATAAACGCACGAGACATTCGGAAAAACAACACATTCGGAAAAAGGACCAAGTAAACAGAAAGTGAAAGAAAACGAGAAAAAAGGGGAATTTGTTTGCTAATTTGTAGATCGTGGAAGTCTAGGTGTTGTTTGCATGTGGAAAAACAATGGAAACACAATGTTGAACTTGCTTATATGGGAACTCACCTATTCGGGAACCCGTGATCCAAAACTTTTGTTCAATATGAAATGGGGAAGCGGTCGGTAGAGATGGTGATATAAAAGTATCAGTGGAAATATGAAGACGTGAATCCGCCAACTCCCACACCTAGACATTTTCTAAAAAATGACTAAGTAACTAGAAAGGGAAAGTAGAGGGAAGAAAGAAAGGGGATGGCAATTTTCGGAAGTGGGAATTGGTGTAAGAAAGCCCCATTGATGGTTTTAACAGTAACTATGAAGTGCATTAAACATGTGAATAGCTTCTTCAATCAATGAATAGATAAAGCGAGCCACATTTATAGTTTCCAGGATGTGTTTTTATAAGAGAAGCATCGAAAATCCACAAGAAAATCAATTTTGGGATGTTTAAGTAAAGTTATTGTACTTTCAACTTCACCGCAAGTATAACAACAATGAATTTGAATTTTAATGTCCTGTCGTTGATATGATAGTTCCATTGGACTTCACATAGTATATATCCTTTTATTTCAAATTATTCCTGGAGATGAATTTTTCTAAGTTCATCGATCAAGGAAAAGTGCTAAAACGATCCGCATACTCAATTTATGTCACAGAGCTTATATTAAAAGAAAAAGCATGTCCTGTATATTCTTTTAGATCATAGAAAAACTGCCAAGATATTGAATGTATTATTAATTTTCCATAACGAATCATACAACCAAGAACCAAGTAAACACGAAATGTATTGAAAGTTGAGGCACAAGGCAATGCATGAACATAGAAGGCATCGAGCAAGATCCCACAAGGTTCCATAGAGAAGTACACATCGACCTTTGCATCAAACAATTTGATATATATAAAAAACACACGTGGCATGGGTTTTCTCTTACATCTGGTATATGTTCCCATGAGAAAATAACTGGGGCCATGGGATATGACCAAAATTCTGTCAAAAACAAGATAGCACAAAACCAGTGGAGATTTGCCATTTCATCGTAGCTATAACCAAACCTCGAAAATGGGGAACAATAAAGTTTTTGATTACTATTTTACGATTAAGCAAGATCACTATGGACATTTTCTTCTAATAGTGCCATGTTCTATCACTACCAGTTTTAACAATGCCAAATTTTCAATATTATTGGAAATGCCTGATGGTTCTACCTAGAGGAGAAATTTATTTCGATGGTTCAAAGGATGGGCTTGATTTATTTACAGTTGGATACTTTGTATGGGGTTTGTCCTCATGTTTTCCATTTCTGGACTAAACAATCTTATGCGCTTGTACATCACCAATAATTGCACCTCCAATGGCTGAACTCCCCAATCTCTATAGCAAGTTCTAAAAATCTCAAGCTCATGTTTCAATCCATGCTTAGTCATTTTCTTTTTAATTATGGAATCGAGAAAATGCAGATACCATACCATAAATGTATAGTTGGAGACCAACTTTTTTTTATTTAGGTATCCAAAAAAAATGCAGAAATCTTGCCATGGCTATATAGCTGGAAATTATTTTTCAAATTTGGGAACCCAAAAAGGTGCAGACTCCAACAAAGCCACAACAAACCACCATTTTTTTTTCGTTTGCACACCCCAACAAATATGCAAAATTCTTACTGGGAGATGCAAAAGAAAATCAAAATAACAACATCGATTTCATTTGTAGTTAGATTCTCCTTGTTGTTTCAAGTGTACAAGAAGAGACAAAATATCTGGAAATAAAATTTTACAGCTATAGATGTAAAATCCGAAGAAATCGAGTCCGATGAACAATCATTTGGTTGTTGAAGAAAAATTACAGACACACATGAGATTTTTTCGTTTCCTGCCAAAGTTTGATATGAATATTTATTTTTTCTAGTCGATATGCAATATTGCATTGTCCTCATTTAAGGCAAATTTGCTATGTATCCAAAAGTCTCACAACATGTAGACATTGTTTTCCTTTTTTCGTAGGTATTCTTTGTATGAAAATTTTGCTAACCCGGGAAGCACATCTTCTAACAAAGGCTGTCTAATTGTACAATGCATGATTGTGTTGCCCACGGTTCGGATGGAAGCATTGAGGCAATGTCTATATATGTAAGGAAATTTTTTACTGCATCACATACAATCAATTATATCATCACTTATGAAAGCAGAAGAAAAACCAAGAAAGTTTCATTTGGCACATACAGGCTCGAAGGGGGTCGAGTACGCATTTGTTGCAACCAAAACACAGTCAACCTAGGAACGTGAGCATCGTAGTTAATATATTGAACACTATAATATACAATGACACAACAACAACAACAAAAAAAACTATACAAAATTGGTGAAGGCTATTTGTATGAGAAAATTGAGGATGAAATTGTATAAGTATACGCACAACAGTTGTAGATCTAGTTAGTTTCTTGAGATCTTGTACTATGTCTGTTCGCAATTCTGTTACAAATGTTTCTTGGGTTGTGCGGAAGATATTTTATTTAACGTCTCTTTTCTTTGTTATATTTTTGAAGAGCATAAGTGGAAATTTCCCTTTATGCAATTTTTGTTCCATTGAGGAAAACAAATCTAAATAGGTGTCGAACAATTGTAGCTGCAACATGGAACAATGGAATGTTTGTGTAACATAACTGAGATACATGGACATGTGAAAGTAAAGGACAAAAATGGATATGTAGAATGATACCATTGCCTTGTCGTTGTCCGACTCTCCATATTTTATATGGAGAATGTGTTTCGAGCTAAGTTTTCTCGCAAGTGTGACAGTTGCACTAATGGTTCCAATTGGGTAAATATTGTTTCTCTATGCAAGTTGGTTGATAGTTGTGTCCGAGATGAAATGATATTATGAACAAATAGTGAGAATTTTCCCCACAATACTTGTTTCTGTTGGACACACCTACCACGCTTAGAGGGGGGGTGAATGAGTGTGGGGCTCTTTTTTCCCAAAACTTCCCTCTTGCACAAAAACTCATCAATTAACATTCAACATTTATTCATTACCCATTTTTGTCATTTATAACCAGTTAGATGTAGGAACATATCAACAACATATATCAACAATATATCATCAACAAGTCATCATCATAATGAACACAAAGAACACAAGATGTATGTACAATTTTCTTTTTATTACAGACTACAATCCTTGGGGTTTATCAGCAACAACTGAATAGAGTACAACTCTACAAGAGCACAACCTCTATATGCAAGACTCAACTTACATTCTCAGCAGTAACTGAGATGAGGCAACAATCCTCAACAGATATCAATCTGTCAACAGGTACGCAACCTGTCAGTAGTGAAGCCCGTGTGTGTACACTCCCTGGCTCACTACAGCCTGTGTGTGAACGTGGCCAGTGTATAATGTAACAAGCGTATGCTTCTGAGCAACTAGGTTTTTTCTATGCTTCACATACTCAGATCCTCTGCAACCTACAATCACTTTCTCTTCTATCTTCCACTGTCCAAACTGACCCACAACCAGTCACAACACATCCAAGCTCTCCAATAGCTTGCTCATGCTCCACAATAAATCAATATGAATGATATCTCAATCATGTATCAATAACTAGTATACCATAGCAATCATGTCACTACTGAATCATAAGAGTGTTGCTCACTGCATCCACCAAATCAACCAAATTGAGCCACATCATAGAAGCCATACCAAGAATTCCCTAAGAATTCACAACATATCAAACAATAGCATCTATCAAGACAATAATGTAACCATAACAGTGTCTTAGTGATAGATCTAAGGCCATAGAATGTAGATCTGGAACCTGCCTCATCATCCAAGAGCTTGGCACCAGCTCAAACACAAATCTCCATGAGGTTATTCAGTCCACGCTCCCTGTACACAGTCAGCCTGCGTGTACACTCACCCTATACACAACCAGCCCACGTGTACACACACCCTATACATAGAAAACCCGTGTGAGCATCAGAAAATAGGGTTTTTTGTCACTACTGCATTTGGGTCAAATTC
>ML788069.1:14180-44982 GCA_009831015.1 Picea engelmannii
TGCCATTATTATAGTTCTTTGCATTTCAATAGATAAGAGCATCATAAGAACAAGATCACTGAGAAATACACATTCACAAGAGACACACCATTTATCTTGGGAAACCCTCTAGGGGAAGAAAACCCAGCAAAAACTTCCTTATCATAAATAGCTTATACAGTGTTCAAGAGATAACTCAAACCAATACAGATAGTCCTCCCCAAGAGATGTGCCACTCTTCTTCTCCTCTCTCCAACTGGTAATTGCATCTTGCCTCATAAGATAATGAGCAAGTGAGTTGTGTGATAAAGTGAGGCGCTAGCCTCCTATATATACAAGATTGGCACGTGTGAAAGGGTTTCACTGGCAAGACCGACCTCTCACTCTGGGTGGGTAAACCCACCTTTAATTTAATTTCGTGTCTCAATATAACTACCGGGGCTGACTTCTTATTCTTCCTATTACAATTTTCCGATGACCAATCCGCAAAAGGGGATTTGGTCCTAATACAATTACCGACATGATTAATCCACAATGGGGATTAATCTTAATAATAAAATAACAATAATAATAAGAATACTCTTCGCAGTTACATTATTTCAACAATGGTTGCCTCTTAGCATATACTCGGTGAGTATGGCTATACCCTGATCAATGAAAGTAGTCTGACACAGATATGCTCAATCTGTGTGATCTATAGATGGAAGTGTCTCTCCACCTATCGAAGATCACCTAGATCTTGACATCACACCAAATATCTCCACCTTGGTCTCCCACCAAGGATTTCTACCTCCTGGCATCTTGCCAACGGTCACTACTCTTGGCATCTCACCAAGAGTCACTCTCTTGGCATCTCACCAAGAGTCTCCCCTTCTTGGTATCTCACCAAGAGCACCAGGATCTCGACATCTCACTAAGATCCTCGACTTGGCCTCTCGCCAAGTAACTTCCACCTGAAGTGGATCCAGAACCTGACTTGCCTGTCTCTGTAGCTAAGTGAGGCTCAAGCCTCCGTGGTGCCCTGCCACTCCTCCTTGTCAATCTCTGATGCTCTGAAGCTGTAGCACGAATTCTTTGTCTGCTCGACAACTCTGAAATTGAAGCTATCCTGGGTGGACCAGTCACCCACTCGTAAGATGGTGTCCAAGGAAATTGAGTCTGATCTCCCTCTGAATCACTGCTATGAGTCAGTCGGTCCTCCTCAACTCTGTCTCCCCATCTAATGCTGGATGGTGTAACAACAAACAAAGTAGTCACGAATACACACTCTCTCGCAAACTGCTCATCAAACTCAAGCTCCTCTGCTGTCGTTGATGAAATATCATGCTGCTGCTTCTTCTTTTTGGGACACTGCCCTGCATAGTGATCCATCTCTCCACAAGCAAAGAATCTCACTGTGCTCATGTCTCTCTTCATCCCACTCCTGCTCTCTCCTCCTTGTGGTGGGGCCCCAAAATTGGGACCCTGCCGACCTCCTCGACCGGTCTTCTTCTTGCCCTTTGTCCAAAGAGAAAGATCCTCATCACCCTGACCTGAATGCTGCTGCCGCTGTCCATAGGCCTCTGTTACAAGTCTAGTCTCCTCCAGGATGAAGTCATCCCACATCCTCTCCCATGTAGGCATAACCTCCTTGGAAACAATGCTGTGAATGAATGGACCTCAAGGTTTGGTAAAGTTGTTCAAAGCTGTCCTCACCATAGAGTTGGGGTTCACCACCTCTCCGACAGCTCCAAGCTCATCTCTGATCTGGTTGTATCTACCAAGGAAATAAGTAACCGAGTCATCCTCGAGCATGTAAATGCCCCTCAGTCGATCATGAATAACCAACTTCCAGTTCTCATTAGAGCTCTCATACAAATTGCATAGAGATGCCCACATCTCATATGCATAAGTCTTCCCAGTCAAGTGGGGAATGATATGATCCCGCACTGCATCACATATGGTCCTCTTTTCCTTGTTGTTCCTCTTCCTGAACTCTTCCACCAATATGGGAGCAATAACAGGAATAATAGGAACAGGCGCCTCAACTATGTCCCATAGTTCGAGGTCCTCTAAGACAAAGAGGATCCTCGCCTTCTAAGGCAACCAATTGCTAGCCCCAGCTAGCCTGTCCTCCACACGCATATGAGATACTGACATGTATGCTAAACTACACTCCAACTAATGCTTAAACTGCAAAGGAACACTGCCTCACTTCTGTCAACACAGGTGTGAAAAGAGGCAAGCGAACTTTGACCTCACTCCTAACAATATAGGTGTGGAAAGAGGTTGTGAAACACAACCTCACTCCTGTCCCTGCAGGTGTGAAAAGAGGCTGTCCAAACTGTGCACAAACTGCCTTACAATATTTTACAAAATTCTACCCACAAGCAACCACTAAAAACTGTCAATGGTTGTCCACAAAATCTGCCAAGAAGATGTCTCTAACAACCCACTCATATGCTGTCCAAACTACTCAAAAATCAACCACCTCAGCGCTCATACCATGAAGATTTTCCAGGTTCTATCAAGCTACCAACTAGGTCTGTCTTTGACCTCAAGTTAGCTCTAAGTTTCAACTGTCAATGAAGGTATTGCTACTGTTTTAGGACAACCAACAATTCAGGAGCTTCTTGCTGATTTGTTACGGTACATTCTGAATTTTAGGTGCTTTAGCATGTAGTTTTAGTCACCAAGGGTTAGCACATGCATACTAAAATAAATGTAACACACCTAGAGATATTTACAGCTGAAAATAAAGCAGTTCTACACTCTAACACACATGAAAATGTACACATGTATTTTTGGTCAACATGACCTTGGATAAAACCCCCGCGGGGAAAACCGGTTTGGAATATATGTCCATATATGAGGAAAATAGATAGTGGAATACAACAAGTACAAAATATAGATAAACCTGTTACAATAGCAACTTGATCCAAGATGAAATACAAGTCCAAAAGAAGGAAGAGCGCCCTATGATGGTGCACCACTCAAAAATGCTGCCAAGACCACTAAAATGACGCCAGATGCCAACTGGAAGCTCTGATCTAGAAACCCCTCCACAATACTCTAATACTGATGAGTAGCCTCCCTATGAAACAAACCTCACTGCAATCTGACAACTCTAAGACCTCCCCACTGCTAATGCACCCTTCTCCTCAAGTGCACCCTCCTTAGATGTAGAATCTCCCCACTAAATAAACTGGGCACTAAGCCTGCTGACTCTCTCCATGCAAGGAGGCGCCCAAGCTTTCCTCTCCCAATGCCTGAAACCTCATCCTCTTTCTCTCTCTCAAACTCAAGGAGTGAACAAATGAGTGAATGGCCTCTTGCACCCTCCTTTAGGATGCATAAGGAAACCTAAATATTGGGTGGATGAGATCATCTCATCTCATCCCTAATCAATGGTTGAGATCAACTCATCTAAATATCAAATCAAAACCCACTTTACTTAAGTTTCCATAGTTTCAATTTATGTCAATTAATTCACCCACTTTGTGAATTAATTGTCACTTTAGGCTAAAATGACCAAATTTCACTTTTGACTTAAATCTCCTAAGTCAAAGTGAAATTAGACATAAAGCACATAGTACAAGGTACAAGGTACTTCCCTCACGTGTTTAGAAGCTCACAAACACAAGGGGGCCACTTTCCAAGGAAATCTCAACATTTTCCACATCTCCAACATACCTTTACAAACTTTCTGGGAGATTTAGATCTATGCGTCCCCCTGAAGCCAATAAAGCTTTGATACCAAATGTAGATTTTAACCTTGTATAATATTTACTGCAAACAAATTTTCAGTAAAAGAAAAAAAAATATACAATGGGAAATACAAACATTACACAGAGATTTTTCCCTTGGAAACCCAAACCGGGAAAACCAACATATTCTATATTCATTCATAGTGTTACATTGTTTACAATACAATATACATATAGGAGCCAACGACATCCAAAACCCTAACCCAATGACCTAGATTAGTCAACAATTCTGATTCCTTAACCGGAAATAGAAAACCATCGACAAAAACCATGTGCAAAAAAACCGCCCAAAAATGTGACACTACTACTCGTGCAAAGAATATAACACATACCCAACACCATTTAGGCCATTTGACCAAGTTGAAGCAATATGGGACAATGGAAGACTTTATCTCAACATTTGAGCACTTGACTTTCCGAACAGAGGGCATGTTAGATGCTTTCTTCAGGGAATGCTTTATCAATGGCATAAAATATGAAATTCGTGCCCATGTTCTCATGCAACGCCCCCAGACTTGGTTGGAATCTACTCAACAAGCCAAGGAAGCACAACAGATTGTCTCCTCCCAGATCCGCAAACCATCCTTTCCTCTTCGCCCTAAACCCACCAATTCCACCCCTCCTGCAACTCCCCTCAAGGTCCAGAAATTAACTAAGGCCAAAATGGATGAACGCTAACTCAAGGGTCTTTGTTATAATTGTGATGAAAAATATTTTCCAGGGCACAAGTGTAAGGAACATAAACTTTTTATGGCCATGACTCTGGATCTTTATGAATAAGAGGTTGTTGTTTCACCTATGTATGAGCTACCACCGCCATCTGATCTGATCCCACCCTCTGATCCACCAGAAGTTGAACCGATGATTTCACTTAATGCCCTCACTAAATTTTCTGCTCCCCAAACCCTCAAATTAATTGGTTACATTAAAAATAGGAAAGTCATCATCCTTGTGGACAGTGGTAGCACCCATAATTTTATTCATCGCCACATTGCCCAAGAAGTCAATTGTTACCTCTGTGCCGTCAATAATTTTCAAATCATGATTGCCAATGGAGGTTCCATTAAGTGTGGGGGACATTGTGAAAATGTGCGGCTCCAAATTGGTCAATATCACTTGAAATCCCATATGTTTGCTATCGACATGGGTGGTTGTGACATTGTTCTTGGTGTCGAATGGTTACACACTCTTAGCCCCATTCTCATGGATTTTAAGGACTTAACCATGCAATTCCAACATGAGGGACAATAGTATAAGTTCCAAGGCATCACAACAGGGTCCCCTGAGATCATCAGATCCCATTGCATGGAAAAGCTCCTCAAAAAGGGTCATTTTGGCGTTATTTGTAACAACCCTCCGTTACGACAACCAATTTTTTTTTTGTTGCATTAAGAAATATACATTACAATTAATAATGACAACCTTGGCACATCATCCGACATATTATTGAACAATATTAACACATTAACAATCTGCACGACATAGGCTAACACAACATGACAGTGAATATCGATACATATATCGATGCATTAACACAATAAACAACAACCCATAACCAATGCATTCTTTTAATAATGACACGTCACAACATAAACTATAAATCGCTCAATTCGTCTCATAAGGAAAATCATCAATTAACATTAAAATAATTTATCATAGTGCCGGGTCTAATCTAATCTACTCAATCCATCCTTCAGGTAATGATTAAGTGAAATTCGTATAAGACAGTGCTATATAAAAATTAAGATTCATAAGTGTAATTATAATCAATGAGTCTAAGCTAAACTCTTGTCTAAGGGATCCATAAGAAGATCAATCATCACCCGTTACGCAAGGACATCATGTTATTTTACATATCCAACTAAGCATTAAAAGGAGATCAACCATGCTTAAACAATACAATAATTTAACATGCTACCCTTCATCATGTACCCATTTTATAAACCTAAGAAAATCAACAAGGGTAATAAATAAAAATTCGACATCTTACATATCCATTAAAGAATTTCAAGGAACACCTTAACTTGTTCTTCCATAAATAAGAGTGCATTTACTTTTCTCAAATTCATTAAAGGAAATAAAAATGACCAATTTGTTGTAACAATTAATAGATAATTAGATGTTAAGCTACATTTCAAGTTAAGAATCCAAAGGAAGAGTTCTGGAATTTATTCCAACCCCTGAACCTGTGCAAAAATGGTGCAGACCCCACCCCCTTCTCTCCTTCGGTCTGCGTTACCTCTCGATCTAGGATCGTTCGAACACACCTGAGTCGAATTGACTCTTAGGCTCCCTGCTAGAACCCGACAAACTCTATCATAGGTCCTTTTCTTCAAAGTGCGGGTCCTTTCAACCCCACGACTCTCTTCTTAGCCCTTTGAAGAAAGTTGGTGATGACACTTGGCTCTCTGTGCCAGGTCCTTTCTATCACATGACCTCGGGCTGCGTCCCAGGGCTGAATCACACAAAGCACTTTGGGCTTTGGGCTTCGATTCTTCTCACGACAACCAACTCTTACATTCCCGAATTCTGAATCAACAAACTTCAAACGATGCGAGGATCGATGGTCCTCGTCCCTCCTTACGATCTACCACTGTGATCTCTTCAGACTCCGGCCTTAGGGAGTCTCTCACTATCCTCCTCCGATATCTCCCAGAGTACTAATCCTCCGAAAGGTATGGATTGCTTCCACACATTCCTTCCATATCCAATGGTCTGAGTTCAAACTGCTCTCCGCGACTTCAAGAAGACCTTTGTTTGCTCTTGGAAAACATCCCGTAGCTCTTGATCTTCTACCAAATGTCTCCTCCTCGATGATGGATGATTTCACGGTCTTCGAGACTTCGGAAATTCCTCGACCTTCTTTTGCACTTAGTGAAATTTTTGCCTGAGACTTAGACTGTTCTAGGCCTCTTTTCTGCACTCCTTGCAAAGTTCTGTGCAAGTCCTTTTGAGATTTTGCTTGGCTTGAAAGCTTCAAGGTTCTCAGTTCCTCTGCGTCCTTTAGTGGACCTTCTAGTTCCCTCCTGGCAACTTCTCTCCCTTCCTCCTGAGCTTGTAAGATGAATTTACAGTGTTCTTGGCGCACTCCTTGCGCTCGGCTAAGCTTTTCAACGACTTCTCCCTGAGCCCCTAAAAAAGTCTTAAGGCATCTCATTTCCTTTGTCGATGCACTCTTTCAGAGCCTTCCTTCCTCAGAGTGTTCAACAACCCTGGGGTTCTCTTAAGGATTCCAACACTTCAGAATGTGTTTCTTTTGTATGCTCTCGTACTTTCTCTATGCCCTCATGGTAGAGTATTACAGAGTATTCAGTAACTCTGTGCTGTGCTTTCTCCTACACAGTCTTTCTTTCCAAGGTACCCAACCACCTTGAAATTTCCTTCTGAGTCCGTGAATTATCTTGGTGTGCCCCCCCTAGAAGCTTCACTTCTGACTCGAACGAGTTCAGACACACTCCTTGCGTTGACTCACAGAGTTTCCACCCTCTGTCGCGCACTCCTTGCACTTAGCCTTGAGAACCAGACTTAATCCAACATACTCACAGATAAAAGATTATATCTCTATCCCTGCAGACGATTTCTAACATACATCTACAACTTACATGCATACAAATGACATTCATAACCAAATATCCATTACACAAAAATTGACAAACAGGAAAAACTGTTACTCTCTATTAATGGTGGAATGTCCATTACAGTGTGTGAGCTCGAACTACAACTGAGTTTCGACTCTCTGTGTTTCTCCCCCTATCTCCTATGCATATCTACCATGTCTCCTATATTGGAAACAATACAAGAGTTTATACAATAGGGGCTCGACGAGCTTCCCTCCAAGCTAAGCTAGTTGTGTCTAATCACCATTCAAAACACATGTCTAATGGGTAGATTACAATGATGAAAATCTGATCCGAATTGAATGCAGATCCCTCCCACCGTCAACCACTTACTAGCGACCTTATCTCCATATTGTGTGAAGGCACAACTTGGCTCTTCCAACTTGTCATCATTAATTGCCTTGATCACGTTTTAGATTTTCAAAGGAAAAATGAGAGGGCGACGCCTCTCCCTTCCTTGAATGCGCACCACTCATGGTAATCAGCTGGCACGTGCTGAGGTGGAGCGATGCTCCTGCATCAAAAACCGATTTAGTTTTCGACCAAACCTTAATCCGACCTCAATCCAGACCTTCATTCGGTCCTCCATCCAGACCTCCATCCGACCTGTTACAATGCAGTTTCTGATAACGAAAAATTTCGAATTAAAAATAATACATGCAACAAGAAATTGGTGTGGGTAGAGTTGAAGCCGAAAAGACAGAGGTTAAAGGTAAGGGAACATCAATCCAGGTGTTCAAGGCTAACAACAAGACCTCAAGGAGTGCTAATGAAGTGACTTTGATGAACATACCATGAGATTCTTGTAGAATTTAAAATGGTTTTAAAAAGTTCCAGCAAGCATAAAAGGGAATTCCTGAGGTGTAGTACATACATAATTTTCCAGTAATTCCTCAAGATTGAACGTTACTCAACAACAAGAAAAACGAAAGGATACCTGACCGACATCGAATACTCAACGATTATGGGATTCCAACACATAGGTTTGACAGTCGACACACGAAGATATAAGTTGCCAACGCGGAAGGTAATCGCTGGATAAAAACTGCCAAACGAGGACGAAAGGGTCATTGTCCAGTTTTCAAAGAAACACCGAGGTAAACCCTGGCGGATTACACCCAAACATAGATTTATTCATGAATCTTAGAAAATTCTAAAGAAGAAAGCTAGGCGAATGTAATTGCCAACTCAGAAATAAACAAGGGAATAGAATTGCCAGGAAGGAAATGAATACATGGTGAAATTAAAGTTCACATCAAGCTGCGAGTTCAAGCTTGCACCACGAGTGGATTCCAGTGAATAAATAAAAACAAATCTCCCTAACAACAGAACGAATATAAAATCAAGTTCTTGACAAAGTAAGAAACGAATCTAGATTTTCTTAAGACAGATAAATACCTTCAGAACTGTACAGAGCATAGGAAATAGATACATAAATCAACATTTAAAAACTCAAAAGAGAAAGGGCTCGCAAGGGTCAAGTTCACTAGATTTTCCCAACCCAACTCTACACAAGGCGCTAAGGACAAAGACATGAAACAAGAGTTGCACACCACAATTTAGTCGTTAAAACGATACACCTCCTAATCTGACACTCCATCCGGCACCTAATTCGGACCTAGAAACGGAAAATTCTGAAAAACAAAATATAATACAACCAACGAAATAACTTTTAAAAATGGTTAAGTCTGAAGGAAGGGATAATACACAAATGCAGAGGTAGACCAAGGCTAAGTGACCTGTGCAAATCACAGAGAAGAAAAGGAGAGGGCGTAGAGAAAGACTCCCCTCCAGAACACATGAAATACATTTTTTTTTAAAGGCCGGGGTGAGCAAAATTAAAACAAAGATGCCAACCTCTTCACACAGGAAAAACACGAATGGTTTTGCAGAGTATGGACAGAAAAAACAACCCAACGCTGGTCTCCCTCTGGCGCGCTATCACACGCAGGCAGACACGTTTTTGCTGTATAACAATCAAAACAATAAGCCTCTAAGCGGATTTAAGTGTTAAGGCGCAAAGGTAAGGAGCTGAGACGTTGGCCATAATAGTGAAGGTGTAGGGGATGGTATTCGCAAGGAGACGCCTAGGTAAAAGAAGAAAAACACAACAGGGTTTTAATGGCTGGAAAAAACGCAGAGAAAGGAAAATTCATGTGGGTTCGGCCTGTGCGTTTCCCCAGCCACGCAGATGAGAAGGGAAGGAAGGGAGTTACCTAGAAAGACACGTAGAGTAAAATCGACAGAGCACCTAAAGGAAAAAAGCAAACGCAGAGTAAAACCACATAATGATCAGATATAAAAAAAAAAACAGAGTTGGGTTGAAGGTTCTGGGCATAGAGAAAACGCAGAGTCTGAGGTGGGAAAGGGCAACCATCTCAGAGATTTTGAAAACCACCAAAGGCAAGGATCGACTGTGAATGCATTCTATGATTGGGCATAAGTACATGTAGTAAAATAAAGAGGACAAGGAACTCGAAAATTTACACACAGATCCAGAAAACCATCACCACCTTCCATCTAAGCATAAATCCAGATACAAAATGAAACTACTTTACAATTGCGAAAATTAGATATGTGTACCGTAACCGAAGGCGATGGATCCAAAGTGGCTATTCCACGCTTGCGCTCTATCCATATCCTGCTTGCTAACTGCTGAGACCTCACCAATACCTCCTGTTGAAATATTGTAACTGCAAAGAGTATTCTACTTATTATTATTATTATTATTATTCGAGTCATTTATTTATATATCAAATCCCCTTTTGTGGATTGATCATGTCAGGAATTGTAATTGACCAAATCCCCTTTTGCGGATTGGTCAAACCCTAATTGTATTATGCAAATTAAGAAGTCACCCCCCAGTCCTAATTAAAGTGGGTTTAACCACTAAGAAGACAAGTCAGCCCTGCCCAATGAAGAGACACCTTTCCAGCACCTGCCAGCCAATATAAATAAAGGAAGTCAACGCCTCATTATCACACTCACTCATTCGCTCATCAAGTGCGCAAGTTTAGTAGCTACAGTTGGAAGAAGAAGGAAGAGAGCAGTGCATTGCTCAGTGTTGGATATTCTCTAGTGTTTTGAATTATTGTCTTGGCATTGTATTGACTATCTATATTAAGGAAGTTTTTGCCGGGTTTTCTCCCCCATGAGGGTTTCCAAGATAAATGCTATGTATCTTGTGATTGTGTTTCTCTCAGTGATCCTACCTATGCTATTGTTATCTAGTAAATTGAAAAGAAATTTAATAATAGCTCAAAACTTAACATGATATCAGAGCTAAGCTGAAGAGAGCACCTTTCACTGGATAAGAAAAAACGTCATTGTTGTCGTACAAGAAAATTATGGCTTTTTGTTGGAGAGGAATATAGCCTAAAAACCATATAGAAAAGTGCGCCCTAGCCTAGGGAACTCTTTGGCACCTTGAGCGCACCTTTTTCGTGGTCGGATACTCCAGAAAGTCAAACCCTAGTTTTGACTAGTACCAAAAAACCAGAAGTACCATAAAGCTAGGAAACTAGAACCAGTACCAGAAGTACCAGTCTAGATTTTCGCAAGCTTAGTTTCAAGGGGTAAAATTTGGATTTTTAGAAATCTGAGTGCACTAACTTTCTTGCCTCAACTTAGTGCATCTAGTCCATGTATCAAAATTTCAAAATTTGAAGTTTGAAAAATTAGGGTTTCCTCATAAAACCCTAAGTTGCAGTTGCAGTTGCAGTTTCAGAATCAGTTGCAGTATCAATTGCAGTTGCAGTATCAGTTGAAGTATCAACTGCAGTACTAGTTGCAGTCACCCTTGAAGTTTTAAAAAGGGTTGGTAATTATTACCACTGCTACCATATGGTGCCACTACCTGCAAATGCTATCAGAAGTATGTACTCACATATGTTAACTGTTAAGATTTAAAGGGTATTTGCAGGAGAAGGCATCTCTTTCCATAGATTCAGAGTGATCTCAAGATCCTACACATTCAGATGAATAATGCAACCTAGGTTTGATTATTCTGATATGCATCTATTTGTTATGACATTATTTTGATCTAGGTTGCATGTTGAAGCTATGAACATCATACTAACCTTTGGTCAAAATTAAAGTCAAGGTATTATATGGATTAAAATTGAGATCATAGAGTTTATTCTCTAACCCAACTTTCTGTCAAGATAGCATGTTGTCTTAGTACAAACGACAGGTTGAAGAAAACACTTGTCATCTTGAGTGAAGGAGACTTGGAAGAAAAACAACACACTCATTCTTGAGGAGAAGACTCCAGGTTCCAGGTTTGATTAATTAAGTTGATAAGATTCAAAGTTGCACATGACAAAGTTGATAACTACCCCATTACAAGTAAACACTATAGTTGAGGTAACAGTCTTTGAAAAGTATTATGCTTGGTAGCATGTGAGCATATTGAGATACATGTTTAATGTAATCATTTACCAGATACAACTAACATCTCCTCTAGGAGAAACTTCTTGTATTGGTTCCAGGTTACCATGGATGAATGTTTGATCACAACACTAGAATAGTGTTGATCTCATTTCGTATTGTATTTCTTACTTTTGATCTTTGTTTCAGACAGGTCACAAGTGACAACTTTAAAGGAGCTACTGTGATGATTATTCATGCTATTGTTTTATTACTATTATATAAAAAAAGAAGGTATTATTCTTTCCTGTTGTTTTGTTGGCCTTGGTTCAGGTTACAGGTGATAACCCTAAGGAAGCTATAGTGAAGGTTACAAAAGACAACAGATTAGATGAGACATGAAGAAGACTATGTACATGACCATATACATTCATGTACCAAAGAAGATGAAGAAGAAGTTATCTTTTGAGATCTAGAGTATCTCATATGAAGATTGATTGTAAAGAGCAGAACACTGCAAAGATGACCAAACATTAGAACTCACAAAAGACTTGGTCAAAGGATAATGAAGCCACCTTGACGGGAATCATAACTCATTTGAATTCTTACTCGACCTTTCATATTTAGACTTGGTATTCAATACCAAGTATACCCTGTAAGAGATGATGAAGTCCTTGTAGACTCATAAGAAATCGAGAGTAAGCCTGATCTCATAAAGGATCAGATGAAGAGACATCTCCCAGGACTAGGAAACAGATGCCATGAGAAGACTAGATCATAGCTTCAAAAACTACTAGGAGATATGAAATCTCCTAGAAGATTCCCTTGTTTCAGTAACGGAGAAGGAAGCTAGTAAGAAAGACTAGGATATGGATTCTTCCGTGAGACTAGAAGAGAAGTCAGTATTGACTTCCAAGATTGATCTATACAGATCAAGCATGTTGTATATGTACAAATCCTGATGTGTGTCCATAGGATTCTCCCAGCAAGAGGGAGAATACTATGACGAGACACTTACTCTAGTAATTAAATAAATAGTTCCAGTATTCATGAAGACAACCATAACAACCTTGATTCATATATAGTATGAGATGCAGGGGAAGAAATCCCCATATTTAAAATTGAGTGGCAGTTTGTGCAGTACATTAGTTGGGTCATGGAGACATGACTACAATAAAAGATAGAGTTACCTCCATGAAAGAAGAAGAGCTACCTTCAGTATCAATTATTGATCCACTCTCAGTTTTAGATGAAGTTGTTGCCATGATGAAGTAGAGGAGTTACTTTTATATTTCAGCAGTCACAATGAGAATGGAACAACCATTCTCAACTTCAGAGCAACTGTAGGTGCAAAGTCCTAGTTCTAGAAGGAGCAATTGTAGAAAGAGGAGAGGACACACTTTCAGTCAGTGAGACAAATAATGCTTTGCAAAGAGCACACAGAGCTAACACATGATTGTGCAGATTGAGTTGCAACTGAGAAATTGTACCAGGTTGGTACAAAGTGATGTGAATATTTGATTTGAAGTCGAACATAGAAAGACTCATGTCTTCAAGATGAAGCAAGATCCTAGAGCTTGGTATGGCAGAACTGACAGTTTCTTGACGAGCATGGGATTTACTAAGAATAAAATTGATTCTAACCTTTACTTCAAGGTTATGAATGATGATCAAGTTATATTGTTGCTACTATATGTAGATGATGTATTTTTGACAAGATGAAGAAAATATCATCACAGATTGCAGAAGAAGCTCACTACAAAGTTTGATGAAATACCTAATGCATTATCTCTAAGGTCTTGAAGTTTGACAGAGCCTAGAGAAGATCTTCCTTAACCAAGGGAAGCATGCAATGGAAATACTAAAGAGGTTTGATATGTTGGAGTATAAATCCATGAACACACCCATGGAAACAAAGTTGAATCTCCTGATAGATACCCTGTAAGAATTGGTTGATGCTACTCTGTACAGACAGGTTATTATTGGTTCGTTGATGTATCTGATGAATACCAGACCGGATATATGTTTTGTTGTAAGCAATTTTGAGACAGTATCTAGTAGAACCCAGACCTGTTCATCTTGATGATGCAAAACATGTGATGAGATACCTTAAGGGTACATTGGATTTTGGTCTCTGCTATACTAGAGATCATGACTTCAGATTGTATAGATATACTGATTCAGATTGAGATGGAAGTGTTTCTGATAGAAAGATCACTTCAGGATGTTGTTTCAGTCTAGAGTCAGGCATGACTTCATGGTAGAGTAGGAAGCAATCCAGTATTGCTCCTAGCATGACAAAAGCAGAATATATTGCAGCGTGTTCCGCTAGTGGTGAATCCATATGGTTTCAGATGTTGTTGACAGATCTATTTGATCTGGAGATGGAAGCCACCGTGATCATATGTGATAACCATACTTGTATAAAGATGATGTGTTCCATGATGAGTCGAAGCACATAGAGATCTGATATCATTTCATTCGTGATATGGTGTAGAGGAACCATAAAAATCCATTATGTTGGCATGGATGAACATGTTGTTGATGTGCTGAAAGCCTCTGTCTCGTGTAAAGTTTAAACATTTTCAAGACAATCTTGGTGTAGTCTGAAAGGACCTCCCTCGAAAGGGGGAGTAGTGTTGTGATGCCAGCTTAGTGCTGCAGATTTCCAACTTTGTTCTTATGTTGTTGTGATGCCAGCCTAGTGCTGAAGATTTCCAGCTTCATGTTGATGTTGTTGTGATGCCAACCTAGTGCTGAAGATTTCCAGCTTCGTGCTGATGTTGTTGAGATGACAGCCTCGTGCTGAAGATTTCCAGCTTTGTGCTGATGCTGTTGATATGCCAACTTCGTGCTGAATATATCTAGCTTTGTACTAATGTTTTTGTGATGTCAGCCTCGTGCTGAAGATTTCCAGCGTCATGCTGATCTTGTTGAGATGCTAGCTTCGTGCTGATGCTATTGAGATGCCAGCTTCGTGCTGAAGATTTTTAGCTTAGTGTTGATGTTGTTGAGATGCCAACTTCGTGCTAAATATTTCCAACCTAGTGCTGATGTTGATGTTGCTCCAGCCTTCGTGCTGTGATGCTGCTGCTATTGATGTTGTATCAACCTGGTGTTTTTATTGATGATGATGATGTATTAATGTTATACTAATTGATGTTGATGCAAATGATGATGACGCCACTTCAACTTCTCGCTGAAGATGATGATGATGATGCCACTTCAACTTCTCGCTAAAGATGTTGATGATATTACTTTAGCCTCATGATAAAGAAGAAAATGATGTTACTTTAGCCTCTCACTAAATATGATGATGATGTTACTCTAGCCTCACGCTAATGAGGATGATGATGCTACTCCAGCTCCATGCTGTGACCAATGATGATGAGAAAAACTTCTGATGATTTATAGATATGCCAGTCAGTGTTCCAGATGCTGTTGATGTTTCCGCCCTCTCTCTTTCCTGATGATGTTGTAGAATACCCTTCTTGTTAAGGGGGAGTTTTGAAATATTGTAACTACAAAGAGTATTCTACTTATTATTATTATTATTATTTGAGTCATTTATTTATAGATCAAATCCCCTTTTGTGGATTGATCATGTCGGGCATTGTAATTGACCAAATCCCATTTTGTGGATTGGTCAAACGCTAATTGTATTATGCAAATTAAGAAGTCGCCTCCCAGGCCTAATTAAAGTGGTTTTAACCACAAAGAAGACAAGTCGGCACTGCCCCAGTGAAGAGACACCTTTCCAACACCTGCCAGCCAATATAAATAAAAGAAGCCATTGCCTCGTTATCACACTCACTCATTCGCTCATCAAGTGCGCAAGTTTGGTAGCTGTAGTTGGAAGAAGAAGGAAGAGAGAGGCACATTGCTCAATGTTGGATATTCTCTAGTGTTTTGGCTTATTGTCTTGGCATTGTATTGACTATCTATATTAAGGATGTTTTTGCTGGGTTTTCTCCCCCATGAGGGTTTCCCAGGATAAATGCTATGTATCTTTTGATTGTGCTTCTCTTAGTGATCCTACCTATGCTATTGTTATCTAGTAAATTGAAAAGAAGCCTAATAATAGCTCAAAAATTAACACCTCCCAAGCAACGTTAGGGGTACTCTTCTCCCCCCTCAGCCCCCCGAGCCGCAAAGGGGCCAAACACACAAACCAAAGAATAAGCTAGCTCCCAAATCGCCTCACAAGGTCGAGCTACCACTCTCTATCCGAGCTGGGTATCCCAACTCCCACAAGAAAAATCAGTCAAGAAAAATCTGGCAGCATAACCTTACGCTTGCCAATCAGTCCTCCATTCCTCTTCTCTGCCATTTATTTTATAGACTTTGTCTTAGTGACCTTTCCATTCCACATTAAAATTAGTTTTATTAAAAATTAATTAGGAAATATTATTCCCTGTACACTTGTCACTCAATCCCTTAGTTGCACCAGAAATTCATTTAATTAATTAAATTTAATTGCCATTTTCCCTCACCCACCTAAAAGCATTCCTAAAAACGCTCCTTACTGTTCCTTTATTCCCTCCATTTCCTTTAATGACTGACACCCTTCTTAAATCTTAGTTGAGTTCATTTTAGGAAAGTTCTCTAGACTAGATTCCTTTCTATGTTTCACATTCCTTTTTCATTTAAATTCCTTTTTTGTCTAAGTTCGAATTTAGCAATTTTTTCACATTAACAACAATTAAATTTTTAGATAATTTAATCCTCCTTTAAATTATAAATTTAATTTCCCCCCTTTTCTTTCTTCACCCCCCTTTTATTAATTGTTTAATTAATTTTTAGTCCTTATATCCTACTTAGACCTAGGCTTTAAATTCAACTAGGCTTAGCAAATTTTTAAGGGAGAAATTAAAATTAATAAACTTCACTCATACATAATTAATTTAAGGCTGACCATGTCAAGGTAAGATATTTTTTTCTAGGCACCTAGGTTGATTGACTCACCTGTGCTTAAATATTGTGATGTGCCCTTCAAGACGCACTACATGCTCCAAGGGTTCCACTCGCCTTTATTCATATTTCAATTATGCGACGTGCCCTTCAAGACACACTACGTGCTCCAAGGGTGCCACTCACCTTTTTTCATGTTTCATTTATGCGACATGCTCTTCAAGATGCACTACGTGCTCCAAGGGTGCTACTCGCCTTTTGACTGATTTTGGTAGATGTCTAACCCTTGGAGTCAAAACTCCACCAGGCGACCTTGTGGGAGACTAGGGGCCTCTAAGGAATAAGGAACCTACCCTATTGCGTGCCCCTTAGAATTATCGTGAGCGACTGTCTCAGTCTTCCCTCACGACATTGTGGATCTCTTGAACTAGGTAATCATTAACCTACAGTTCGAGCCACGACGAGAGTGCTAGTAGGCTGTGGTAGGGCTGCTGCCACACCTATCCCTCAATATATATTGTTGTGCATGTCCCCTTTTCTCCTAATCTGAGTCTAATTAGCAAGAAATCGTCAGCCTACATCCATTAACCAAACATGTCAACGATCCATAAACAACATCATAATATACCCAATCATATGTCACATATGCAATAACAGAAATACCCAAACCATATACAATCCACTCTCTGACTCGATCCAGAGTCCAAGGAGGTCCATCGATGCCATCGACATCCTCACTCTGTCAAGAGTCCTGCACACTCAGGAGAAACCAGTTAATATCACCTGTCTATACATGAATAACATAACATAACATCATAATTCACAATCTCATAATCAGAATCCATAAGCGAAGCAAACAATCATATAATGAACCAGATCACTTTCACGCAAGTATCCTCAAAGAATAAGTCACATCAGGTGCATGTAAGAGCAGGATGTTACATACACCCCCTCTTGTTTTAAACTTCGTCGCGAAATTTCACAGTGTACAAGTGAAAAAATAAAGTCTCTGACAATATCTAAAGGTCTAGCTATCAAACAAAAATGGAAACTGCTGGCACATATCATATGCGCCTTCTCAGGTAACCGAGTGTGGACTATAATTTCCCCACTGGACCTTGACCTGATCGACTGTTCGACGCCGTAGCTGTCGCATGTGATGGTCCAGAATGTGGATTGGTTCCGCCATGAGCGCACCCTCGTCCAACCCCCGCAAAGAAATCAAGTCAATCACATGCGTAGGATTACTGACATAATGTCGCAACAGAAACAAGAAAACATTGCGCAACGCCTCAAAGAATGAGGCACGACGAACCGATGGGCCTACTTCATAATTAAGGTCAACGCGATGCGCATTGGAAAAACCCTTATGCCGATCTTGCACTTCCTTGATCCTTTGTTTTATTGTCTGTATTTGCTCCTCCATTTCTTGGATCGGTTTTGGTCCTACCAGGTCCCTATCCTCAAGCTGATCCCAACTCAAAGGTGTCCGACATGGTCACCCGTAAAGAAACTTGAATGGTGCCATCTTAATGATGCTTTGATAACTATTGTTGTACGCAAATTCTACCAGTGGAAAGAACTCCTCCCAACGCTTCTGTTGGTCCATCACGTACATACACAACTGTTGAGTTTTCATAGCATTAGGTTAAGAATGAAGTTCATTTGATTTTAACAATTAACCATAACCATAAATGCAACAACAACTGAGATCACATGAAGAAGTACCATGCACAAGAACACAAGATATATCCTATGAAACCCTTCTCAAACAAGGGAGCAAACCCCAGCCAAATCCTTTTCAATATTCTTCAAGAGAAATACCTTTACCACCAAGAATATCCTAGCACACAAGAGGGTGCACAAAAACCCTAGAACTCTAGCGCCCAAGAGAGGTGCACAAAAACCCTAGAACTCTAGCACCCAAGAGAGGTGCACAACTTTGAACAAGAAGTGTACTTGCTAAAATTTCCAAAACTCACAAGTGTGTGTGTGTCTACAAATGAAATATTTCCTCTTACTTTTATTAGACTTGTCCTATCAACTGAAGTGTCTATTGGCACAATAGGGATGACTTAACTTAAACATATTAATTGTTTATTATTATAATAATTAATATTAATATTAATTATCTTTTACAGTTTATCTTTAGACACAATAAGATAGGGCCGACCTGTACCCTTTACATAATAACTAGGGTTACAGGTAGGTCTGACTCTTGAACAATATATATAGCAAAGGATATGATACACCCACTAGTGCTCATCCACTAGGGGTCACATCCATAGGGATGCCATGGACCTGATTCACTGCATCACACATATGAGCCAGGTCCTCACATGTTCACCTATGCTCGTCCATAGGCACGTCTTGCTCTACAGATCTGCTTTCCCACTGCCACCAATGGGACGATCATCTGGAGTCTTCTCATCAACTTTGCTGCTATTCAGAGGAGGCCATCACATCATCTTCATTCTTATTCTCATGATGATGTGCCCAACACTTTTCGGGATTTCCCTAACTCAACAGATCGCTCTTACATCGGATAATCATCTGGAGTTCTTCTCTCTCGCATCATGGAGGAGGCCATATACATTTCTATCCCTTGTCCTAGGATGGAACCACAAACCCTTTATTAGGGGCTTTCTCTCAGGTTTGTAAGCTGAGAGTACGACTTCACATAGTTGCTATATTCCACATCTCACAGGTTTGTAAGCTAGATGATGTATCCTATAGTTGCATTCATCAACATCATCATGTCCTCCAAGATTTGGTTTGTTCTTTCTGTCTACCTATCTGTCTTCGGGTGATATGTGGTACTAAAGTTAATTTGGGTTCCCAAGGCCTCTTGGAAACTAGTCCATAATCATCCTGTAAACACTGATCCTCGATTGGATATGATCCTCTTAGGCACACCATGAAACCTCACAATCTCGCTGATGAAAACTCTAGCTATGTCAAGTGCCTGATACATCGTACACACAGGGTTAAAATGTGCACTCTTCGTTAGAGTGTCAACTACCACAAAATCGAGTCGTTCCTCCTTTCCATCAGTGACAATCCAACAATGAAATCCATTGAAATGACCTCCCATTTTGATTCCGGAATAACGTGTGGCTGTAGTAATCCTGCCGGATATCTATGTTCAACCTTCACTAGTTGACATTCTAGACATCTCGCCACGTAGTTGACTATGTCCGCTTTCATTCATTTCTAGAAGAATAAGGGTTTAAGGTTTTCCCTCATCTTCGTGACTCCTGGATGAGCCATGTACACTGCTCTATTAGCTTCGTTTAAGATCAAACTTCTCAACTCGTCATTGGGTGGTAGGTAAATCCTGTTATTATATCTCATTAATCCATCGTTGTCCACAACAAATCTATCAAATTTTGGTATTAACATGGTGTTTTGTTCGATAAATTCCTTAACCTCTCGATACTAGTCATCGTCGAGCTGTATAGTTAGAATGTTTTCACGTAGATTTGTCTAAAGAGGTATCACCAAAAATATGCATCGTCTCCGGCTCAACGCATTAGCCACTCTATTCACTGTTCCTTTTATGTAGGTAATATCGAAATCATACTCACTAAGTAGCTCTGACCAATGCCCTTGTCACGTGTTCAAGTCGCTTTGCGTAAAAATGTGATGTAAACCATAGTGGTCAATTTTTAGTTCGAATTTTCGTCCAATCAGGTAGTGTCTTCACACTCTTAGGGCATACACGATGGCTAACAAATCCAAATCATGTGTCATGCAGTTTTCCTCATGCTTTCTTAACTTTCTCGAGATGTAAGCGATCACTCGAACGTCTAGTATCAAGACTCCGCCTAAGCCTTCCTTGTATGCGTCAGTGCATACCAAGAAGTCCTCGTCCATATCAAGTTTGATAATCAATACACGGAGATATAAGTTGCTAACGTGGAAGGTAATTGCTGGATAAAAACTGCCAAACTAGGACGAAAGGGTCACTACCAGTTTTCAAAGAAACACCAAGGTAAACCTCAACGGATTACACCCAAACACAGAGCTATTCATGAATCTCAGAAAATTCTGAAGAAGAAATCTAGGCGAATGTAATTGCCAACTTAGAAATAAACAAGGGAATAAAATTGCCAGGAAGGAAATGAATACAGGGTGAAATTAAAGTTCACATCAAGCTGCGAGTTCAAGCTTGCACCACAAGTGGATTCCAGTTAATAAATAAACACAAATCTCCTTAACAACATAACGAATATAAAATCAAGTTCTCGTCAAAGTAAGAAACGAATCTAGATTTCCTTAAGACAGATAAATACCTTCAAAACTATTCAGAGTATAGGAAACAAATACATAAATCGAATTTTAAAAACTCAAAAGAGAAAGGGCTCGCAAGGGTCAAGTTCACTAGATTTTCCCAACCCAACTCTACACAAGGTGCTAACGACAGAGACAAGAAACAAGAGTTTCACACCACAATTTAGTCATTAAAATGGCACACCTCCTAATCCGACACTCCATCCGGTCCTGGATCCGACACCTGATCCGACCCTCAATCCGGACGTGGAAACAAAAAATTCTGAAAAACGAATTACAATACAACTAATGAAATAAATTTTAAAAATGGTTAAGTCTGAAGGAAGGGATAGTACACAAACAAAGAGGTAGACCAGGGTTTAATGACCTGTGCAAATCGTAGAGAAGAAAAGGAGAGGGCACAGAGAAAGACTCCCCTCCAGAGCACAGGAAATACATTTTTTTTTTAAAGGATGGGGTGAACAAAATTAAAACAAAGACGCCAACCTCTTAACACACAGGCAAAACACAAATGGTTTTGCAGAGTATGGACAAACAAAACAACCCAACTTAGGTCTCCCTCTGGTGTTTTATCACACACAAGCATACACATTTTCACTGTATAACAATCAAAACGACAAGCCTCTAAGCGGATTTAAGCGTTAAGGCCCAAAGTTAAGGAGCTGGGACATTGGCCATAACAGTGAGGGTGCATGGGATGGTATTTACAAGGAGGCGCCTAGGTAAAAGAAGAAAATGCAACATGGTTTTAATGGCTAGCAAAAACGTAGAGAGAGGAAAATTCGTGTGGGTTCAGTGTGTGCGTTTCCCCAACCACGTAGATGAGAAGGGAAGGAGGGGAGTTATCTAGCAAGACACGCAGAGTAAAATTGACAGAGCGCCCAAAGGAAAAAAAAAAAAAAACGCAGAGTAAAACCACAAAATGATCAGATATAAAAATAAACAGAGCCGGGTTGAAGGTTATGGGCATAGAGAAAATGCAGAGTTTGAGGTGGGAAAGGGAAACCATCTCAGATATTTTGAAAACTCCCAAAGGCAAGGATTGACTGTGCATGTATTCTATAACTGGGCAGAAGTACATGAAGTAAAATAAAGAGGGAAAGGAACCAAAAAATTTACACAGACAGATCCAGAAAACCATTACCACCTTCCATCTAAGCATAAATCTAGATACAAAATGAAACTACTTTACAATTGCGAAAATTAGATGTGTACCATAACCGAAGGCGATGAATCCGAAGTGTCTGTCCCACACTTGTGCTCTGTCTAGCTCTTGTTTGCTAACCGCTGATACCTCACCGGTATCTCCCAACCAACGTTAGGGGTACTCTTCTTCCCCCTGAGCCCCCCGATCCGCAAAGGGGCCAAGCATACAAACCATAGAATAAGTTAGCTCCTAGCTCGCCTCGCAAGGTCGATCTACCATTCTCTATCCGTGCTGGGTATCCCAACTCCCACAAGAAAAATCAGTCGAGAAAAATCCGACAGCATAACCTTACGCTTGCCAATCAGTTCCCATTACTCTTCTCTGCCATTTCTTTTATAAACTTCGTCTTAGTGACCTTTCCATTGCACATTAAAATTAGTTTTATTAAAAATTAATTAGGAAATATTCTCCCCCGTACACTTGTCACCCAATCCCTTAGTTTCACTAGAAATTCATTTAATTAATTAAATTGAATTGCCAATTTCCCTCACCCACCTAAAAACATTCCTAAAAATGCTCTTTGCTGTCCCTTTATTCCCTCCATTTCCTTTAATGACTGACACCCTTCTTAAATCTTAGTTGAGTTCATTTTAGGAAAGTTCTCTAGACTAGACTCCTTTCTATGTTCCACATTCATTTTTCATTTAAATTCCCTTTTTTTCTAAGTTCAAATTTAGCAAGTTTTACACATAGGCAACAATTACATTTTTAGATAATTTAATCCTCCTTTAAATTATAAATTTAATTTCCCCCCTTTTCTTTCTTCATCCCCCCCTTTATTAATTGTTTAATTAATTTTTAGTCCTCGTATCCTACTTAGACCTAGGCTTTAAATTCAACCAGGCTTAGCAATTTTTTAAAGGAGAAATTAAAATTAATAAACTTCACTCATACATAATTAATTAAAGATGACCATGTCAAGGTAAGATATTGTTTTCTAGGCACTTAGGTTCATTGACTCACCTGTGTTTAAACATCACGATGTTCCCTTCAAGACGCACTACGTGCTCCAAGGGTGCCACTCGCCTTTATTCATGTTTCAATTATATAGCGTTCCCTTCAAGATGCACTACGTGCTCCAAGGGTGCCACTCACATTTTTTCATGTTTTATTTATGTGACGTTCCCTTCAAGACGCACTACGTTCTCCAAGGGTGCCACTCACCTTTTTACTGATTTTGGTAGATGTCTAACCCTTGGAGTCAAAACTCCATCAGGCGACCTTGTGGGAGACTAAGGGCCTATAAGGAATAAGGACCTTGCCTTATTGTGCACCCCTTAGAATTATCGTGAACGACTGTCTCAGTCTACCCTCACAACATTGTGGATATCTTGAACTAGGTAATCGTTAACCTACAGTTTGAGCCACGATGAGAGTGCTAGTAGGCTGTGGCAGGACTGCTACCACACCTCTCCCTCAATATCTCTGGTTGCTGTGCATGGCCCCTTTACTCCTAATGTGAGTCTAATTATCAAGCAATCGTCAGCCTACATCCATCAACGAAACATGTCAACGATCCATAAACAACATCATAATATACCCAGCCATATGTCACATATGCAATAACAGAAATACCCAAACCATATATAGTCCACTCCCTGACTCGATCCAGAGTCCAAGGAGGTCCATCGATGCCATCGACATCCTCAATCTACGAAGAGTCCTGCACGCTCAGGAGAAACTAGTGAATAACACCTATCTATACATAAATAACATAACATAACATCATAATCCACAATTTCATCATCATAATCCATAAGCGAAGCAGACAATCATATAATGAACCGGTTCACTTGCACGCAAGTGTCCTCAAAGAATAAGTCACATCAGGTGCAGGTAAGAGCGGGATGTTAAATTATTGCCCAACTTCACTCCATTTATGCTGTTGAGACACCCTTTGTGCATCGCGACCTCCAATCTATCCTCTCCCGCCACCAAGTTGTTTTTACCACTCCCAAAGAACTTCCCCATTCCCATGCAGTCCATGATAATTCCATTCCTTTCATACCTGACAATCTTCCTCCCAATGTTTTCCCTTATCGTCATCCATTTTCTCAGAAGAATGAAATTGATAAAATTGTTCATGAATTGCTAGAAGCCGGTGTTATCCGTCCTAGTACCATCCCCTATTCTTCCCCTGTCGTCATGGTACTCAAGAAAGAAGATACTTGGCCATGTGTCCTGATTTTCGCACCCTCAACAAAATCGCAATCAAAGACAAATTATCCATTCCTGTCATTGATGACCTCTTGGATGAATTGATTGGTGCTCAGTACTTCACCAAACTTGATCTACATTCTGGCTACCAACAGATCCGTATGAAAGAACAAGACATTCCCAAGACTGCATTTCAAACTCATGAGGGTCACTATGAGTTCTTGGTAATTCCCTTTGGCCTCTGTAATGCTCCCTCCACTTTCCAAAGTCTTATGAATCATATCTTCCATCCTTTTCTCCATCATTTTGTCTTAGTTTTCTTTGATGATATTCTCATCTATAGTAAAACTTGGACATCTCATTTCTCCCATGTGCATCAAGTTCTCCATCTACTCTCTAAGCACCAAATTTTCCTCAAACAATCTAAATGTTCCTTTGGAGCCTCAGAAGTGGAGTGCCTGGGTCATATTGTCGCCAAGGATGGTGTACTGGTGGATCCTAAGAAAATTGAAGCTATGCAGGATTGGCCTCGGCCTAAAGATCTTCAGAGCTTGCGTGTTTTTCTGGGTTTAACGGGCTATTATCGAAAGTTTGTTCAAAATTATGCCAAAATTGCAGCTTCTCTCACTGCTCTCCTTAAAAAGAATGATTTCACTTGGAATCCAAATGCTAATCATTCCTTCCAAGACTTGAAATATTCTATGTGCTCGACCCCTGTCCTAGCACTTCGAGAATTCACAAAGATTTTTGTGCTAGAATGTGATTCTTCCGGGAAAGGAATTGGGGCCGTCCTCATGCAAGATGGCAAGTCTTTGGCCTTCACTAGAAAACAACTTTCAGAGAGACATTTGGGCCAATCCATTTATGAAAATGAAATGTTAGCTATTTTGCATGCTGTGGATCTCTGACATCCTTATTTATTGGGACAACGCTTCCAAATTAAAACTGATCATCAGAGTCTCAAGTATTTTATGGAACAACGAATTTCATCACCGGAGCAACAAAAATGGGTGACGAAGCTATTTGGCTATGATTATGAGATAATTTACAAGAAGGGAAAGGAAAATGTAGTTGCAGCCGATCTTTCTCAAAAGTATGAAGAAGATGGGTCCCTTTTCTCCCTCTCCTTCATTTTACCAGATTGGCTCCAAGTTGTTCTTCAAGAATGGTTGCAAGACCCCAAAATTTCTAGCATGATCCACCAATTGCAACACAATTCTCCAGCTTCTCCAGGGTACTCTTGACACAATGAAGAGATTCAGTACAAAAGATATTTGTATTTATGCAAACAATCACAACTTAAATCAACCGTGCTTTCTGAACTTCATGCTTCCTCTACAACTGGGCATTCAAGGTTTACCAAAACCTATGAACGGGTCAAACATTCTTTTTTCTGGGATGGTATGAAACATGACGTCTGCACTTTTGTGTCTGAATGTGAGGTTTGTCAATGCCACAAGGGAGAAACAATCAAAGATATGGGCACACTCCAACCGCTTCCGTTCCCCTTTGCTATTTGGAGAGATATTTCTATGGATTTCATAGTTGAATTACCTAAATCGGGAAATAAGTCAGTCATCAAGGTGGTCGTCGATCGTCTTTCCAACTATGCTCATTTCTGTTCTCTTCAACACCCATTCACATAATCCACAATGGCACAAATCTTCATGGATAATATCTTCAAGCTTCATGGCATGCCTCATTCTATTGTCTCTGACAAATATCCCACTTTCACCAGCAATTTTTGGCAATATTTGTTCAAGCTATAGGGCACACAATTGCATCTCAACATCGCCTATCACCCCCAGAAGGATGGCGAGATTGAAGTTGTCAACAAGTGTTTGTAAACACATTTGAGGTGTTTTTCATCTAAAAAGAAAAATCGGTGGGCTCATTGGTTACCCATAGCTCAATGGTGGTACAACACATCTTACCATACAACTATTCACATGACTCCTTTTGAAGCACTATATGGCCAAAAAACACCATCAATTCTCTCATACATGCCAGGGGTTTTGAAGGTTCAGGAGGTTGACAAAAATCTTATAGTCCAAGAGGCTATTCTTCATGCCCTCAAAGACAATTTGATCATGGCTCATAATCATATGAAGCAACAAGCAGATCAAGGTCATTCTGAACGTCAATTTGCTGAAGGGGACCAGGTGTTTCTTCGAATGCAACCTTATAAACAAACTTCACTCAAAGATGAACACTGTCAGAAACTCGTTCCCAAATTTTATGGTCCTTATACAGTGCTCAAGCGAGTGGGATCGATGGCCTACTAGTTAGCTCTACCCAGTGATTCTAAGCTCCATCATGTTTTTCTTGTCTCCTACTTAAAGAAGGTGATTGGAACTAAGTGCCAAATTCAAACCAGTTTCCCTGAGTTGGATGAAGAAAGTTCCATCTGGTTGCAACCACAAGTAGTCTTGGACCAACGAGAGCTTCCTCTTCATCAATGCACCATCAATCAAGTGTTAATCCATTGGAAAGATACAACTCCAAAAGATGCCACCTGGGAGTCGACCACCATTCTACAACAATTTCCTCTTATGAATCCTTGAGGACAAGGCTATTCTTCAAGGGGGAGGGCATGTTAGGGATCTAACCTACCTAACCCCTCACGTACGTAGAATAATATATTTCCATGTAATAAAGGATGATATTAATAAGGCCTAATAATAAGGAAGAATAAGTCAAATGTAAGAAGACCTAATAAAAACTTCCACTTCTAGAAGGATCTTCCTCTAGATTGTTCTTTTAGGTAGATAGATTTAGTATAAATAAGAATAGAGGGTATGAGGAGTTTTGTCTTGAGAATTATTGTAATAGAGCGCTGCTCTGTTGGAGGTTGCCCCCTCAAAGAGGAAAGTGAACATTGTTTCCTATCAACAAATATATTATTTTTTTGTTGTGTTTTCATCTATTATGTTGTTCCGTTGTTATTCTCTGCAATATTTCTATTTTCAACGATTATAATAGATCTGGTACCTTACACAAGTCATCGCTATGAACAACAAAAACTGATGGAAAATATGATGACCCAAAGTTGTCAAACTTGTACAACCTAGTAATATCATCAATAATTCCAATTGCAATAACATGCTTGGGATTTTTTAGATCCTTGATTACAACTTGGTGAGGTGAAAAATCAACGGTTTTAACTTCACCTGAATGAGTGATTTGATATACTGATAGAAGGTTGCAGGAAAGACTTGAAACACATAATACATCATTGAAATGACCATTATCTACCTGAACTGTTCCAGACCCTACAACACTAAGAGATCATCACCAACAAATATTTTCTTGGTTTTACATTGATTAAGACCATAAAACATGGCTTTATCCTTAGCCATATGATAAGATGCTCCAAAATCAATAATCCACTAATAAGAAGAATAGTAGAAGTTTCATTGAAGGAGAAACCAAAAGTAGAAATTGCATGTCCATGAGAAGAAGAGGAAGAAGTAGAATCAATACTGATGTTGTGCTTCTTCATCTCTACTTATAAAGCTGCCATCTTCTTAAAACATTTGGACTTTTCATGACCACATTTCCCACAAAAGTTGCAATGTCTATCAATGTTCCTACTTTTAGATTTTTCTCTTTTGTCACCATTAGGAGCAAAAGTTGGCTGAGAGGGTTTGAGACCCTTATTTTGCTTGTTGTTGTGGCGAGGATGTTGCTTCTTGGGATTCTTGGATTTATCTTTTTGTTGGACTACTAAGGCTTTGTTGGAGGTACCTGTAGTGCTAATTAATCAAAGTTGTAGAAGCTTATCTTGCTCTTGAATCAGAGCATCACAAAAATACTCGAGAGAGGGATTTTTATAAGTATTCCCTAGAGATTCTTTGGTGGCATACAAGGTAGATACAAAAACATAATATGTACTACCAAGCTGAGAAAGAATAAACTATATGCATTGATCTTCCGACGGATCTAGTTTGCATTCTATACACAAAAGTCTAAGTTGTTCTGACAGATCTAGTTTGCATTCTATACAAAAAAGTCTAAGTGTTTTGAACTTAGACAAGTATTCTTCAATGCAAGGAAAACCATTTGGACTTAAAGTCATTAACTGAATTCTAGCTGGTGAGCTGGAATAATATTGTGTTTACCAAACACAACTTCAAGATTTTCCCAAGATTTATTTGGGGAATCAAGTCCTTGAAGGTGAAACCTTAAATCATGAGAGATGGACATTCCAATTAGTCCATGAGCTTCATCATTCCTATTAATCCATTTGACATGTCATCATCAGTGGGTTCTTCTTCTTTTCCCAAGGTAATCCGATACAACCCTTTACTTCTTAATAAATCCTCCATATGAAATTTCTATTGGAAATAGTTGGTGTTGGTAATCAAAATATCAATGGGATAAACCATATTAAATATGCAGAGAATATGGATTTAAATATTGAAACTCATGGTTTTGATGGAAAGATCTCAAAAAAATAGGTTGTTTAAAAAAAACGACACTAAAAACAAACTTTAGATGTGAAAGTTATGCCTTTTTGAAAAAAAAGACATAAATGGTAACCAAAGAGCCACGTGGCAAACAAAAGTTGGTCCACATGGTGATACCCCTCCTAATAGCCTCAATTTTACAAATAAGTTGCTTATGAAGCGACCCACTTTTAGAGAATAAGCGATGATCACTTTTACAATGAAGTTGCTTTATAAATGAAAGTTGCATGCAAAATAAATAACTTAAAATATTAAAGCTACCTATAGTGATTCATTTTTATAATTTAAGTGAAATACACTTTAAAATGAATGCATGAACATTTAAAAAAAAAGTAACAAAAAAAAGACTTGAACTCAAGACCTCTTACTTACTAAAACAACTTTTAATAAAGTAAGTTAATGCAAAACATATTGTATTGTTTAGAATGATGATTGATGGTGGTGTTGTTGTGGAAGATGGCTTTGGAGAGCGTGTTCATAAAAAACTCTTTTCACACAAGAATTTTTTTTTGCTTCTCAAAAACAACAAGGGTTAGATCTCGATTAGCTTACTCGAAAAATACAAATTTTCCCTCTGTTTTTGATTTATTGAGATCACAGAGAGCGCACAACAAAGAGCATATGCAGACATGAAAACCCTTTCTGCTATGTTTATGATTTTGCGAGATCACACAGGGTGCAGGGCAAAGAGCATACACAGATCGAAGATAGTAGCAACCGAGAAATAAAAAACAGAAAACCGAAATTTATTTCTACAAAATTATTTAAAGGGCGTATTCGAGCTTTATACCTTTGGATTTGACTGAAATGGCCGTATCTTAAGAAAACAAAAACCTTTGTGAGTGAAACAAAAAACATTCATGACTGAAACAAACTCTCCAGATGCAATGGAATAGTTCTCTCAGCCCAAAAATGTATAGAAATGGTAGAAACCAGAGATTAGACAACATAACTTCATGATCTTGATCTACAACAAGAGAGGGTCTTTAAATGTGCTTTGATACCATGTTCAACAACACATGTATTTCAATAGAGGACGAACACCTTCAACAACCACTCACACAACCATATCAAATATCAACACACCAATGTTTTGATGTGGGAAAAACACTAGGGGAAAACATCCATGGTCCCAACCAATGTGAGCAATTTATTAATGAAAAATACAAATATTACAGAGAGATTTACAAGAGTTTCTCACAATTGATCATCGACAAATGACCCTCCATGCTGTTTAAATAGAGATCATGGACCAATTGGTTGTTAAGCCATGACACAATGTAGCTTTTAAGATAGAGAATAATATGATCCGTCAGATCACTCTATGTCAGGAACATATAATGATCGTTGGATTACCTAACTACAAATGCATGCTAAACAAACACTCTTTTACCAAATGGAACATTAGACCATGATGATCTTAACTAACTCCTAAGTGTCTAAATATCTTAATATTATGGGGGTGCTTTTATAAAAATGCATGCCATGGCCAGGTGTAATGCTTGAGTGATTTTTCCAGAAGCCTTTTAACCAAGAACCAATAAAATATCTCATCTAGCAAGTGCGCCCTTGGTACTTGTGCTTTGTGGACCACTTTTATTGGAATAAAACAAATAGAATTGTGCTTTGTGTCCACATTAAAATCTTCACCATGCATGAATTCTCCCAAGAAGAGAGAGAATGAGTGCATCCTTGAAAAGTGTGCATCTTTGACAAGTCAAACCATAAAGAAGCCAAGAAGGTAGTGCTCCCTTGAAATTTGTGCAATTGGTTTGAGTTACAAGTCACTAGACATGTGTGCAAAAGTGTGAACAAGGGTAAGTGGGTCCTCATAGTGGGGCGCACTACCTAGTGGCTTATGGAAGCATGTGATGAGGTGGAAATAATGACTTAGAAGGATAAAACCCTAGGGTGTATGGATAATAGCTCCTAGTCAAACATGAAGACTGGTAATTCCTCAAAACTAGTGACATGATAAAGCTAACATGTGTGAACAAGGATATTTTGAGGCTAAGGTGAATTGAATTTTTATGTGTTGTCTCATCACGTGTGTCA
>ML788069.1:45032-77234 GCA_009831015.1 Picea engelmannii
TCAAGCAAGCACTATATTAGTAGGAAGAACAGTTACAACAACCAACACTAGAGTACCTTACCGGTGCAAGTGCAACTCGAATACGGAAGCACCCTCTGGGTCTACTCTGCAAAGCGTTGGTCCGATGTCCGTCCTAGGTACCGTGGTATACCCCCGCAGTCACCTGTGTATGTCCCTAACAAAGATTGGCAATTAGTTTGCCAGCACGTGAACAACTATCAGGCGGGTACAGTCGGCAGTCGGGTAGAGCACAATGAGCAGGGTATCAAGACCGAAACCTGTTAAGGGTATCGAGAGCAAGTGTTCCGGAAGACGACTGAGGACCTCGAACGGATTCGAGACCCACGAAGCTCTGTGGAAAATGCAAACGAAAGAATCCCTGAACAGATCCTCTATATGTGTTCTCCACAACGCTCGGACCAGCTTTGGAGGGGTTATCTCCGCTGCCTTTCCTTACGCGACCTCGTGTTTAGCCCCTGTGTTAGAGGGGGGTCCTGAATAAATTTCCGTAACTGGACTTCTACACTCCCTATTGACAGACTCCAATGTTTGGTTGGGGTGGCCTTGGATAATTTACTCTCCAACCTATTCCAAGGCCATATTCTTAAGCTAGTGTATGCACCCTACAAACAGAAAATTCTACTTGATTTTATTTAGCGTTGCTTTTAATGGGTTTTTTAAATCTCAAGGTGCGGAAGTGAAACTGATGGTGTGTAAAAATACTCAAAGCAAAAAATGAACAAAAACGCTTGGAAACAAAACTTTTGATAAAATGCAAAACCAGCAACTTTTCAACAAGAAAGACTTCTTTTTCTGAAATTACTAAGATTTTATGCAGTAAATATGAAGGATTTTCACTCAGATCTGCGAGCTACTTATACTAGACATGCACTGCAAAAACTTATGCAACAAGACTTCTTTCCAAGCTACTGATGCAACAACACAATCCTCCAATCCAGAAGAAAATGTTTTTTTTTTTTTATTGCAAAATCACGCAACAAGGAAAAATGATGACAAGATCAAAACCAAGAGAAATAAACAGAAAACTCTGGCTTAAAGCGCAGATCGCAAACAGAATCAGAGAGAAAAAATGAAACAAAGCAATCACAACAACACCAATTCTAACACTTTCCTAAAAACCATAAAACAAATATTTTTTCTCTTTTGTCTTTTCTGTCAAAAAATCAAATAAAAAACACAAGCTAAGGGGGAAATGCCCTGACCTGCTGACTGTGCAGCTCCAGACTCTAGACCCCTGAGAGGAGCTATTCTCACCACAGGAGGGGATGACTGCCCCACCCAAGCTGAAAAGCTGCCAATCAAGCCCGTGACTGTCACCAATACAGCACGCGGGCAAACACGTGCTGAGCTTCTATAGAGCGCGGGTACCCGTGGGCTAGCCTTAAACACGCCGTGGGTCTGTATAAAAGTTGAGATACAACAACACACAGACAGCCCAGACCTGAAAAAGGCCTCTGGTATTAACAACCAGGGTCTCTAAAAGGTTTCTGGGTGCTATTACTTCAACATAAAAAGAAAAATTTGCAAAAAGAAAACAAATGAAAAGAACAACCAAAACAATAAGGCTAACTGAAAGCGAGACAATAAACTAATCAAGACCCAGACAGGATCCAGAAAGCCCCCTGAGAAGGTAAACTTCTGACAGGGAAGAGGAGACTGCCTCTTAAGCTTCCTGGTCTCTACAGGCTACTGAAACCACTACAGCAGGCGGTCACCCGCGGGCTGTAGAAGGTTAGGGCACGGGTTACCCGCGGGCAGGGCTTCTGCAGGCCGCGGGTACCTCTGTGTGTCCCGAGAATCAATGTCAAGCGTCAGTCAGGGAAGACTGGTATTGATAACCAGGTTCCCTGCTAGCATTGACCTAACAGACAACCAAAAAATAAACAAAGAAACAAAGACTGAAATTCTTTGAACTACCCAAAAGATCTTTAACCAAATCCAGAAACCCTAAGAGTAAGACTATCCCCAGTGGAGTCGCCAATTCTGTTGTGGGGTTTTTCTACCCTACGGACTAGCAAGCTAGGGCTTTAAACTTGCATGCATATCATGACCCTTCAAGAATAACTTTTAACCTCCTACCCAAACCTATAACCCTTTTTCTCAGGCAAACATGGGAAGAATCAACTAACCTTTTTATCGACGGTTGAAGTAGATCCTCCGTTGAGCTTTTATCTCCTTGTTGCTACTCCTTCCACAAAGCTTCCTGCAATCAAGACAAAACTATGCATGCATGCTACTGATCTACTAGAGGGTTAGAGATTAAACACAAATCAAATAACATAGATAAGACTCATGTATTCGGGACGGGAAAAGTATCTTTTTCATTAATCTCATAATGAACCAACTTACAATAATTACAGAGACCGGCCACCGTTCCTCGATCCTGATCCTGGGCTCCTCCTCTTCTTTTGTCCTCCAACTGCTGTTGCTTGAATTTCTCTTAAATCTTGAGGCAAGGCTAAAGGGTTGGGACAAAACGGACTTGGCAATTTGGCAGAGTTTCTTTGCTATGATTTTTCCTCCTTTGAATAGTACCCCTACCCATCCTTTTATAGGCTGGAAGGAGCTAGGGTTTTAGGCGAACTCTCGGCCATGCATGGCTGGGAGTTCCAGTTAACTGACAAAAAGCTCTTCGTCCCGTCGGAAACTTTCTTGATTTTCTGCTTTGTTAGGTAAAAGCTTGCTGTAGTGGGCCAGCCCGCGTTCCAACGCGTGCTGTCGAAGGCCTGCCAGCGTTCACCCGCGCCCAGTGATAGGTTAGGGCGCGTGCTACTTGATTTAGGAGGTTTTTAAGGAGTTTGTTCAGCATGGCTTTGGCAATGAAGGGCAATGAGTAGGCCTGATGCCAGGTAAGCAGGGATAGTGCAATTTAGGGTTATAACACTTTGACAGGTCAACTCATAAAGAAGACAAGAAGGTAGTGCTCCCTTGAAATTTGTGCAATTGGCTTGAGTTACAAGTCACTAGACATGTCTGCAAAAGTGTGAACAAGGGTAAGTGGGTCCTCATAGTGGGGCACACTACCTAGTGGCTTATGTAAGCATGTGATGAGGTGGAAATAATGATGTAGAAGGATAAAACCCTAGGGTGTATGGATAATAGCTCCTAGTCAAACATGAAGACTGGTAATTCCTCAAAACTAGTGACATGATAAAGCTAGCATGTGTGAACAAGGATATTTTGAGGCTAAGGTGAATTGGATTTTTATGTGTTGTCTCATCACGTGTGTCAAAGGGGGGGTGGGGGTTGAGGGCGGGCGGAGTACTAATTTAAGTTATGTACCTCATGGACATACATTTATATTCCCTAGTGAATAATTAGGAATAAAACTTAGGGAATTTAGCCTCAATGGAGAATTATAACATTTAAGCATTAATAGGCTAGTATTTTGGCATTTCCTGAGATTTTAGGATTTTATATTTAATTAAAATATGCCAAACCAGTTATGTGTGTTCACATTGGAAAAAAGTGAAAATGTAAGAATTGAGGGGTTATTAGAAGGTAAGACTTAGGGGATTTAAGAAAATTATGCCATGCGTCTCCTAGGAGATGGAATGAATGTCTTAATATGGATTTTGCGTAGGAAAAAGGTAGATATGTGATGTGATACACAAATTGCAGAGGCAAAGTGATGAAATGTGGTGAAATGTAAGGGTGAAGCGGATTTCACCCAGGGAAAAAGTGATAATAAGTTGCACAAAAAAATTACGTAAGTGAAATGATGAGACATGATGATACATGAATAGGCAAACTATGCAAGTACACCACCATGCTAGAGGATATGAACCAATCTTGCAACACAAAGTGAAAGTGACTAGAACATGACCATGTGACCACCATGATGAAGAAAAATATGTACCACTGAAGCAACCTCCACCAATATCCCAACCTTTGGAAGGCTAGAATCATCCCATTAATTTGCACAATACCATTTTCCACCCATGTCAACATGAAGTTTGACACGATTGATGCAACCATGTTTTTGTAGAGACGTGTAAGTCTTTTTTTTTTTTAAATCATGATTTAAGAGTTGGTGGTAGGCTGTGACTCATTTGCCTTTTTTTGAGGTTTGAATATGCAATTTTTGAGTTTGGTGGATGAAATATGTGATTTATGAGTTTAGATTAGTAGACAAAAAGTTTGTTACTATGTTCTTGAGCAATAGTAGGGTTGTAGTTGATATGTTTGGTGTGTGAGATAACACTAGAGATGTCATTCAAATTTGTTTGGTAGTTTATATCTTTAAGAAAATGGGTAGTCTATACCCTATGATGTTGGAACATAATCATAGATTTAATGGTAAAATTTTTACCACATGGAAACATAGAATGCTTGCATTTTTTAATACATTTGATTAGACAAGATTGCCTCGGGAAAATAGGCGTGAATTACAAGAAATGAGGATGGTCATGCTAAATAAAATGAAATAAATTGGGAGGTTGCGATGTTGATCAAGCTCTCTGTGATTAATGGTATGTTTCTTGAAGTGAAAGATGATGTTAATGCATTCAACATTTGGGACTGCTTGCAAAACTTGCATGAGACGCTAGAGGAAGCCAATTTTTTTTCTTTAATATTTTGTTATTCAAAATAGTTATTGAAAATAATAGATATTAGAGTTTAGTTGAAATCCATTGATAAAAATCTTGAAGACAACGTCGTGGTAATAATTACATTGAAAAAACTACCTTCATATGAAACTTTGTTGAAACCTCGAATATAACCTTTTGAAGATGTTGATCTGACATTTGAGCAATTGAGTAATAATATTTTAAGAGGCATAGGTGGAAGAAGTAGTTTGGTAGCAACGACTGCGAACGAGGAATCAAAATCTGTCTTAAAAGAATAGTTCAAGCCCAAAGATGGAAGCAATAGTTCGAAATGAATTAAATGTTTTTATTTGGGAAGTTAGGACATAAGGCCAAGTTCTATAGGGAATAGTGGTGGGATGAAAAACACAACCATGAGCCTTCTTCTGAAAAGCACTATGGGAAGAGACAAGCCTATATTGTCACTGAATGAAAAGATGAAGAATAATTTTATGTGTTTGTGACTAGCATTAGAATCATTTGAAACAAAACTGATTGGTGTATTGATTCATGTGCATCATGACATTTTTCATCATGACATGAATGATGAAATATATTGATTACTTGAGTGGGCCTAATGGTTGAGAACATGTGTTTCCTCGTTGGAGGTCGTAAATTCAAATCTAGAAGAGGGAAGGTTATGTACACCTTCGTAGAATTTAGAAGTCAAATCATTGTGTGGAGGGGGTCCCTTGTTCCACAAACAAGGGGGTGTCATACACCAATTTGGTGTCTGTCTTGGCCATAACCTTACACTTAGATTATTATTATTATTATTATTAGTGTTATTAAAGAGTGATATATTGATTTTTTGAAGGACAAACCAACTTTTGATTTTGTTGTCTTGGGTGGCGGAGAAGAAAATAGTTGAAGGCAAGGGAAGCATGCAACATTGGATGAAATGTAAGAGATTTCTATTTAGGGTTGTCTATTAGATACCTGGTTTGTAGATTTTTTTTATTTTTGTTAGTTGGATTATGAAGTATAACCCACACATAGATGTTGTCTTCAATGATAATTAATGGTTTATTGTTGGTAAAAAAAAAAAAAACACACCATTGCTATGGCTATGGAAGAACAAAGTTTATTTCGACTATTAGATGGTGAAGATAAGTCAATGGTTATAGGGGAGAACTTAGAGAAGGTAAGAAGCATATTAATTGTTAATGTTTATGCCATTATTATAGTTCTTTGCATTTCAATAGATAACAACAACATAAGAACAAGATCACTGAGAAATACACATTCACAAGAGACACAACATTTATCCTGGGAAACCCTCTAGGGGAAGAAAACCCAACAAAACTTCCTTAATATAAATAGCCAATACAATGCCAAGAGATCTTATGCTAAAAAAAAAATTCCTCTCCCAAGATATGCGCCACTCTCTCTCTCTCCTTTGCTGGTAACAGATCATAACTTGTCTCTCAAACTGAGCAAGTCAGTTGTGTTCAAATGAGGCGCTAGCCTCCTTTATTTATACAAGTTCTGGCACATGTGAAGTGTCTCTTTACTAGCAGGTCCGAATTCTCCATCTGGGTGGGTAAACCCACCTTTATTATATTTCTGGGTTTTCTTATTAACTACTGGGGCCAACTTCTTATTCTGCCTATTATAATTGTCTATTGACCAATCTGCAAAAGGGGATTTGGTCCTATTACAATATCCGACATGATCAATCCACAATGGGGATTGATCCTATAAATACAATATCAATAATAATAAGAATACTCTTTGCAGTTACATTATTTCAACACTCCCCCTTAACAAGAAGGGTATTCTTCAGCAACATCATGTGAGAGAGAGAGGACAACATCATCAACAACATCAGGTAGGAGGATAACATCATCAATATCATCTTGGCTGGCGTATCTATAAATCATCATAAGTTTTCTTCATCGACAACATCGTCATTCTCGAAAGAATGCCATCATCATCTGCATCAATATGTATTAGTATAAAAATGATACCTCATCACAGCACTAGGCTGGCCCATCACAGTACTAGACTGACTCTATGTCACAACTGTTAAGCTGGTATCTCAGTGCAAGTCACATCTTGCTTTACATCTAACAACTAGGTCAGAAGCAAGGTATACATAATATTGCTTTACATCTAACAACTGGGTCAGAAGAAAGGAACACATCATCTTGCTTTACGTCTAACAACTAGGTCAGAAGCAAGGAACACATCATCTTCTTGCTTTACGTCTAACAACGAGGTCAAAAGCAAGGAACACATCATCTTCTTGCTTTACATCTAACAGCGAGGTCAGAAGCAAGGAATCATCTTGCTTTACGTCTAACAGCGAGGTCAGAAGCAAGGAACACACATCATCATCTCGCTTTACGTCTAACAATGAGGTCAGAAACAAGGAATCATCTTGCTTTACGTCTAATAGCGAGGTCAGAAGCAAGGAACACACACATCATCTTTCTTTACATCTAACAACGAGGTCAGAAGCAAGGAACACACACATCCATCTTGCTTTATGTCTAACAGCGAGGTCAGAAGCAAGGAATCATCTTGCTTTACGTCTAACAACGAGGTCAAAAGCAAGGAACACCACATCATCTTGCTTTACGTCTAACAGTGAGGTCAAAAGCAAGGAATCATCTTTCTTTACGTCTAACAACGAGGTCAGAAGCAAGGAATCATATATACTCCCCCTTTCAGGGAGGGTCCTTTCGGAATATACCAAGCTTATCTCGAAAATGTTCAAACTTTACACGAGATAGAGGTTTGGTCAACACATCAACAACCTGTTCATCCATGCTAACATACATGAGTTTCAAGGATCCCTCTGCACCATGTCACGGATGTAATGATAGCGAATCTCTATGTTCTTCGACCTGTCATGAAATACAAGATTCTCTGTCATCTTTATGCAGCTTTGATTGTCACATAGGATCGTGGTTGCTTCCATCTCTAGGTCAAATAGACCGGTCAACAACTTACAAATCCATATAGCTTCGCAGCTAGCAGAACATGCGGCAATGTACTCTGCTTCCGCTGTGCTGAGAGCAATACTGGATTGCTTCCTACTCTTCCATGAGATCATGGCTGATCCCAAACTGAAACAACATCCGGAAGTTCTTTTTCTGTCAGCAATGCTTCCTGCCCAATCTGAATCAGTGTATCCACTCAATGTGAAATTATGATCTCCATCATAACTGAGACCATAATCCATTGTACCTTTAAGGTACCTCATCACATGTTTTGCAGCCACTAGGTGAACACGTCTGGGCTCTACCAAAAACTGACTCAAGGTGTTCATCGAAAAACAAATGTCTGGTCTGGTGTTTTTCAGGTACATTAGTGATCCAATAATCTGTCTGTACAGTGTGGCATCAATCAAATATGACGAAGTATCGACTAGCAGCTTCAGCTTCGCTTCCATGGGTGTATTCATGGGTTTGCATTCCAGCATGTCGAATCTCTTTAAGATCTCAACCGTGTACTTCCCTTGGTTAAGGAAGATTCTCTTTGGACTCTGACATACCTCAAGACCTAAGAAGTAATGCATTAGGCCAAGGTATTTCATTTCAAATTCCGAGGCAAGTCACCTTTTACATTCAACGATGAACTTTTCTTCTCCAGTTAAGAATAAGCCATCCACATATAGCAGTAAGATTACTGGCTCATTATCCATATTTTTTAAGTAGAGATTTGAGTCTGCTTTACTCTTGGTAAAGCCTAATCTCATCAAGAAACTGTCTATATGGCCATACCCAGCTCTAGGAGCTTGCTTCAATCTGTATAAGGATTTCTTCAATCTGCAAACATGAGACTTCCTGTCTTCAACCTCAAATCCTTCAGGTTGCTCTATATACACTTCCTCTTCGATGACACCGTTTAGGAAAGCTGTCTTCACGTCCATCTGGTGCAGCTTCCACTTCATCTTAGCTGCAAGAGCTATGATGGTCCTGATCGAAGTGTATCTAGCCACAGGAGTGAATGTCTCTTCATAGTCAATGCCTTCCTTCTGGGAAAAGCCACGAGTGACAAATCTTGCTTTATATTTCTCAATACTTCCATCAGTAGCATGTTTTATTTTGAAGAGCCATTTTGATGATACCACATCCTTACTTTTTGGTCTGGGAACAATTTCCCATACATTTTTCTTTATTATGGATTGGTATTCCTCTGTCATGGCATCTGCCCATTCCTTCTTTTGAATGGATTCTTCAAACCAGGTAGGCTCCTCATCTAGGAGATCATACATCAAAGCCGTGTAACTGGAGAATGGCTTTGGCCTTTTCACCTGTCTTGAGGTTCCTTCTGGAACACCATACTTCTCTCCATATTGAATAAGATCTCTTGCCCAAGCAGGCTTTCTTTTATGGGAGAAGGTCATTTGAGGAGGTTCTTGAACTTTTGTTACATCATGGTCTTCAAGAGTTTCCTCATCAGGGGAAGTTACGATTTCCCTCATTGGTTCTGCAGCTCTGAGAACTTCCCTCACGGATTTTGTAATCCTGGGAATTGCTGGTTCCTCTTCATACATTTCTTCAAGCTGACATCTTCTTGATTTCTTAAGTGCCGCTTCTTCATCAAAGGTCACGTCCCTGCTGATCTCAAAGTGGAGGTGACCTGGTATATAGATTTTGAAGGCCTTGGAGACCTCACAGTATCCCACAAATATTCCCTTCTTTCCGGAGGGTTCCGGCTTGTTTCTCTTCTTTTTCGGAATGTGTATGAAGACTGGGCAGCCAAATATTTTGAGATGGCTGACCTATGGCTTCTTTCCGGTGAACATACCTTCCGGGGTCTTGAACCCAAGTGAGCTTTGGGATAATTGGTTCTGCACATAAAAAACTGCCATTGCTACTTCTGCCCATAATCACATAGGAAGATCTTGATCATGGATCATAGTCTTCATAGCTTCCATAATTGCTCTGTTCTTCCTTTCAACTACACCGTTTTGTTGAGGATTATAGGGAGTAGTGAGTTCCCTCTTGATCCCAACATCTCTGCAGAAGTTCATGAACTCTTTTGAGGTATATTCTCCTCCATTATCTGACCTGAGTATCTTAATCTTCCTTTCAGAAAGATTCTCTATCAAGGCTTTAAATTCCTTGAATTTGTTGAATACTTCATCTTTAGATTCCAAGAAATATATCCAGGTCTTGTGAGAATAGTCATCAATAAATGATACATAGTATACATACTCTCTAATGGAGGATGATGGCATTGGGCCACACATGTCTGAATGAATGAGTTCCAGTACTCCTTCTGCTTTGCTGTCCCTCTTTGGAAAAGGGTTCTTGATATTCTTCCCTTGCACACATCCATTGCATATGCCTTCCTGATCACCCTTGAGTTCTGGTAAACCTGTGACAACTTTGCATATGTATGGTAGCGCCTTGTAGTTGATGTGGGCCAATATTCTATGCCAAATTTCGCATGATTTTTCAATGGCATGGGTCATGGCAGTCTCTGGGTGACCCTTTAGCTTATATAAGCCATTTTCTTCATTTCCAATGACGATTGCTTCATTTATGGTTTCTCCTCTAGCCCACATAAGAACTTCTCCATATATAAAGGAAACTCTATAGCCTTTCTTGTCTAACGCTGATATGGAAAGTAAGTTCTTCTTCAAGCCTGGTACATAGAGTACGCCCTTCATCTTTATTGAGTTTTCTAAATCTAGCTTGTAGTTTGATTCTCCCAATCCCTTGATGGGATATTGGTAATCATCTCCAAGTGTTACTTTTTGAGGAAACTTCTTTTTTGAAATACAAGAGAGAGTATTTCTCTTACCCGTCATGTGCTTTGATGCACCACTATCAATGAGCCATGTGTCCTCTCCAAGTGTTACTGATCTTGAGAGGGCCGAGATCAAGACATGGTCCTTGAACATCTTCGTAGGTGGCTCTTCATCTTCGACTATGTGGGCATGTTTCCTCTTATGTTTCCTCTTGTATTCTTCTCGTTTGACTGGACAAAAATTCGCCTTGTGTCCCATCTTATCACAATGATAGCATTGTATAGATGAGAGATCTCTTTCCTTGCGTTTTCCTTTCTTCTGAAATCTCTTTGGATGAGATTCTTTTTTATTGAATTTGTTTGATGGTTGAGGCTCTCTATGAGTCTCCCTTTTGAGGTAGGGTTTCTTCCTTCCTCCTTTGGTGTGGGTGGCTAGGGCTTGATCGTCATCCCTAGCTAGTAGCGCTTCACGATTAGCTACTGTTGTTTCTTCTTGGATGCATTCTTCCCATAGGTTGTCGAACTTCAGTTTCTCCTTTCTGGCACATATCGTCTGGATGAAGGCATCCCAAGGTCTTGTAAGACCATTTAGTGCCATCATTATGAGTTCGTCTTCGTCTATGGTATCTCCAATAGCTTGTAGTTGTTCTTTGAATTCCTGAATCATTTCTCCTTTCTGCATCCTTGTATTCTTCAGTTGAGTTCTAAGATTCATCTTCCGGTTTATGTTCTTTCCTTCATATAGTCTGGTCAAGGCATCGAACATTTATTTTGGGGTTTTCTTGGATGACACATAAGGGATCAGATGGTCCTTGATTGAATTTGCAATGATTCTTTTGGCCCTTATTGTGTCCTTTTGATGCTTTGCTTTTTCTGCAGCATCTTCGGGTTCTGGTAATTCTTCCTTGACGAATATTGCTAGATCATTCTCTTCAAGAATGAGGCCAATACTATACTTCCAAGCACATAAGTTTTCCACTCCTTCTAACTTGTCAACAAGCTTAATGCTTGCAGACATCTTTACCTGGAGCTAGGAAAATGACCGAAAAATGAAAGTGCTCAAAATCAAAATTTGAACTTACCAGGAGATGTGCTTGGCTGAGGTGAGCTGCCTGGTGTGCTTCGATCTAAGAAAATCCAATTTTTTCCCCTTCAAATCTGATCTGTGGATTTTTGGACTCGTGCTTCTAGTACTCTGGTACTTCTGGTACTGGTTTTCTGGTACTTCTGTGAAACCAGGGTTTCACTTTCCGGGAGATCCATCCACTGAAAAGGTGCGTTGAGGGTGCCAAAATGATCCTTGGGGGAGGGCTCAACTCTCAAGGTGGTTTTGAAGCTGAAAAGATTCACTTTTGAAAAACCCTAATTTGTAGGTACTGCAACAGTGACGTTCTTCTCTTGCGAAATATGATTCCTTCAGGTTGGCTCTGATACCATGTTAATGTTTATGCCATTATTATAGTTCTTTGCATTTCAATAGATAACAACAACATAAGAAAAAGATCACTGAGAAATACACATTCACAAGAGACACAACATTTATCCTGGGAAACCCTCTTGGGGAAGAAAACCCAACAAAACTTCCTTAATATAAATAGCCAATACAATGGCAAGAGATCTTATGCTAAAATAGAAAGTCCTCTCCCAAGATATGCGCCACTCTCTCTCTCCTTTGCCGGTAACAGATCAGAACTTGTCTCTCAAACTGAGCAAGTGAGTTCTGTTCAAATGAGGTGCTAGCCTCCTTTATTTATACAAGTTCTGGCACATGTGAAGTGTCTCTTCACTGGCAAGGCCGACTTCTCCATTTGGGTGGGTAAACCCACCTTTATTATATTTCTGGGTCTTCTTATTAACTGCTGGGGCTGACTTCTTATTATGCCTATTATAATTGTCTGTTGACCAAACCACAAAAGGGGATTTGGTCCTATTACAATATCCTACATGATCAATCCACAATGGGGATTGATCCTATAAATAAAATATCAATAATAATAAGAATACTCTTTGCAGTTACATTATTTCAACATCAATTATGTTTTATATAATTAATTTTGTGAAGAGAGGAAGATCGTTGGGGAGGGTGAAAATGAAGTAATAAAATGAGAAGGTTATTCCTTGGAGAAGCAAAAGAAAAACTTTAATATGCTGAACCACCAAGATGTGGATGTAGTGAGTTCAATGAACAAGCAAAGTGCGATGTCAATGGTGGAAATGTTCATTATTCAATGGACATTGGTTCTCATTTGATCGACGAGTCAATGGTCATATAGAATATGGTTCCCTAATTCGATCTTCCTCAACTTTACTAGATACAATGCACTTCCATGCACTAATCAAAGACCTTATTTTAGAGTGTGTCGCAAAAATCTTGCTCTTCCAAATATTTTGTTTTTGTATTCGAACAAGAAAATCTTATGATATGACCATTATGGGAGGGTGTTAGAGATAATAATCACGAATAGGTAATAAATTCTTAGTTAGGTTATTTATCATAAAGTGATGTAATCATGCTTTGAATAATATTGTCATTACAAGATTACGTATTCGAGAGTTATGTTCCTACTTCCCTTCTCTCCTACTATATAAAGATACATTGAATTGCTCAATATGTATCAAATCCATTCTCTCATTCTTATGTGTATTTTAGTCTATGCTTTTTTGTATAAAAATTGACAAAAATGCTCACTACCTTTTGATTGACAAAATTGACAAAAATACTTTTGTGTATTTTGGTCTATGCAAGAGTTTTATTTAACAATTTTTATTTGATATATTCTTTGTAAAAAAATTTGGTGAAATATATTTTCCACCATGGTCCTTGGATAATGATGAAGTATTTGATGTTGTATATGATATGGGAGATGACAAATCTCAAGGTAAAGATAGTCTTTCATTTGAATTCTATAGGAAACTCTGGTTGTTGGTTTGTGATTGGTGATTATCTACTAAGGATGTGTTAAGAACAACTTGGAGTAGAACATATGGGAATATACCTGAATGCATGCCCAATAAACCAACATCGGCTCTCATTTAATTGGTTAGTAAATGGTCATAGATAAGGATGGTGATTTGACTTGATCTTCATCAACCTTGTTAGATATAGTTCACCTCCATCCACTGATTGAAGACCTTATTTTGGAGTGGGCCACAAACATCTTGCTTGTTCAAGGATTTTGTTTAGAGATAATGGTCATGAATAGGTAATAAAGTATTAGTGAAGGTATTTATAATAAAGTGATGTAATCGAGGGTATTTATAATAAAGTGATGTAATCATGAGTTAATTAATGTAGTCATTACATGATAGGTATTGGAGATTTACATAACAACTCCCCTTATCTCCTACTATGTAAACATGCATTACATCGCTCAATATGTAGCAATCCATTCTCTCATTCTTATGTGTATTATGTATATTCTTGTGTGTATAAAAATTGACAAAAAATCTACTACCTTTGTGTCTAGCATTAATGTACTCAATGCAAGTGTTTTATTACAGACAATTTTCATTGATATTCGTTATATAAAAATGTTGGTCAAATATATTTTCCATAATGGCCCTTGGATAATATGAACTATTTGATGTTGAACTTATGATTATACTAAGAGAGGGGGAGGGGTGAATCAATATAAGATACTTTTTTCTTTAAATGAGCATTCATCAATCATTCATTATCTTTAAAACAATAGGTGTATGTAAACTCAAATCACAATACAAAGAGTTTAATTTGGAAAAACTTGTGGGAGAAAACCACAAAAAAATATCTTTATAAATGTCTATAGGAACCAAGCTACTGTTACAAATCTTGTAGGAACCAACCTACTGGAGACACCAATATCTTCAGTTGAGCACCAACTCAACAATATATTATATAGGAGCCAACCTACTGGAGACACCAATCTTCTCAGCTGAGCACCAACTCAACAAGATATTGTGTAGGCACCAACATACTGGAGACACCACTCTCCTCATTCCCAAGAAGTTAGAGGAAGTGTGATATATTGTTGGAAAAGTCTCAAAATAAAATTTTCAACCATATATCCTATGCTCCCATTTGAGCTAGGTTTTCAGAGTAAAAATGCATTCAAATATAGGGTATCCAAACTAAGCATAAAAAATCAAAAACAATATTTCCAACAATATCCGTCTTGCAATATTTATCTTGTACATTTGTGGTCTCCCCCTTTCTTTTACAATAATGACAAAAATATTTCCAACAATCTCCCCTTTTGTGATTGATGGAAACCCTTAGTCAATTTTGTAGAACTACCCCTGTCTACAACTCTCTTTGTGTCTGCAATTCTTCCTTCGTCTACAACTTCTCCCCCTTTGACATCAATGGAAAAGGGTTTTTCCCCTTGAGCTTATGCTTCCCTTTACTGATGAAATGACCAGGATATCACTCCCAACTTCGGTCTGAGATATTCAAATGTGTCTTTGGGAAGGGGTTTGGTAAACATATCTGCAACCTGTTCTTTGGTGGAAATGTATTTCAACTTTTGTTTACTTTTCCCATACAACATTTTTCTCATTTGACTTCATCGAGAACATATACATTGTCAAGGGTTTTGTTTGCATTTTCCACTAATCTTCCTTAACATTCTTTCCTTATCTCACATCCTTTAGAATGAAATGTGAGGTTGTAACCTTGATCACACATTTGACTGACAGTTCGAAGATTGTGTTTTAATCCTTCAACATACAATACATTCTGTTTTTTAGTCTTTCCATTATCAAGACGAATGGTAACTTTTCCAACTATGCTTGCAGAAGAATTATCCCCAAAGGTGACATTGCCTCCTTTTTCTTCCTTTAGAGTGAGAAATTTGTTATGATCCCCTATCATGTGTTTTGAACATCCACTATCAATGTACCGTTGTCTTCCTTTGTATTGAGCATACATTGCAAGTCCACATTCTTCCTTCTTCGGTTCTTCTTGCTTCATTTTCCACACTGTTATAACATCAACTGCCACCATTGAAGCATTGGTGATCTTATTGGATTAGTCCCTATCCTACTTGTAGACACCTTCTCCCCATACCTCCTTGATATCTTCTAAAAAACACTTTTTTAGAACTTATACACGACCTGATAGTTATGCAACACGTGTATACGTGGGTTTCTCCAAGGAAATCCACGTACATGTTAATAAATGATAAAAAAATAATTTTTTTCCTAATTAAAATTTGAGGTATGTGTTTGGTTAGTTTCCTAAATCCTTTTACACGTACTCAACTATCTCTAACCAACTAGAGACGACTTAAATAGAGCCTTTGGTCCAAGGATAAAGGTAATGATTCAGTGCATATCAAATCAAATAATAGGTTTTCTATCCCCGCCATGTCTATAAGCCCATATACCTCCCATTTTCTGTTGGTTCTTGACTTGGAAACCCTTGTTTCCTATTTTCTTTGAGCACCTTTCTATCTGACTAGGAGTATCCTTATATTGTCCTTGAGAATGTCGGTGAATCGAAGGTCAAGACTAACCTTTATAGCATGATCTTAGGTGGAGGGACCCAAATTATTTTCGACGGGGCAGTGCCACAACATGATAAGTATACAGTGTAACTTCCAAACTGTTAAATATTTATAAGATTCCCATTCCTTCGAAATGCTATGTTTAATTTGCATTTATTTAATATATGTTGTTTATAGCACTAGTTCCATTGATTTTATTCTATATTTGATTGAACTAACAAGTTAGTTATTAGTATAACTACCTCTCCTCGTAGATTTGTATGCTTGAAGTTTTTGCAGGTTGCAGAGGAAGCTATTGGGAAGAGCGAGAAGATTCTCTAATTTGAGAACTACATCGAACATAAGACTGCCTATGAGTTTATTTCTCTCCTCATGATAGTTAGTTATTTCAACTTAATTGGTTATAGAATATTTGTTGTATGTTATCTTTGGAATTTGTTGTCTATACGGTTATCGATTTGTTGCAGTTAGCCCACAAATGTAGGTGATTTTCCCTGAAAGAACACTGGCGACCATACTGGGGATTTCTCCCCAGTGGATATGTTTCTAGGATTTTTTCTTTGTTTGCTTGATTTGATTGTTTTTCTTTTGTTTTTGACTATTTTTTAGCATTTAGATTAGTAACTTGTAATTTCCTAAGTCTTTCTTTATTCACTTGAGCCCATTGGTTTCCTCTTTACTTTTTTTATTTTTTTTTTGGAATTTTGAGCTATATACACGTTGTTCATTTATAAAAATCATGTACATACATGCCCTCCAATTAAGACATTTGCGTACATACACGATTTTCTTTGAGCATAGGTGCATACATATTTCTAGAGAAGCTTTTTTTCAAATCTTTTTTGGTCTTAGGGTGTTGGGCTAGGTGTCTGGGCCCTCTCCTAGGACTTTAAGACTCTATGTGTGTTGCTTCCTGAGTTCAGAAGTTGTTTAGTTTGATTTTTATAAAGAAAACAAGAAAAAAATTTCATTTCTTTGTTCATCATTTTCAAGTTTATAGAGTTGGTTTAAAAAGTTATTTTCCAGATTCTTTCTTGCCTTGGGTAGCCTTGCTTGCTGTCCTTGACAAGTTTTCATAGGTCCGAGTTCTTATTCTACCTCTCTCTTGTTTATTTCTTGTTGGTTTAGAGAAGAAAATTTGTTTAAAATTTTCCTATTTCTTATTACCTTTGAAACAAGAAAAACAAAATATTTATAGAAAGTGTACAATTTCTTGGTTTCTTTTCAGTCCTTACCATACTTTTCATTGAAAAAGATAACTTTTAGGAGTGCATTTTCTCTTTTAGTGCTTTTAGGTTTCAAATTTCATTTTGCATTCGTGAAAGATTTTTCATTTTTGAAAAGTTAGTTACAATTTTGACGAAAATGATAATATAGTTTCTTTTTAGTTTCTTTGCATTTCAAAAAGAAAAATTGCATCAACAATGTATCCCATCTGAAATAAAATCTTGCATTTTTTCATATCGTCGAAAATAAAAGATTTTGCTTCTTTTTTTGAAGCGTTTTGCACTCATTTTCAGTGAAGAACAAACATATTGCATGTTATGTTCTTACAAGTGTTTTGATTTTCTGATGACTCTTTAAAAACACCATTTAAATTCATCCATTACCACTTTTGAGTAAACAACAACCCTTTTAAAATGAATGCTTAATTAAAATAAACTAGACTTTTCATTTTCTATGATGAACAAACTAGCTTAAGCTAGGGCATTGGACTAGGTTGGAGAGTTAACTATTCAAGGCCATAAAAAAAACTTAGGAGTCTAAGATATGGAATGCTAAAATCCAATTGTTGTATAGGTATATCCGGGAGCCTCCTCTAACATAGGAGTTAAAAATGAGGTTGCTTGAGGGAGAGCCGAGGAGATAACCCCTCCAAAGGTTGATTGAACATAGCAGAGAGATTGTATTTTAGGGGTTTTGCTAGTGCCCATACCTTTTCGAGAGGCGATGCTTTCAAATCTTCGGGCTTTGTTATTGTTATCACCTCTAATGTTCTACAAAGTTTTATCTCTCACCCCTTAGGTTATAAATCCTCATCATATTTTGTTAAAGGTTCCTACAGAAAAAGAAAGAGTTTCTGCAAGACAACAGAGGAAACAAAGTAAACAGAGCAAGAAAGGCCCAAAACCTATGACCAGATATGAAGATGATAAGCCAAAGAAAATGAAAAATCGTTCTCAAACAAAAAAAACAAGGAGAAACAATTTGGATCTGCTAGCTAAGGCATCTAAATCTATCTTCCAGTGATAAATTTCAATTTGAGAGCTTAAGTTTCTATGCAAATCCTATTTTTTGACTAAATTTGATTGATGCTTGAAGAAAACCTTTTTGTTTTAATGCACTTAAGGTTTTATCTCCCTATGGATAATGTTGGCTGTAACCTAGGCAAGAAAAAGACATTAAGTATGTTAAAATCTGATTTTAAAAGGGCGCTACAGGAAGTTCCTGCAACTTTCCACACAAGAAATATGTAGGTGCTATAGGAACACCTGTAGCAACCTGTTTTTCAACAAATGACACAATGCTGAGTTTTTTGTGATGGATAATGGTGAAACATGATAATGACACTATTACACACCCTAAAATACACATAAGACACTGCTTGTTATCTCGAGAAAAGCGTTTTGGAGAAGTCTTGTATGAAAAATGAGAAAACAAAAAACAGGGGATTTTCTAGAATTGACTTTTTTTGCAGTCAATTTCAAACTCAAACTTTGACAAAAAAGAGAGGTATTTTGAAAAACCGAAAGAGGTTTTTCTCAATCACGAGCTCATATAGAAAAACCTCCCCCAGTGTTTACACATGTGTCATGGTTTGAGAGATACAAGCAGATATTTACAACTCATTTTTCAGATTTGAAAATACAAGAATTTTCCTGTTTTAGTCATCATCTTTGGGCACAGATTACGAGGAGATGGAGAGGTATTTTGAAAAACTGAAAGAGGGTGTTATCATTGAAAACCCGTTCGCAACATTGCTCGCAAGTGGTTAAAGAAACACATCAATGTCAACAATAATTAGTCCACCTACAACACCAAAATGCATTCAAAAGGCAAAAAACTATACAATTGGTTCAAAAATTGAAATGCGTAGAGTCACCAAAGAAAGCACGCGCATAGTGCGCCATATGCGCGGGCCAACATAGCCCTCAGCGCACAATGTGCAAAATGCATGACTGTGCATGAGAAAAGTTGTGCACTTCTATGAACGACGCATTTATGGATTTTGTCGCCCCCTCAACCACTTCTGGTCACACCCCCAACATGATTTGACACTCATATATGAGGGAAATCTAGCTTGGGGGATGGCCAAGGGCTAGAGAGTGCCCTAAAAGGCCCCTTGTTCACACTACGAACCAATTACATTTTTCCATATATGAATTCTATAAATAAGAGCCATGGGTGTGCTAAGAAATCAAGATATTCATAGTATTGTTATGCTGCAAGAATTCTTCCTTGGGAATCGTCTTTTTTCTTGGAATCCTTCAAGCACCATTGCAATAGGCCATTCCACTCACATATTGAGGGAATATAAATTGTTTTTCTTCACCATTTTCTATTTCTTCCATTGTATGAAGAGCTCTCAATTATGGAACTCAAGAGGCTTCCCAAGGAGGAAGAGGGGACTCATAAGTCCCTATTTTTTTCTAAGGTGTTTTGCCTACTAATCTATTGATCTATTGGTAGCATTATGTTGGTCATTGTTTGATTTTCATGGTTCTAAGTTTCTCAAGTTTTTTTAACATTTCTTTCTTAGTTGTTTTAGGTTATTTCTTTGTTTTCATATGTGTTTGGCTTATCTAACCCACTCAAAACTTCTGTCTTGTCTAGTAGGCTCATCTAGACATGCAAGTGTTGTTGTTTTTCTCACTCAAGTGACAAAATAAACACAATAGATTGGCGACCATACTGGGGATGAATATCAAATTCCTCCCTATTTGAGCTTAGAGAGCACTTCATTTTGATTGTTTTGTCTTGCAGGTACCAAAATCGGCCTAGCCCAACCTACCAAAGTCAAAATTCAGAGCTGAGGAAGGAGTATTTCACTTGGAAATTTCTCCCCCGACGCGTGACAGGAAGTGTGCGGATTTTCCTGCCCACAGACACGCACTTTCCGAGAAACAAGCCTCTTTACACTGTGCATTATGTGCATTGTGCGCCTGTTAGAATGGTAACCCACGCATAAGTCCAGTTTTTCAAATTGTAAGGGTTTTTCTGAATGGTTTGAAGGCCCCCAACCTTCAGATTTTTATTTTCATGCACTTTGTAAGGAAACTATACTCCACTTAGAGTCCTTTCCCATATGAAAGGTTAGCTAACATAGGCACTTAGGGGTTGAAAATAATCACTATTCTCCTCTTTTTCTTTGTTTCCACATGGATGGCTCATTTGGCTTGTACAATTTTAAGTTGAGGTTATTACTTTCATACATAAATCACTTAAATTGGGACTAGAAGTTAAATTTGACCCTCAAGTATATTCTTACCTCGCACCCTAGTGTGATCTTAGGAATCATAAAGGTGGTTAAAGGGAAATTTAATCTCCCTTAACAAAAATATTTAGGAGAGGACAAAGCCCTCCTAGGGTTCCTCTTTAGTTTTTGAAATCATCTTAAAAGTTTTGTAAGGGCCCATACATGCCCACATGTTGCAAACTTAGGATAGTTTCTTAAAAATGCTTTCTTAATTTAGATCACAATCTAAGGAAATTTAAAGATCAAAGTAACGGGCCCATACATGCCTACATGCTTGTAATCTAGGATAGTTTCAAATCTTTCTTAGTGTAAACAACATTTAGAGAGTTTAAAGGATTTGTAAGGACCCATATGTCCACATTGCTAGTTATTTAGAGATTTAAATATTCCTCAAGGTTGTACCAAAGACACATAGTAAGCTAGGTAAAAAATATTTGTAAGGACCACAGAAAGTCCACATGTTGCAATCTCACACTTAACTTATTAAAATATTTGCACACTTATCACTTTCTTGCACACAAAGCCACTCTTCACACAATGTCTATTAGAATAGTGGAGGTCGAAGTAGGATTTATCCAAAGAAATTCTAAAAGATCCGACTACTTCTTTGGAAATTATCCACACCCATTTAATTAAACGAGATTGGTCCACACCCCCAATCTCTCAGCCCACCACATATAAAATTTTCTAACCAACGCACTAAATTTTCCTCCATAGGGGGTGCCAAAAGAAATTTTTAGTCTAGATAAGATCTCAGGGGTAGGCATCCAAATAACCCCTCGTTATCAAGTTCTCATATTTTCAAACAATAGAAGTTGAGAAAATAGAGAACTTTTGAATCCTCCAAGTCAAGTGTTCCTACACCATAAGGCAGGGAGATACCCGTGAAGGTTTGAAGGCCGAGGTCCGGTTGTTCTGCACATCCCTCCTTGAGTCACCCAACTCTTGGAAGAACATCCAACCCATGACCCATTTCCGAGGCCGAATATCTAAATGCCGCACTTTGACCGAGATACCTAGTGGCCACAACTTAGGAAATCTACCCAGATGGCGATTGTGGGCTACAATTGCACCTTGATCAGATTTTGTGTGGCTATTGGGAAATATCGCCATTTTTTTCAGGGTATGCACCCTCTACCCCTCATTATAACTGATTGTTTCAACTTTCAGTAGTTCCTCTTTCAGTGGATTCAGACCCCACTATTGAGTACTATTGGAAGGCCCAGTGCCATTTGAGAGGAAGGACGATACATCTTTTAGGACACGAGCATTTGCTTTTATTGTTCCCCCACATGGACAAAATCCACCTATCCACATGCTTGTTTATTTTACAATTGATTTATGTATGATGCTCATTTGATTACATGCAATTGTGAGTTATACTATCTTGTGAAGTTCCAAAATTATAGAAAGCTCTTGTTCATTTATTTCTCTCTTATCACCATTTGCACACATTCACTTTTCTAATCGGAAAATATAGGGGACCCACATAATCCCCGTCATTCCAGATGCTTGCAAAATCTCCCTCCTATTTTAGGAGGAGTCCCTAGTCTTGCCAACTCACCGGCTCAACCATCTCACACCCCCGTGAGTGATACTATTCTGGGATCGGCTTTACTTGGTTCCACTTTGGGTCCAATTCCCATGGCCATCCATCCACTATTTGTCGTTCACAAGTAGTCGGGGGTCAAACTTCTTCTCAAGGGAGAAGTACAACCCCACCAAATCTCTCTCAAGGGACATGTCCACTACCTACTGACACAATGGCTGGAACTAATCCTCCACCAAATCTGACTATGCCATACTTGACATCACTCAAAATTCCTGATTTGACCAAACTCACGAGTGATCCCGTTTTACATGATCCCACATGGCCCAATATGCCCAACAAACTACCTTCAAATATTACGAAGTTTGAAGGAAAACCATGGGAAAATCCTGCCAACCATGTTATGACCTTTCACTCATGGTGATCTTCAAACAACATCATGGATGATTCCATTCGCTTGAGGTTATTTCAAAGAACTCTCACAGACCCTATTATTGCACAATTTGTACTTAATCCAAAGGAAAAGGTTAAGGAAAGACAAATTGGCATAACAAGAGGTTATCCTATCACTGCCACCTCAACATGATACCTCTTTCTATTTAGGGTTGATGGCCCAGGGGAGACGTCCCCGGTGACCCAGGGGTTTGAGAAGGCAAAGGTTAAAGTGTCTATAAAAGTATCCCCTCTCACAAGTCACACTGATCATAAAGTCCCAAGGTTTTAACCAATGAAGTAATGAAGTTCTTAGATGTACTTGCATAGAACATAGCAACAAGAAAATGATATATTTTGCAAGTACAACTTGCTGTTAGTAATTAATAAAACCATGGACTTATCAATAAAAGCAATAGTTGATGTATGATGATGAAAACAAAATTTTATAATAACAATGTTTATAAGATGATAGCTTCACAATAAATGCCTTGAAAGAGCTTCACAATGACCCAAAATAGCCACTCATTAATAACAAAGTACTAGAATTTGTCAGAATCTAATTAGGTAGTGTATAAATCAACTTTACAATTGATTTTAGGTGCTTTTAATGCCACAATAGATGGTTGTATCTTACTTTTGTAACAAAAACAAGTAGGTTAGTAGATTAGTCTATTCTAGGGTTAGGAGAAGTTAGTAGAGAGCTTGAGGTAAAAGATTTGAGAGTAGTTTTTATCAATAACTCAATTGGAAGGCTTAGATCAATGCTTTTAGGGTAAATGGAGTCTCTTTTAGCAGCGACAATCATGAAGGAAAAAATTGATAATAAGAGAGCTAGAGACAATAAGGTCAATGATTGAAGTGTTGGTAGCCCAATGCTTCAATCACTAAACCCTAGGAGGAAAATGGCCACTAGGAGGTAACCCTAGGACCTAGCAATTTTCCTCCTTCTTTAGCTCAAGGATGAAGTAGATGATGGCTAGATGAAGAAAAAGATGCTAGGGTGTTGCAATGTCAAGGCCCTTAGCACAAAGCTTCAAGAAAATAGGGTTTCTAGCATAATCTAATAGGTGAAAGTTATTAAGGCAAGAACAATAACATGTGCTTTAGCCTCCTAGGGTTTTAAGCTAGCAATTTCATAATATTAGAATAAATGCAAGTTAAATACACCATAACCATTCAATGAAGAAGAATTGCAGAAAATTTACTTACATTCACCAAGAATCATCTAGCAATAGGCCTAGTTGAAGACTTCCACCAAGAAAAATGCTAAAACACACCAAAAATAATCTCCTTCAAGAAGTGCGCACCAAATTTAAGTCAATAAACCCTAATTAGGGTGCAAATTTCATACCTAACTTAAGTGTGAGTGAAAGATGATGAAAAATACAAGGGCAAAAACCCTTATTTATAAAATTTCAATGACCAAAATTAGGTCAAAAAGGTCGACATGGACAATTTACATGTAATATCCATTTTTTACATAAAATGACAAATTAAAACCCTAAATTAAGAAAAAAAGGTGACATCATGCACTTTTAGGGTGACATTAAGCCTCTCTGGTGAAACATTGGCCTCCCAAGGCCTCTGGATCAAGCCACATGTGCCACTTGGCACATATCTGCCTCCAAAGTGTCCATCAAATGCTGAGTGACGTCAAGGGTCATAGAGGTGATGTCATGGGCCTTTCAAGGCCAACATCATAGTAGGAGGGAAAAACCCCCTAGGTCCAGGCCTACAAGGCTGTCTCTGGTGGAACATACTCCTCTCTCTTTGGTGCAAGCCTCTGACATGTGTATGCCCCTGGCTGGGGTCTCAACATCTGTCTGGTGGGATTTTATCCCTATGGAGGTCCGAACTAATCATCTCCCCATGTGTACATGTCCGTCGGGTGTGGCCCTGCAACAACACGAAGTACGCCCTCCATGGGATCATAAGTCACAAGGATCATGGCAATGCCAATCACGTATAATAATCAAGTTATCTAAACATGTTCTTAAAACCCTCGTTTTCCCAGACAAGTGCTCAAAGATGTTATGCTATTCTACAAGCCAGGTTTGGAGAGGGTGTCAGGAGGTTCTACTGGGCTAATTCTCATTGGATGTGGGATGTTTCCAAGTGAAGACAAATACATGCCGTGTAAGTGGATGAGGTGGTGTTGGGATGTTTGAGCAATGGTTGCAGTGATGATAGGGGAATGTATGGCTTACCTGTGGATGCCTCTGAAGAGGGTGAGCTACACCTTGTCATGGATGCAAATGTTTCCAAGCCCATTCAATGCCTTTTATCTTTTTATCTTATTGTTTTTTTTTCTTTCAAGAGACTAGTTAGGGGACACTACCCTGACGTGGTGACTAGTAGTGACAATGTTACCCACAAAAATTTCACGGAGATGAGAAGGCTGGCTCGTGATGAGACCCCCTTTCTCTTGGCTATGCCACCAAGAGCCACTTCCCTGGGTGGTGACCAGCTGAATGGTAGTGTCATACTGCTACATTCCCATGGACCTAATAGGCTAGCTCATGATGAGACCCCCTATCCTCCAACTAGGTCTTGACTTTATTATTTTTATGGGTCCCTCTGTTTCTTTCTGAGAATCCTTTTATTTATTTCTCGAGGATCCCTAGGTGAAGCATCTGAAAGTTTCATTCTTTTGGATTTTATTTTTTTCCATCTACTTTTACCCTCTAGGCCTTTAGCCCCTTCTTCGCACAAGTTAAGGTACAACCCTTTGCTAGATTGACAAACCCAATGCCCAGACCAGTGTATGGGATGGATGAGAGGGAAAAAGATGAAAAGTGGTAAGTATGGTGGGAAATGATGATGACCTTTCATGAACCCCCTCCTAGTGGAAACTCAAACCCTATGGAAACCAACTTACTAGGGCATCTTGTCATTCCCCCTAAGTGTGGACAAGTGGAAAGGCATAAGGTCCAAGAACACGTTAGAAGTAAAAATAATTAAATGCACCTATTCAAATGTTTTGAGAATTAGAGTGAAAAATACCATGATACCCGGACTCATTACCTCATGGAGCAAGATCCACTGCTGCTGAAGGACCAAGCCAATGGGATGGATGCTGCTGCTATTGAGAAGGTGGAGGTGCTGCAGAATAAGAAGGATGGGCCCTCTAGGTCTAGGCTCAAGTCGATATGTCTCTTGGTACTCCATGTCTAGGACCTGTAGGCCTCGAGGCATAATATCCTTAGTTATCCCTAGGATAGGGGATAACATCTGGCTCCAAATAGGGGGCATGTTCTCACCATAGAGCTCATGAGAACCTCAACATCTCTGGAATAACTTGTGACCTGCTTGATCTCAAAAAAAGATTATTAGTAATCATTTGGGGTGGTGATATCACCCCCGACTCATATGTAGTACAGAAAATTAAAGCAAGCATATATACAGATGGAAATACAACTACTCTAACATGAAATGTAGATGGTATATACAATGAATGAAAATGCCTATCTACTTACCTCTACTTACCTGTTGGATAAATGCTAGGTGTAGTCAAATAACCAATGAAACCACCCTGGAAATGTCTCACAATACCTCCTCTGTGCTTCATCATAAACCAAAACAATGATAATTTAAGCACACAAACAACATGAGTTAGAGAATGTATAGTATCATCGGAAATCATAAATTCTAGCTCATGGAGGCGGGAGGGAGGGACAAAATCATGCCAAGTTATACTCTCAGGAGAGTGCTCAATCCATCTCAGAAAGGGATCGTGAAAATTCAAAGGTTCAATAGATTGACTCAAAGTGTCTGAAGGTTGGATACCTTGGAAGTATTCACAATCTGAGGTCTGGGAAGGAAATAGAAAAAAACTAGAGGGTGACTGATAAGTTCTTAAAGGAATGATGAAAGACTAAGATGACAAAATTCTTCTTGAGGTATTCAACCTACCCTTGAATACTAGGGTTTTCTTGAGAGGAAACTTAATAGAAAGGATATACTTCCCAACTACACCCTTAATGACACAACAAGATAAAGTAATCAAAGGTGGCTGGAGAACATTATCACAAGGATCATTCTTCGGGCAAACGATGTCCTTACTCCTACCAAGATCTAAACACAACGATGGTTGATAATATTCTTCATGGAATAAATCCAAGTGATCAGAGGAACAATAATCAAAATCCTCTAGGTATGACCGAAAGTTATTAGGAGAATATAACACCAGGTCATCCTTGGGTGTCTGAAATAGGTTTGTAACCATATCATGTCCTTGTTGTCAATTGTCAAATTTAGTAATGTCATATGATAGTTGTAAAGGAAAATTTTGTAAATGATCCTCAATGTCGTAAATGAGATCCCCATCATATCCAATCACATCCCATTTACACTTCCCGAGATGTATGAATTCATCAATATTATCGACAAAGACATTATCTTCATCATAACATGAAGGGTTTAAAACATCCAATACTTCTTCACTCTCCTCATCATAAGATAAAGAATCACTAAAAAATTGGAAAGGGAAATAACTCACCTTTCTTACTTCTTCCTGTACAAGAGCTTCAAGTATTTGGATAACTTCATCAAATGGATGATCTGCCTCTACATCTTCAACTTTGAGATATGGAGGATTTAGCTTGTCCAAGGGTTCCATTTATTCTTCACTCTCTAAATCATAGAACAAGGTATCATAAAAAAGCTAGAAAGGAAAATGACTCACCTCATTCTCTTCGTCTTGTGCAGGGGAGATAGGATCTTGGAGATCTTCCTCAGACCGAGGAGTGGTTACCAGTGCTTCATCCTCATAATTCACTTCTCTAGTTGTATCTTCACTGCATTCTATCAAATCATGGGAAAAATCCTGCTCCTCTCCAAGGGGTTGACAATTTCCTTCATAAATATCTTCTTTCATATCAGAAGATTCTTGGTATTGAGCATGATATACATCCTTGAGATATTCTACAATCTCAGTGGTGAATCCTACGTCCTCTAAGGCCATTGTGAGATTTTGAAGGGAATATTCATACGTTTGGAAATGTGGTTTGACAAAGTCAATAAACCTACTGATGAGGTGTAGGAAAGATGCTATACCCATATCTTCGCAACAACCTTTAAACCAATCTTTCAAAAAGGACGGTAGAGAGAGTATGAATAATTTTACCAGAACATCCTCCCCTCCAAATTCTATCTTGCTTATATACTTCAAAAATTCTACAATGTGAGGAATTGGGAGGCCACCTTCAAATCTTGGAGGGTTTCTTGACCATTTTGTATCAAAACAAGTCGAGTATCCTTGAATACTTTTGAAATCAATAGTTGGATACACTTGTTCCCATGACAGCATGATCTCATAACTTGGAAATATCATAGAATTGAGAGCAAGGTGGCACCTATGAAAAAGTTAGTGGAGTTGCCAGATAATTTTCTTGAAACTATCAAAGGGACGAGGGGAGCACCCTTAGTGGAGTCGTCAGGTAAGCTTTGAAAAGTAAAGGATTTTGAGGAAAGGCTTACTGAAAAGTGTCGTATTGAGGAGAATTGATTCAATGTTCCTCGACAATGGTGCCAAAATGTTATTGTACAATTTGTACTTTGATCAAAGGAAAGGTAAATGGAAAGCAAATAGGCATAACTTGAGGTTATCCTATCACTGTCACCTCAATAAGATTCCTCTTTCTATTTAGGGTTGATTGCCCAAGGGAGATGTCCTCGGTGACCTAGGGGTTTGAGAAGGCAAGGTCAAGATATCTATTAAAAGGTCCCCTATCACAAGTCACCACTGATCAGAAAGTCCCAGGGGTTTTTACCAATGAGGTGGTAAAATATCAAGATGTACCTACCCAGAACAAAGCAACAAGAAAATATGTCTTTTGCAAGTACAACTTGCTGTTAACACTTCATAAAACCACAAATTTTCTCAATAAAAACAATTGGCTGATATAATGATGAAGTAAACAAAAATTTGTAGCAACAATATTTATAAGACAATACTTCATAATAAGTGCCTTGAAACAACTTCAAAATGACCAAGAATAATCAATTATTAACATCATAATACCAACATTTATTAGAAGCAAGTAAGGCAATGCATCAAACAACTTTTTCAATTGCTTTTAGAAGCTTTTAGTGCTGCAAAGTATGGCTGTAGCTTACTTTAGTAAAAACAACAATAAAGCTAGTAGGTTAGGCTATTCTAATGTTAGAAGTGGTTAGTAGAAATCTTAAGGTGTAGGTTTTGATGGTTGTTTAGTTCAATCACTCAATAAGAAGTCTTAGATTTGTACCTTTAGGGAAAATGGAGTCTATTATGTGGCAACAAATGTTGAAGAAGGCTAATCTTGGACTATTTTGGCAATTTTCTTGGTGGAAGTGTTCAACTAGGGTTTATACTTGATGATTCTTTATGAATGTAAGTGAAATTTCTGCAATTCTTCTTCATTGAATGGTTATAGTCATGTTTATCTTGCATTTACATTAAGATTATGAAATTTCTTGCTTAAAACCCTAGGAAACCTAGAACATGTTATTGTCCGAGATTTAAGAGCTTTTACCTACTAGATTTTGCCAAGAAGTCGATTTCCTTGAAGCTATTGCTAAGGGCCTTGCCATTGCAACACCCTAGCACTTATTTCTTTATATTAGCCGTCATTTGCTTCATATTTGAGTTAAAGAGGGAGGAAAATCTACTAAGGCCTAGGGTTACCTACACCTTAGTAGCTAGTTTCCCCTAGGGTTTGATAGTTGGAGCCTTGGGTTACCAACACTCCAGCTACTAATTTCTCTTGTCTTTGAATCTCCTACTATCATCCTTTTCCTTCAACATTTGTTGCCACATAATAGACTCCATTTTCCCTAAACGTACTAATATAAGACTTCTTATTGAGTGATTGACCTAAACAACCATCAAAACCTACACCTTAAGCTTTCTACTAACCACTTCTAAAATTAGAATAGCCTAACCTACTAACTTTATTGCTACTGTTACTAAAGTAAGTTGCAACCATACTTTGCAACACTAATTTTTTTTAAAAGCAATTGAAAAAGTTGTTTGATGCGTTGCCTTACTTGCTTCTGATAAATGCTAGTATTATGATGTTAATGATTGATTATTCTTGGTCATTTTGAAGCTGTTTAAAGGCACTTATTGTGAAGTATTGTCTTATAAATATTTCTGCTACAAATTTATGTTTACTTCATCATTATATCAGCCAATTGCTTTTATTGAGAAAGTCTGTGGTTTTATGAAGTGTTAACAACAAGATGTACTTGCAAAAGATATATTTTCTTGTTTCTTTGTTCTGGGTAGGTACAACTTGATATTTTACCACCTCATTAGTTAAAACCCCCGAGACATTTTGATCAGTGGTGACTTTTGAGAGGGGACCTTTTAATAGATATCTTGACCTTTCCTTCTCAAACCCGCAGGTCACCGGGGACGTCTCCCCTGGGCCTTAAACCCTAAATAGAAAGAGGAATCCTATTGAGGTGACAATGATAGGATAACCTCAATTTATGCCAATTTGGTTTCCATTTACCTTTCCTTTGATCAAAGTACAAATTGTGCGATAATAGACTCATCAGCCAAGTGGTATATGGATGAAAAATCAGGGTCCCACATGACCTTTGAATCATTGGCCATGGCCTTTTTGTCCATTTTCCAACTACCAGTGCATCATGATACTGGCTTAGAACTCCTCTCTAAGTTCAAACAAACCACTGTGATCCATATATCTGACCACATCCATGAATGGCGACATAGCTGGTGTAAAGTAGAAACCACCAAAGAACAACATCTTGATTGGTTTCTCAAATCACTTGTCTCTGTTATTGCCAAAGATGTAGCATCCACGTTTCCTCAGTTAGAAGAGGAATCCATCAACAATGCCCAACATTTTGAACTCATCTATGCCCATTCAGGTTACTTATACACAATATTGCTTGATGCACCTAGACCCATACCATTTGGCCAGGACAAACTTGGGCTGTCCCACACTGCAGATGAGTTGATTGGTTCTATGAACCATATCAACTATTACAGCCACCCGTCACCCGCTTATGGTGCACATCAATATCCACAACCATATGGAGAGATGTCTTACTACCCTCCTCCCGCTCACCAATAGTCATATCCTGTTTCTCCCCCTCCACCAATGGGTGGACCCTCACCGGTACTCATGATGTGTGCGACCTCTAAACCAAGTACAGATTCACCTTCTACCTCCGCATACAACCTTAGCACTAGTGGAAGTGATTCAAATTCCTACACACCATATGGATCATCTCCACAAAACAATCCATATTTTCCATTTCCTGGTCTTCCACAACCAGTTTCTCCTCCACCAGGACAACCACAGACCGACATTAATTTTGTTCAACCCTTTCCCATTCAACAACTTCAGAATTTTGAGCAATTAAATATGGAAAATATGGCCCATCCGCCGAATAATTCCAAGAATAAAGGGAAAAACCAAAACAATAACAACCCATGATCAAGAGGAAATAACCCCAAACAAAACCCTCCCGCTGGGGGCAACCATAATCAAGGAAACCAAAACCCCCAAGGGGGCAACAATAAAAATCAACCTCAACAAGGGAGGAACAATAAACTCTAGACTAACTTCTCTTGAGCTCTCCGTGGTGAGTATGGACATTACACACACCATTGCCCCCAAATTTTCGACTTTAAACGGATGAAATAATCCATGAACGTGCAATGTCCTCCAACACCGCCTGCCCCTCAGCAAGCCCCACAATAGTACTTGCAACAACCACCCCCGACTGTTTTACAAAACCCTATTCCACACCAAGGTGTGATGAATACCCAACAGGAGGTACACCATGCTCCACCCCAAATGGGGCAGTATCAAAACCCAGGTCCCACTCAACTTGGAAATCTGACCGATTGCAACATCCTCCTTACCAGCGAAGAAGAGATTCTTCTGCAAACACGCGGTCGCCAATACAATATTCCCTCTGAATTTACCCCAACCACCTCAGAAACGTCTCCAGCTATAGCTAGACAACCCTTGATGATTCCATGCCCTAACACAGAACCAAACCCTCGTATACCCTGTATGCCGTTACGATAGAACATACATAACCCTCATGCTAGGGAAACCCATAAATACAGTCTGGTCAATGACTTAGCACAGTCTCTTGCAGCCATGTCTATATTGGAGGTCCTCCAAACCTGTCTAACTCAACATAAATCCTTGCTTTCCGCCTTGGGGGTAGTTGACCCAGTTGATACTGGACTCATCACTTTCAATCTAAATAACGAAGAACCACGCCGCCCTGCCTTGGTAGCTTTTCAGATACCAATTAAGATCCATAACATCACAGTTCATCGATGTATCATCGAAGAAGGTGCATTCACATGCATCATGTCAAAAGTTGTATGGAAGAAACTCAGCTCACCTGAGCTAGTACCATCTACCATCACCCTGAGAGGTTATGACAGTCAACCATCATCCCCTGAAGGGCTCTTCCAAAATGTCCCGATAGAACTTGGGGGAAAAACCATCTTGATCGAGATCGAAGTTATCGATGCCCAACTTGATCACAATATCTTGTTTGGCCGTAGCTACATGTATGCTATGAAAGCGATAACCTCTTCTGTGTTTCGAACGATGATGTTCCCCCACAACGGGAAAATCCTCACCATTTACCAAATTACACATTATGAGCCTACCCATTCCGCCAACATTGATATCATTCTCCCTCTTGTCCTCACTAGATCAGATGCTTTTTCTGTCATCGACATGGGTCCTATAATTTTCAAGGACCCATCCTTGCTAGGGGAATATCATGGAGCACCACCTCTCCTACACCCTTCGACACAAGTGTTTGTAGTATCTTCTAATGGAATAGATGTCAAAGACAATACTCCTCCCATCGAGGCCCCTCCCCACATCGAGGTTCCACTAGTTGGAGAACTATTACCTTAGGAGCTCCCCAAGCTCCCCACTGCACCAC
>ML788069.1:81811-103893 GCA_009831015.1 Picea engelmannii
GGTCCTCTGTCAGCTGGAGGTGCCCCACTAGCTGGGGGCCCTCCAGATCTAGGAGGCAGCCAACCAGTCATCCCTGCCCCCCCTATTGTCGTCCAACGGATCAGGGTCGCCACTCTGCATGAATTCCCACACACTTCTCCAAGACCTCCTCATCCTAGATATGGGCCCACATGCCCTCTGATACACCCCATAGAATCTTCTCGAATTGTCAATGAAGATCTTCCAACAACACCCCGACATCTCCCTGTCGCTCATGCGTTGGTCCAACAGCAACGTCATCTCGCCACCACCTCTTTCCCACCCTCGACTCTGCAGGCGCCGATCGAGCTATCCCTCAGCGAGTCAACTCCCCGCCCACCTCTTCCTCTCGGCCTCAAGGTCCCACATCTGAAAAACAACACCAGATATAGTGTCATCATCCGTATATACATATATAAACAATGCTATCTATTGAAATCACAAAACATAAAAAAAAAACATACCTCGCTGATACCAGTCCTCCCTAGGAGGAAACATCATGTCAAGATCATGGTGGTAGTCCATACCCATGTATGGATACCTTAATATCATCTGTGGCATCTGTATCCACACTCACGCCACCGTGGCCATGAAATAATGACCACCCTCCTTGCCTCCATGTTGGGCCAACACATGGGCCCACCGCATCAGTTGTGACTCTTGTTGCCCCGTGGGCTAGAGAAGAATCCTCGGGTGCAACAGATTCACCCTCTCAAGAAACTTGGCCACTAGAATGGAACCAAATATGAATTCACTGGAGTTGGCTCGCTGACACTGGTTCACCTGTCCCATCATCTTGGTGTGTAGAAACACACCCCATGCAAAAAGGTCCCCATCTAGGACCCACTCCACTATCCTCAGTTGACCCCCAGTGATCCATTGAGTCCCCAAGGATCTGTAGATCCTCACCACCATAGCGACGATGCACTCCATCAAGAGGTCGTCAATAGCCTCAATCTGGATGACTGAACCCGACATATGGTTCAACCCAGTACAATGGAAAGCCACCAAGTCACCTACTCTCTCCTCCCTCGATAGCTAGGGGTCGATAGGAAGGTCCATCCTGTAGAATGGAAACCCTGTCAAGAAATACACATCCTCAATGGATGAGAATGTCAACTTCTGACCTCTAACAATGAAACACTGCAAATCAATTCTCCACATCCCAATCAGATACTGAAGTAGAAACTCTTGGGATCGTATTAGAGGGTAGTCGTAGAACTTGAGTAGTGTGTAGGCTGACAAGTATATCCGAACACTCGACTGCGCTCTCACCGCCACCCATAGACGATCCCAGTCGTGCTCTCTCCAATGCACCGACATCGTGCTATCAGATTCTGCTGATCACCTACATCCACAAAGAAACACTTGATCAACCTCATCATCCATAAAAAAAAAAAACAACGTCAAAAATAAAAAAAAATTCCAACCCCTAAGCCTTGCCCACAGTGCGTGGCTTTCACCCAGACAGGTGTGCACATGTGCGCACCTGTTCTTTGCACAACTACTCATCTTTCAGAGAAACAACCATGCATGAGTGCGCGAATGTCTGTTAGGCAGTCGTGCATCTCATGTGCACCTGTATTCCCATCCTCTGTGCCCACATGCACGACTGTGTTAGATATAGCCACACATTGTGTACAAGAAAATGAATTATACCCGCGCACATGTGCACAAGTATTCCTCCTTTTCCTGCACATTGGTGGGCCCCTACCCAAAAAACCCCATGTACGACCCTCCGTACAATTCCTATATACAAAATAATAAATTCACACCATGCAGGAGGATAGGACCACTAACCTATCTCTCGCCACTCCTAGATTGGTAGCTTCACGCTCTCATAATATGCAAATGTCCTCATATAAATATCGTTAATTTAGCTACAGTGACATGTACAAATGAGGTGGCATTGTGGGCCCACCAACCATATATAGTCCCTTTTTCCCAACTTCCATATTCTGTTACAGGAGTCTAGAGCCTCCATTTTTCGATCTGTTCTCAGCCACGGGATCCTGGTCCTGCCATCTACACATTCACATTCCCTGGGCCATCATCTGCACTTGGCCCTGGAGGAGAATTTTTATTACGTCACATTCAAGTACACATGCTCATGTTCAATTTTATCAAATAGCTGTTATATGTTCTTTATCATAAGATATTGTTCATGTCTGGTATTTGGTTTTCATGTGTGCAAATACTTGTTCGGCAAGCTTACAACCCCTTCAGGTATATGTTCCACACTGACATGTAATTATTCCCTTTGTAAATCAATTGCATATCCCAGTCATACCCTCTGACATTTAACTTTAGGGTCCTTACATCCGGATCTGCAGTACCTTTACCTCTGTTTCATTTGGGTACTGTCACCCGATAACACTCTCCCCCACATGATTTGTCCCATTCATATTTCCCCTTGGTAAATTTACACTCACGTTGATTTTCACCCCCTAGGGATGGGAGTCCTGATAGTCTTATGCACTTCCAAGAATGAACCCCATACTTTTTCTCATCATATTGCTAACTTTCCCAATGGCCTCCCAGGTCATGTCATCTCGGTTCTATTAACTGCACCTCCGCAGTTTCATTTCCCTCCATCTCATCCACCATAAGTTTTTCCATCTGTAGATTTTCCTCCATCCATTTACCTAATACAGAAACCCACCCATGGGGCCCCTACCATCCACCAATTTTCTTTCACAAACTTACGCCCTAGACAAGCCAAGCCATCTTTCACTAGGGCACTCGTTTCTGTATCTATAAATTCAACCCAAATAATTCTTTATTTCTTTGGTAATTGTAAAAATCCTTTGTTTCCATCATATACTTAGCTTTTTTGTCGTCACCCTTGATGGCCTTATTTTTTCCTGGCAAAGAAACCCATGTAGCCCTTGGTTGGAGCATCCACTCTCTTTTCATACCGACATCATTCACGAACCCCGAGTATCCCAAGTCCATATACCCATGATATCTGAGTTTGTCTACTTTGTTAGCCTCTAGCACAGTTTAACCCCATATCTAGTCGTCCCTCTGACACTAGATCTAGTTTTACGGTTGTTGCCAATCACCCTCAAAAATTTCCCAACTGTTATAACTCTAATTTGCACCAGACATGCTTACTTGGCATTAGGCCATCTCAGATTCCTTTTTTTCCAAAACACTGCTAAACAACTCTTTAAAAAACCTCTTTTATGAGGGTCCACGTGCCCTACTCCATTACTGCATGTGTGTACATGCTAGCTGACCTAAAACAACCCGCGTGTACCTACAAAAGCACGAAAAAAGGAAAGTTGCCGATGGAACACACAGCTTTGGGTGAGTTAACTGAAACTCCCGACCATGTATGGTTGAGGGTTCGTCCAAATACCTAGCTTATTCTAGCCTATAAAAGAAGGGTTAGGGGTCCCATTTGGAGGAGGAGAATATTAGTAAAGAAACTCTACCCAATTGCACATTCCCATTGTCCCAACCCTTTAGCCATCCTTGTGCAAAGAGAGATACAAAGCAAAGAAGTTGGAGGACATTTGAAGAGGAGCCCAGTATCAGGTTCGCGAAGCAGTGGCCGGTCTCGACATTGTAAGTTGATTCATTAAAATTAATGATAAATAAATGCTTTTCCCGTCCCACTATATGAGTTCTTCATAATTTAGTAAATATATGTTTGAATCTCTAACCCATTAATCTATAGAACAAATACATGTAGAGTTTGTTTCTTGTTTTGTATGCAGGTCAGTCTTGGGAGGATAACTGCTAACAAGCGATTAAGCATGAAGAAGCATCGACATCGAACATTTGGAACAAGGTATGTTTGTTTAACCATGTATTTGCTTAAAAGAAATGGGGATTAGGTTTGGGACGACGATAGAAAGTATGATTCTTTCGGTCTTATCTGCATGCATAATATAACCCCTAAATGCTAGTTCATAGGGGGATTTCCCACTACAACAGAATTGGCGACCATACTGGGGAAGTCTCTAGGGTTCCTGGGAATATTTTTGGGTATTTTTAAAAGACTGTTTTTCTTTCCTATTTTTTGAAGTTTCTGCAAAGTCTGAGCTAACAAAGATTCTGGTCTTCCATACCAGCTATCTCTATTTCTTTGCTTGACTGTAATTTTTTTTCGAGACCCACAGATGTACATGCGGCCTACATAAGGTCTGCACATGTGTACCTGTGCCCTACTTTCTTTCAGCCTGCGTGTAAACACTAGCTGAAGAAGTAACAGTAGCGTGTATGATTCCAGAAAATTTTTGAGGCAGTCATCCTCTTCCTTGTCAGAATCAGTCATTCTTAGGGGTTTTCTGGAACTCTTTTTAGTTTTTGTTGTTTGCAGTCTATAGCTTAGGGTTCACCTCAGATTGGTTTGTTCTACGAATTTCTTCCTACACTGTTTTCTTTTTCTGTTAAAAAAAAAAAGTGTCTAAGCCTTCAAGAGATCCTGGTTCTCAGTATCAGTGGTCTCTTCCTAGTTTGGATTGTCTGTTTTTATTTGTTTCAGAGTTTTAGAGATACACGTGGCCTGTATAAGGCCAACATGCGTGTACATGCCCTCTGGCTCTACACAGTTTGCGTGCACACGCTTGCTGTTGAATTGTCAACAATGTGCTTGTGAAGGATAATTTTTGTTGAGGGTGAGGCAGTCATCCTTTCCCTTGACAAGAGTTATACCTCTAAAGTTTTTTGAATCTCTATCCTAGCAGTTAGTAGCTTAGGTTTGATCTCAACCATAACTTTCTTTTTTCATTTAAAAGTTTTCATCAAAATTTTCTTTAGACTTTTTAGACAAGTGTGAGAGTCATTTTTTAAGTTGCTAGTGTGTGATTTCTTGAAGTGTTTCTTTGCGATTTGTGATTAGGCTAGAATTTTTTCTTGGTTTTTGACTTGTTGATATTTTTCCTTTTTGCTTTGTGAGCATTCAAATAAAAAAAAAATCTTTCATTTCCTTGTTTGGTTGAAAAGTGTTGTTTTGCATTAGTAACCAGGGAAAAGTCTTTTCTTTCATAAGTTCTTGACAGTTTGCTTAGATCGTAAGTAGCTCGTAGTCGAGTGAAATCCTTCTTTGAGTTTACTGTTCAAAGATCTTAGAAAAAATTTTAAAATTTGAAAAGTTGTTTAAAATTTGCGTTAAGTGAAGGTTTTTGTTTCCAGCTTTCTGTTTCTTTTTTACTTTCATCTTTCAAACATCACTAGTTTCACTTTCATACCCTTTGACATAAGACAAGCCATAAAATTAACACTAAATATAAATTCATTAGACTTTTATGTTTGTAGGGTTAACCAACTAGTTCAGGATTAGGGCCTTGGATTAGGTTGGAGAGGAAACTCTTCAAGGCCATTAAAATAAAACATTGGAGTCTGAGTTATGAAGTGTTCAAGTTCAGTATCGTGAAAGTTATCTGGGACCCCCCTCTAACACAGGGGATAAACACGAGGTCACATGTGGAAAGGTAATGGAGATAACCCCTCCAAAGATGGACCAATCGTAGTGGAGAACACATATAGAGGGCTTGTCTTGGGATTCCGTCGATTGCATTTTCCATGGAGCTTCATGGGTCTCGAATCCGTTCGAGGTCCTCAGTGGTCTTCCAGACCACTTGCTCTCAATACCCTTGACATGTTTTGGGCTCAATACCCTGCTCATTGTGGTCTACCCGACTTTCGACTGCACCCGCCTGGTGACTGTTCGCGCACTAGCAACCTAGTTGCCTATCTTTTTTAGGGACATACATAGGTGAATGCGGGGGTATACCACGGTACCTAGGAAAGACATCGGGCCACGCTTTGCAGAGTATACCTGGAGGGTGCTTCCGTGTTCGAGTTTCACTTGCACCGGTAAGTTGCTCTAGTGTTGGTTATTGTAACTGTTCTTCCAATTAATTTAGTGTTTGCCTGTCTTATCTTATAGGGACTTTTTTAGTGTGTGTTTTTTTTGAACGACTATAACACCCTAGAGTGTCTTTGATCTTCTCTCATAGTGGAGGATCACGAGCTCCATTGGTCACAAAGGCTTCTTGGCCTACTGTCGGTTACATTGGAGCCACCCCCGCCACCACTAAGGCGAAAGCTAGACCAACAAGGGTCTTTTGAAGCGACCAGGTCACAAGAAATTGTGTCCGACCAACATCCAGAGGAATCAACTGTTTTAGACCTTGGAGTGAAAGCTTTTGTTCTATTTGAAACCTCCACCACTGATCTTTCAGCACCCACCATCATACTGGTTCATCCTTACGAGTGCCAGACAGTGTCGCACGCAACAATGGAAACAAATGATGTTAGTCCTTCTGGGAATTCTTCAATTCCCACCATGGTTGTCACCACAGGAGAGTTTCCACCTCCTAACCCACCGTCACCGGTCCGAGCCACCATGGTATCAACTACCTCTACATCGCACAGTGGTCTGATCCCGTCTCTGGTGACGGCCACAACCCCTTTCCAACCAAGTGCAACAGGCCCTCCGTTCTCATACGTGATGCCTAGTTCAGGTGCAAGTCTTGTACTTTTCTACTCCACTTCATAGACTTCAGGTTTGGGGGCAGGGAGTTCTAATGCTCTTCTGCAAGGCCACATGGGGGGCACTTCCACTCCCTTTAATGCTTTCCCTTATAGAGGAGCTCATATCCCTCCTTCGTCCCCTTCACTCGATGGCACTCACCAGCCTTCCGCTAGGCTGCCTACACACCATAGTTTGTTTGGATCAGGGAGTCAAGGACCACCTTCGCATAATATGTTGGCAGGTTTGACACCATTTTCTTTGTTTGGTGCATTTGGTAACAATGCCTTCTTGTCTATTGCTTTCATGAATGGGTGCAATCCCAGTTTCGGACAACCTATTCCTATGCAGGGTACTATTCCTGCACAGGGGGCACACCTAGGAACTTCTTCCGCATCAGGGCCTTGGAATTCTTGGCAGGGATCCGTTCCCTCGTCAGGAATGTCGATCTGGGGTAATTCTTTTCACAATCAATGGAACCCCGGACAAAGTACTATGCCTATCCCCATGGGACCGACATGGGGCAACCCTTCCCAAAGTCCTTCGAATGTAATGCATGCCCAACCATCTATGTCATATTTTGGAAATCAGTCGATGATGTCTCCTCACATGAAAAATCAATACGCTGGCCATGGCCATGGTTTTTACTAGAACCCAAGCCAACAACCAAACTTTTCCTGGCAACCTGGTGCCAACCAAACTCCAGACCCCTTTTTCCCAAGTTATCACCAACAACCCAAACTACCCTTCCTGACAAGTTTGCATTTTCCAGACTTGACAAGGTTGTTGAATGACCCTATCTATCACGATCCGCGTTGGCCTCCTATGACAACGAAATTGCCTTCGGACATCCCAAAGTTCAAAGCTAAGCCTAACGAAGATCCAGGAGATCATGAGACTACCTTCCATCTTTGGTGCTCATCTAACTTGTTGAAAGACGACTCCGTATAGTTGCGATTGTTTCAACATATTCTCATTGGGAGTGACGCAAAATGGTACATTGAGCTCGATCGCTCAAGATACTCTTCCTTCGGCGAACTGGCGATGGCTTTCCTAAACCATTTCCAGTTACCTGTCCGATACGACGCTGACACCGAATTGCTGGCCAATTTATCACAAACAAAAGCGGACCATATCTCTGATCACATCCGAGAATGGAGATGCCAAAAGAGTTTAATTAAGGTATCGGTCCCACCAGCATTCCTGCTCGAGTGGTTCCTTAAGTATTTGGTCCCACAGTTATCCAAAGACGTCGCAATGTCGGGAGTATTTTCCGAAGAAGACGCTATCATGAGAGCTCAACAACTATAGCTAATCTATCCTCAGTCCAGTTTATTATACGAGATCTTGCTAGATGCGCCACGCTCAATATTTGATAAAACCAGATAGAGAGCTGGACCACATGTCGATGGTATTGTTGGTTCAGCACAAACAAACCCTGTTGAGCAATTGACGAAGCAGTTGAAGCAGTTGTCTATACAACACACAACGACCAGCCAAACTACTGCTTTGGCTACTCCCCCTACCAAAACGTCAGATGTACACACAGTGCAATCGACTAATCTAAAGGCCACCTAGCAGCCTGAAGGAAAGAAAAAACAACAAAAGAAGGGTAAGGGGGATAAAAAACCTACCGATAATGCTAGCAGGAACAACATTGAGAAATGGAAGGCGAGGTATCCATGCAACTTGTGCATGGACGACCACCCGACCCATCTATGTCCTTGGCTTGCAGAAGCCCAAAATTTTGTGACGCAACAACAACCTGCTGTGTTAACCAATCCATTTCAACATGGGAAAAATCTAACCCAAGCCTCTGCAAGCAAAGAAGCTGGCAGCCAAGGGCCCTCATCGTCTTCGAACAACCACGCATCCGCGAATGTTTATATGGTGAAGGGTGATGCTTTTATATCAACTAGAGCGCATGACTATAGTAAACCAAGAACTTCTGAGAAGGGAAAAGAAGCCAAACTCCCATCTCTTCCTCTACAGATTGAGAAGACGTTGGGCAAAACAATGACATGCATCCCCAAAGGCCACCCAAAACTATTTTGTGGTGGAAGATGTATCACAAACCCCTTGTGGGATGTCCGCTTTGGAGGTCCTCCAAAGCTGCCCTTCCTAGAGGAAAGCCTTGTTAACCGCTTTAGGATCTACCAAGACTTGTAATCCGGGTACAATCATGCTGGATACAACCGACTTAAAATCTTGTCTGCCTTACCATGTAGCATTTCAGATAGTAGTGGCTTATCTCATGAAAAATTTTACTCAGAATATATTCCGCATGGTGGTTGATGAGGGCGCCTCGACATGCGTTATGTCGTTGGCATGTTGGAAGGCCATTGGCCAGCCCGTTTTGTCTCCGTCACCTACTCTCCTCACTGCTTTCGACGATCATTCGTTCCGACCACATGGTATCATTCCCTCTTTCCCCATGTAGTTAGGAGGGAAGACTATGTGTGTCGAGGTAGAAGTAGTCGACGCGCCCCTCAACTATAACCTCTTGTTAGAGAGGAGTTGGACTTATGCCATGCAAGCTGTGGTTGCTACAGTTTTCCGGGTCTTGTTGTTTCCACATGAGAACCGAATTGTAACCATTGATCAATTGTCTTTCTCCAGACCTGACCCTTCATTGGGGGTGTCCACAGTCCCGATGATCGATAATATTCAACCAGGCGTAGTCAATGTAGGGGTTAGTTTGTGCCCATATTTGATGGGTACCTTCGATTACCCACCCTCTAAGGGCGATGTCAAGTTCATATCCGACCACCATAAGGTTGAGATTTTTCAAGTTTCATCGTTTCGCATGACTTACTTCACCGATCCGTGGATTCTTCCTTCCCCATCGGCCACAATGGAAGGGACAGGGTACCCGGGTATTTCCATGCCCTTGTCCACAACTAAAGTAGCATACTCTTTAGTTCAACAAAATTCAGCCAACCCAGATCCAACTCCTGCACAAGAGTTAGATCCGCTTCTAGAGCCTATTTGGGCTTAGGGTTCTCTCGCTGACACCTATTCGTTAGACCTAGTCTTTCCTTCTGACGAAGCAGTAATTGGGGCAATGACTAGTCCGGACAAACCCTGGGCTGATCTTCATCACATATCATACTTCCTCCTAGAGTTAAGTAGAATCGAGGCCGGATAATTCACCTTGACTATGACTGGAGATAGGTCTTGTCATATTAATCCCATAGCTACACACGAGGTCTATGCTGAGGGTAATATGGAAACCATCGCTGAAACCATACCGATAAATATCTCCAGAACCCCTGGCATCATAGACAATGTTTTCGTTGGAGCATATTGCTCCCCCTAGGAGATACCCGAAATCGACCCATAAAGTGTCGATCATGAGCTAACTTTATTGATTTTCAAGCTCGCTTTTAGATCTGAAAGAAACATCCAGTGAGACTGCATTTATGCTTTTCGATCTCGTCCGGATTAACTGAGAAAAGTAACCTCTACAGGTCTTGTTTTAAGACGTTTTCAGACCCTCTAAACATGAAAAGATTGCTAAGCGATCTTGTGGCCTTTCACACTCGTTAAACTAAAATTTGAAGTCACATCTGTTCGGCAGTAGTTTACCCCTTTTTTAGTCCAGTGGTCAACTGTACGAACAAAGGTATACTCTATGGAACTTCAATTCTCTAGAAGAGTACCCTCAGGTATAATTTTACCCCTTTTCGGGCCTGAGGGACTAAACTTACGAAAAATGAACCCCCTTGGAGTCCATAGTTAAGCTCTTTTTAGACTCCCTAAAATTGAAAAGATTGTCGAGTGACCTTATTATTTCACACTCGTTAAACTGGTCCAGAAGAACATTCCCGACGAAGTCCATAGTTAAGCTTTTTTTAGACTCCTTAAAAATGAAAAAATGGCTGAGTGATCTTGTCCTTATCACACTCGTTAAAATGGTTTTGAATAGACGTCTTGTCGGTGCTAGTTTACCCCTTTCTTGAACCGACTAGACTACCTTCGAAAAAGGTACCCCAATGGAGTCTCCTTTTATGTTTTTTCAGACTCTATAAATATGAAAAAATGTCGAGCTTACCTTCTCTGGGCTCGTTAAACTTACATCGAAGGATGTTACTATTGTGTGTTTTGTTAATTGCATTTGCATACCCACGTCTTTGGCCTAATGATGGATCCATGTTGCTCTCAACTGAACCATCTGAAGCATGCCTTATACGCAAGCCTTGTAGCATTTTGCCTCCGCGTCTTGACACCTTTGACCCTGGAGGATTTTTCCCGAGTGTCCTTTTCTTGCATATGTCTCTTTTCCCTGAACATCCCTGTGTTCCGTGCGCTTGGAACTAGTATGTTTGTGACACTCGATTCTCCTTTGTAACATAACATTCTTTTATTCTTTTTCCAAAATTATTGAAAAAGACAAAAAAATCAAATATGCCCCAAAAGGAGGAAGGGAAAAGTATTTTCTTTATTGGCAGTATAATGAGTCGCCCTTGGATAAAGCACATCTGTCCGTTTTTTCATCAAACCCTGGGATTTAATATGACCTTAGGAAGATTTTCTCGCTACATAGAGCTGTGTCCTCCTCCATTTGGTTATTCTTCCAAACATATGGAGAAGCTTGCGTTGCCTTCTACCTCGTAAACTTATGTTAATTCCATGCTACTTGAGTCTCATCATTTTTCGTGCTGTTGTCCAAGGAAAGTTTGTCACCAAGCCTGAGTCGTCCCCTCTGCAGTTTGTCTCTTGCCCTCATACCTGACCATCCTGGATGTCCAATCAAGTCCTTGTTCGAAATCAATGAAGCCTTCAGTCTGATCATCAAGATTATCTAGTCCATGACCGACGAGCCGTCGAAGACCTCTAGGTAGTGTAGTCGTACACTCATATTACACTCCTACCTTGAGTTTTGAAGATTTTGAAGTTGTTGCTCAAGCTCTGAAGACCTCATCTCCAACCATTAGGCCGTTTCATCTTTAGAATATGGATACTCTATATGTATATCTTTTTGATTTCGAGATGTAGCTCCGCTGTGTATTGTTCGTGACTACACTTTATATAGTTATTTGACATGGATATACAGTGTATTTGATTGGTATGCATGATTCTATTTTATCTTAGATTCCTTCTTTGCCAAAACACTATTGAACAACTCTTTAAAAAACCTCTTTTATAAGGGCCCATGCACCCTACTCCATTACTTCACGCGTGTACATGCTAGTTGACCTAAACCAACCTATGTGTACCTACAAAAGCACGAAAAAAGGAAAGTTGGCGACATAAGACACAACTTTTGGTGAGTTAACTGAAACTTCCGGCCATGCATGGCCGAGGGTTCGTCCAAATACCTAGCTTCTTCTAGCCTATAAAAGAAGGGTTAGGGGTCCCATTTGGAGGAGGAGAATAATAGTAAAGAAACTCTACCCAATTGTATGTTACGATTGTCCCAACCCTTTAGCCATCCTTGTGCAAAGAAAGTTACAAAGTAAAGAAGTTGGAGGACATTTGAAGAGGAGCCCAAGATCAGGTTCGCGAAGCAGTGGCCGACCTCGACATTGTAAGTTGATTAATTAAAGTTAATAATAAAGAAATGATTTTCTCGTCCCACTATATGAGTTCTTCATATTTTAGTGAATATATGTTTGAATCTCTAACCCATTAATCTGTAGAACAAATGCATGTAGAGTTTGTTGCTTGTTTTGTACACAGGTCAGTCTTGGGAGGATAGCTGCTAACAAGCGATCAAGCGTGAAGAAGGATCGACATCGAACATTCGGAACAAGGTATGTTTGGTTAACCATGTATTTTCTTAAAAGAAATGGGTATTATGTATGGGACGACGGTAGAAAGTAGGATTCTTTTGGTCTTATCTACATGCATAATATAACCCTAAATGCTAGTCCGTAGGGGGATTTCCCACCTCAACACCAACCAAGGGCAGTCTTGAGTCTCACTGCACCTTGAATTCATTCATGTTACCTGTCAGTACTGGATATTAGTGGATTTCACAAAGCCTTTTGCTTCTTAGAGTCACGTCTCCCTTCCTATCGACATCAACACAATTTCCAGAAGGGAGACAATATATTGACTCTCATTACCTTTACAATGAGGAGTCTCAGATGACATAGAGAGAACCATCATTGCTATCTGATTCCGTTGACCCCCATAACATTCAACTTCAACAAAATCTCATGTTACGATGGGTCTTACTATGTGACCTATGAATTTGTTCAGACATCAATGCCTACGAGTCATTGACAATTCTTACAGTCATCCTTGCCTCACTTCAGAGTCCATTCACAATTCAGAATTGTCATCTGCCATTATCAACCGCCCCTGAGGGCGTTGCAGTTATCTACATCGACATACATATTCAATTACAGTCTCACATTTTGGTTACATGACACGAACATGGGGCATGACCGCCTCGTTTGTACACATATTTTCTTTTTTTCTCTTTAGAGAAAGGTTTGGGTCCCATGGTTTTCCCTCTCCCTTCGACGGATCGCTCTTGCAGTACCTCTCTTCACTCTTCATTACAATGGCATTTTCAACAAAATAAACATTGATGTATTTTGGCTATACGTATGCTCTTAACCTCACACATCATGGGGCATCTGTTATCACTGAAAAATCATCCGCAACATTTCATGCAAATGGTTAAAGAAACACATCAATGCCAAAAACAATTAGTCCACCTAAAGCACCAAAATGCATTCAAAAGACAAAAAACTATACAATTGGGTCAAAAATTAAAATGCCCAAAGTCACCAAAGGAAGCGCACACATAGTGAGCAGTATGTGCGTGCCAACACAACCTTCAGTGTGGACAATGCGCGACCGTGCACAAAATAATCCATGCACTTCTATGAACGACACATTTATGGATCTTGTCGGCCCCTCAACCACTTCTGGTCCAACCCCCAACACGATTTGACACTCATATTTGAGCGAATTCTAGCTTGGGGGGCTGGTCAAGGGCTAGAGGGTGCCCTAAAAGGCCCCTTGTTCACACTACAAACCACTTATATTTTCCCATGTATGAATTCTATAAATAAGAGCCATGGGTGTGCTAAGAAACCAAAATCTTCATAGTATTGTTATGCTACAATAGTTCTTCTATGGGAATCCTCTTTTCTCTTGGAATCCTTCAAGAACCATTGCAATAGGCCATTCCACTCACCTCTTGAGGGAATAGGCATTGTTTTTATTCACCATTTTCCATTTCTTCCATTGTATGAAGATCTCTCAATGAGGGAACTCAAGAGCCCTCCCAAGGAGGAAGAGGGGACTCATAAGTCTCTATTTTTCTCTACGGTGTTTTTCCTACTAATATATTGATCCATTGGGAGCATCATGTTGGTCATTGTTTGATTTTCATAGTTCTAAGTTTCTCAAGTTTTCTAACATTTATCTCTTAGTTTTTTTATTTTATTTCCTTGTTTTCATATGTGATTGGCTTATCTAACCCACTCACAAACTTCTGTCTTGTCTAGCAGGCTCATCCAGACATGCAAGTGTTGTTGTTTTTCTCACCCAAGTGACAAAGCCAACACAACATAGGGTTTTATCAAGAATGAACTCATATACAAAAACTCCCTCATTTTTTACACAACTATCATGGTTTGAGAGATACAAGCAGATATTTACAGCTCATTTTTCAGATTTGAAAATACAAGATTTTTTTTGTTTTAGTCATCATATTTGGGAACATATTACGAGGATATGGAGAGGTATTTTGAAAAATTGAAAGAGGTTTTTCTAAAGAATGAGCTCATATACAAAAACCTCCCTCAATGTTTACACAGGTGTCATGGTTTGGGAGATACAAGCCGATATTTACAGCTCATTTTTCAGAAATTCATCATATGCTGTGAAATGGGACATTTAGCCCTTAGTTCGATTCCACACATGCCAAGTGGAGGTTTCAAGTTAGGAAGACACATGGATGTTCAAGGAGGATATGTTTCCTAAACATCATCAAATATTTGATCTGATTTGAATGTATTTAATGCTCTAAATTTCAAACCCTAGATTTTAGGTATAGGACTGATTTTCCAGATTTTTTGTAATCTTATTGATTTGACTAAGTGAAAATTCGACCCTTGGAGGTGTCATCTATGTCTATTTTGAGTATATTAGATCCAAAGTTGGAGGATCTAGTTGTTACCTCACATATCTATAAATCTCATGTAAAATCATATGTAAAGTAGGGGGGCGATCCCTATTTTGGCTTAATAATTCTATATTTGTTGGCACAGGGGAAGACCCAAGGTTCAACGCTTCAACAACACACCAAAAAAACTCTAACTACCAGCCCTTTAGGCAACACCTGCGAAGAAAATGAAGTCTCACCCAAGGTATAGGTAGGGGGGGTTGTAGGAATCAAGTGTCTACAACCTAGCTGAGACACAGATATGTGATCAAAATACTTAACATATCACTTAGCAATTAACATTCATTAGTCTTTAACCCTTTATTCACATCACAGGTAAAACCCTAATTACAGAACAACGTAGTATTCAAAAAGATATTAACACATCTAGGCACTTAACACGTAGAAATAGATCATATCTAGCATTCATTCATATCACTAAGCACTAAGCTACTACATCAGATGCATCTACATACATACAGATTACAACACCAAGCATAGAAAAACATGAACAACATAGCACAGAGAAATCACAACACAGGATATATGTGGTTCACCCCCAGCGTGGGGCTACATCCACCAACTCTTTGTCTTCTTTATTATCTTCTTTCAATATTCTTACATGCACAGAGCCATAGGATCAACTCCGCATGGGACAGGAGATCTGCGCGCACCTCACCAGATCCTCCTTTCCCAAGTTAGATCCAAGCACAAAGCTGTACACAGTCTGTGCACAAAGCACTGCAAATCATTTGCACTTAGCTCAACAAGTCTTAACACATAGCATGCACAAAGCCTCTTACAATCACTTGCACTTAGCATAGTACCGCTACTTACATTTCCTAGCTATCTATTTATACATTACAAAAGGGGCCTAAGCATGGGTAAACCCATGGGTTGACATCCCATACTCGTTACATAAACCATAAACCCAAAAAGTCCCTCAAAAGGGGGTGATATCTCGCGATCTCCACTTCGCTTGACGCTCTGCCTTCGACCAGCCTGTCAAAGTCCCAAAAATGGTCAAACACGACCAAGGTTCTCCAAAAATTGGTCGAGGGCCAACAGGCCCCCAACACTCAACTGTGACTTATTCCGAGTCACTATGATTTGGGCAACTCTACTTTGAAGGCCTCGAGGTGCTGTTTCGCTAGAGCCTCCTGCTCGACGAACTCCTGAATGACCTTCTCGGTGACAGGTCCTTCCAATTGTTGTTCCACTGATGTGACCACTTATTCCAGTCGTGCACCTTGTCCCTCAATCTCCTCAAAAAGTGTGCAATCTTCATCTTGCACTGGCTGGAGCCTCTGGGTCACTACCATGACTTTACTCTAGAAGGAATGGACTTGTTGCTGAATTGTGTGTTGTTCTTGGGACCTTTTCATCCTCTCAACTGTTGACAGTGGCTTGAATTGTGCTTGTACTGTCATTGCTTGTTGCTTTGCCTCTTGGAGCTGTGACTCCAATGTTCTTAGTTCTGGGTCCGCTGCAAGGCGCTCGTAGGTCTACGCACTTCGACTGTTGAGTTGCTTGCATTCTAAGGCCAATAGCTTGATTATTTCGACTATGCTTTTGGTAGTTTCCTCTCTTTGATCTCGCACTTCCTCCGGAGTTCTTTGCACAACTTGTAGTTCCAGTTCTGTTATTCGTTCTTGGAGCTGCTGAATGGCTTCAGCAAGATTCCCCACCTGGATCTCAGCTATTTCTTATTCCATCTATTCCAAGCCCAACACAAAGCGAAGTGCTCTAGTAACTGCTTCTTTAACGCCAATATTCTCCATGAGCCGCTATTTTTTTTCCTTCTATATCTGCACTCTATCCTTTGCAAACTTCGCCTAGAGGTCATCTTTTTTTTGCTGCGCAACCCGACGTTACTCTAGGGATTCCTCCTTTTCTTTCTTTAATGCCTCTATGGATTTTTCCATTTCCTCCTGGACCCGACGAAGGTGAGCCTTTGTCGAATATGCTAATCTGTGTAGCTGGGTAGGCTCATCGCCTACTTCTATGTCCCTTGCTGAAACCAACGTAGTAGACACTGCGTGACTTGAATAAAGAGCTTGTTGTACCCCTTTGAGCTCTGCCTTGATCCTGTTAAACATTGTCTCCTGTTTGGCTTCGCTTCACTGCAAAATTTTCTCTGAGGTATCTGATACAACGACGATGATGAGGTCAATTTCATCCATCGTGAGCACAGTCTGAAATGGAGGTTTATTGGCTTTTGATTTCTTCCGCAATGAAGGTTTCGTCGGGGAACCCTTTGTTTTATTGGATGTTTTGGTCTCTGGAAGGGGATCTTTAGGTGATGTTACTTCGCCTTGTTCTTTCTTTTCTTCTTCCCCTTCATCCTCTTCTTTGTCTACTTCGTCAGCCCCTCCTCCTTCAAGTGAATCTGGTGTAGCTTCTTTTGATGCACTATTAAGTTCTTGTACCTCTTCCTTCTTTTTCTTCCTGCTGCTGCTGGTTGCATCATATTATTCTCGAGTGACTACAGGTCTTCCGATGATGTCAGGGTCAGAGAGTTCTGTCTTTTCGACTGGTACCAGGAATTCTAGAAGCCACTCCTTGGTTATTTCCTCCATATCTTTCTCGGTGAGTTTGTAGTACGCCTGGAGCTATTCTTGGTGGTCGTCTCTGGGTACAGTGATATATATGAAATTCCTATTTGCGCGGAACTTCACAAATGGCTTGAACTGATGCAGCGTATTCAACGTCATGCGAGGGAAGGATTCAATGGTCCTCTTCAGCCGCAAGTAGTAGGCATGCAATACTGCATTTGAATTCCATTTCTTCTCCATGTCGCTCAAATATCATAGTGTAGTGAACTTCACAACCAGTGGTTCAGACGACTTGATTTCAGGGAAGGTCGCTCCTTCCAGCATCTCCCAAGAAATGAAGGAAATGACAATCAATAACCAGCTGAAGTGAAACTCATAGCCCCAGTTTTGTGCTCCGCGATAGTCTTTCTCCAACTGGTTGACGAGGTATCTCACCCAGTTCATTTGCATTCCTTAAACGCATTTTACCATGAGTTCGATGACGAACCCCATGAACTATGTTGGTCTATTCTTCTTGATGAGCTTACCAATGATCAACTGGAAAGCTAGGAACACTATGCCATTCTAGATGGAGGCTACCTTGTAGCCTCGCTTCCCTTTCTCCACATCGCCATAGGTGTCTTTTATTCACTGCTCCAGGGCACGGTCTGTAGCTTTCCCTAGGTAAAAATCCCACGGGTCCGGTCCTTGCATGCTTAACTCAGTGATTCAGTGGATCAACATCGGATCTACTGTTATGCGCCTATCCAAACCCAGGTAACTGCCATGGTAGCATAATAGGATGAGTTTAACGCATGCGTTGACCTCCTGATGTCCTCCAAAGTGTGGCATCTTCATTGAGGGTAGTGGACCTCGTGATGTCCATGGTCCATGGCTGGGGGATTATCTTCGACTTCTTCCGCATTGTCTTGGTCAAATACTTGTGTGGTGTGAGCGTGCCATAGTTTTTGTGGTCTCCTAAGTTGAAGTCACTGATCTTAGGTGTCAAAATCCTCTCCAAATGTGGTCCAATTGCGTGTATCCCCTTAGGGAGGTACATAGTGATCAAGGTATAGTCAAATTCCCTCGGGACGCTGGCACGACTAACCGTGCTAGACAGAGGTGGGATATAGTTGGGCAGGACTGTCGGGATGAGCTTCACATTCGCCAAGTCATCGCGATGCTTGCTTCTCTTTTCTGTCGTAGTTTGAAATGACCCAGATCGACGTGAAGTCGACGAGGATGCTTGCACTCCTCTCATTGATGAGGCTTGAACTCCCATGGATATGAACTTCTCAACCATGAGGTCTATGAGAGTCTCTTTGATGGATTTCTCTACTACGCTAAGGTCACCTAACATACACTCTCGAGATCAGATATCTTAGGTCGGTGAACAAATACTCACGATATCAAAATGGGTGGCAAAGTCTCGATAAGCACTGCGCGAAAGAAATTAGTTCTTTGTGGGCTTGGATAATTTCAATTGGAAAAAGTGTCCATGGTAAGAAATTCGATAGGTTAAATAGATAACATTGTAACAAACTCCTCAAATGGGAAGGAATGCCTCAATCAATGCGATTCCATCCGTTATGGCATGGTCCCAACGGTCTAATGGTGAATGTTCCGGCAATAACTGCGTTTCTAGCCGTTCTGGAGCGTCGTTCTAACGGCCGGGACACCTCCAACGGTCATATTTCTTCGTCATGGCGAAGTGCCAATCTGTGCTATTCTGCTATTCCGACGAGGTTCAAGTTCTGTAAGCCTTTCTTCTGCGAAGTCCTCTCTGGAGCCTCTTGCAATTTTTCTAGTTTTGCTTTCTTCTTACTGAGCTTTCTAGCTTTCTTTCCTATGATCCGCATCTCTGGATTCCTATTTCCATTCTTATTCTTATCTCCTTTTGAAATAGTAACTTCGCACTGCTGAGGTTTTTTCACAGGGTTCGAGGGTAACACTTCTTCTCTTACTGTTTCTGGAGTAGGTTCTCTACTCTCCTACATGGATAAGTTCTTTAAGCCTTCTTGCATTCTTTTAACTTTGACAGCTAGGTATTTGGCCCTCAGTTGCTTTTAATTTTCCTCATGTTCTTCTATTAAGAACACTATTCTCCTAGCCATGAAATCCCTTAATTCTTTCTTTTTTTGTTCTATAGCTTTTTCTTCTTCTTTCCTTTAGATCTGATCATTCTCAATCCAAGTCCTTCTTAACAAAAGTGCAAAAGGAGCGTTGTTCTCAACAAACCTAATGAATTCGAATTCTTCTTCTGTCAATGCTCCATGAGCGATCATAGGTACATGGGCAAGTCTTCCACATAGGGTTATCAACTTTCCTTTAAACAATCCTATTCCTCCCAATGAAGGAACCATAGCAAGCTTTCCTAAGATTTCCCAAACTTTCTGTCATAATGTTCACCTGTGTTTCTGCATCCAATACACAGTCTATGTCGAAGTCTCCTATTCTTGTTTCTATGCACTATTTCTCTTTTAAGATCTCTGATTAACTAGTTTCTCTGTAATCATTCAATGTTTCTTTCATCTGCAACAATATAGCCTCTGATTCTTTCTGTTTTTTTAGCATATCCTTAGTCTCTTGACCTTCCTCAGGGTTTTCTTGTCTCATATTCATCTTTTCAACTTTAGCAGTCATTCTAGGGCAATCCAAAACTTCATGTCCAATAGCTTTACAACAAAGGAAAATAGGACCTCTACCAAGGTATTCCTTAGAAAGATGTCTCGGTCTTCTACAACTATAACAAAGATTCAATCCTCTCTTTCTCTTGAACGATCCCCAACCTTTCCTGTACTGTGCACTGGGATCTCAATGATGGACCTGCAAAAAATCCTTCTAGGATCTTGCATCCACTTGTTAGTCCAACAATTCTGTCTATGGACATGGATAACATATCTGTCACTATTTCTATCAGATCTATTCATATCATATATTCTTTCTTCGAGCTATGCCCTAGTTTTCAGACTAGGACCAAATTTATCAAACATACCTAGATACATACTTTCAAAACAAAAATTTCCACTTATCTTACCTTTATCAGAGCACAAAGCTTTAATATATTACCTCTTTTCTTCACATCAGACTTATTTTCTTAGCACTTAGCTTCACAAGTCAAGTAGAGTACTGCACACTAGGGAAACAGATCTACACACATAGTTTTCTCTTTTCTTCAGGTCCCAACAATCACAGTTTCAGGTCTCGACAAAAGAACTATTTGTTGGCACAGGGGAAGACCTGGGGTTCAACACTTCAACAATGCACCAAACAAACCCTAACTATCGACCCATTCAAAAACACCTGCGAAGAAGATGAAGTCTCACCCAAGTTAGAGGAAGGGGGGGTTGTAGGACTCAACTGTCTACAACCTAGCTGGGACATAGATCTGTGATCACAATACTTAACAGAGCACTTAGAAGTTAACATTCATTAGTCTTTAACCCTTGATTCACATCACAGGTAAAACCCTAATTATAGAACAACAGAGAATTCAACAATATCTTAACACATCCAAGCACTTAGCACACAAAAATAGATCAGATCTAGCATTCATTCATATCACTAAGCACTAAGATACTACATATCCTCCACTTGGTCAAGGGCCAACAATATCTAAACACTGTTTTGATTCATCTTGCCTATGTAAAGACTTCAGCTGCTAATAAAGTTAATGGTTAGTTTTGTGTTCCCTTTTTGTTTATCATCTTCCTTTTTTCTTCTGAAACACTCTGCTGATGTTATATGATGGTATGAAAAATGCTTATGTGTTGAGAATTTTGCTTTAAAGGATTTTTAGTAATCTTTTCCACATTGGTGTTTCTTCACCTTAAATCTTATTTGGAATGATTTCTAGATAAATGTTTATTCTTCTACTGCATAACGACATTAAGGACAAGATTTGTTTATTTGTGGATTTATCAGTTTTGTCTTTCCCTTCTCTCAATCACATCACACAAAACTTTAAGTCCCTAGCCATTAGTTTATTTACCTGGCTTGTTGAACCTAGGTAAGTGATCTTAACAGATCATATCATTAGCTCCTTTCAAACCAATCAAGATCTATGAATACATTAAACCCAACCAAATCATTTTTAATCTAAGGTGTGCTAGGCTTGTTCCTAAAGCAGTCTAGGAACAACTTCTAGTGCTAACATCTTTTGGCGACATTGCCAGGGAGAATAACATTGATGTGATCTAGCTTTAGATGGTGAAATGAATCCGAACACATACATATTGCAATACTCTTTCACCTGGCCACTCCACAATCTAAGACTCCACTGGAGGAAAAATCCTGCTAACAGAAAAATGAAAGCACGGAAGGGAAAAATGAGGTATCAACTCATTAGCTTTCTCCATGAAATTTTGTTCTTCTTTATCAAATCGTTCTTGTCTTTCCCTTTGCATATAAAGAGGATCATCCTATGGTTTTTTTATATTGACCTTGATTTAATCTCATCATGTGAACCTATCGATAAAGATGAGGCCTATGTTTCAATTTCTCCTGAAGTTGACTCATATTGTAAACCTATGGATTACAAAGTTGATATACCTTTTGAGGTCCCCGTTGAACCTTACAATCAACCAATTGACCTTTGTGTTCGACGTAATAAAGATCAATTAAGAAAAATATAACTTTTTAAACCTCTCAATTTTCCTCCTATCCTAAATGCTTACTCGCCCATGTTTTTTGAATACCTTCCTGTGTTCAAAGGAGATGATCATATTGCAGCTAAAAGACACATGGAAGCTTTTGAGGATTTCATTGATAATTCCGAAATCATGCATGAGGATGTTATCTTGAGGTTATTTTCCAAATCCTTGGTCAGGGACGCTGCTTTGTGGTTTATAAATATGAAGGCTTGTTCTATTTTTTCGTGGACTGATTTTCATAATGTAGTCATGAGATATTGGGG
>ML788069.1:117720-131719 GCA_009831015.1 Picea engelmannii
CCCCCCCTGGTTACATGCAATGTTCGGGGAAGCACCCCAAAATTGTTTTTGGGCGGTTTTTGCTATTTTTAGCGGTTTTGTAAATTAATCCCGTATTAAGGGATTATGGTTTTGTTATATACGTAAAACCTAAAAACTTTGGATATATATTGTATGGTGAATGGTGAAATTCGATATAATGAATATAAGAAAGGTTTTCCCGGTTGAGGGTTTCCAGTATAAATATCTGTGTACTATGTGAATGTGCCAATGATTAATTTCTCTTTTGCTTAAGAATCTATATGCATTTCTTTACTTCGCAGGTTTAAAACTTACACTTCCCCTGTGAATCTCCATGGAAATATCCAATATGAAAATACTTCCACTTTGAAGAATGAACGTTTGACTGCTCTGAGGTGGCCATGCCCTGGTATTCCTCAAAATCTGGGCACAACGGTTGGAAGTACTCATAAAACAAATCTGCATCCTCAAAAGGGTATGCACCAAAATATGATTGAAGATCACTTTGAGTATTCTGTGACAAGTCATCCTTGAAGGGGTGAAACAAATATGTAACCATATCATCACCAGGCCTCCAAACATCTGAATCGTATCTGTATGAGGACCACTCCTTTGATGATGAAAACTAAACCCCCTCTGCTTGAGAGCTACCCTCAATGTCATAAATGGGATCTCTATCAATACTGAAGCAACTCACATCCCATCTACGTCTCCCAAATTGTATTAAATCATCAATGTGTAGATCGACTATGTCAGAGGAGTCTTTCACAAGATCATATGTATGATTGAGGCTAATAATTTCTTCATCTTCATGTGCATGAGGAAGACAAGTTTGAATGACATGATCCTAATCAATCAGGAGCAAAGAAAATGATGCCTCAACATGTTGTGTTTCATCAATATTCTTTTTTCTCTTCATGGGCATGCTCCCCCAATGCCTCTCATCACACAAGGCTTGATTCTTAATGTAGAGTGCTTCAAGTGCCATTTTTCAGAAAGTTCTGTTGCGTCCAAGGATTCCTCTAACAACTCTTCAGAGAATAAGGAGTCATCAAGATCTTCAATAGGATTATCACTTATCATGTTCTCTTCTTGATGTGCGGGAAGAACAAAGGCCTGGATGTCTTCATCAAATGGAAGGGTAGATATGAGCACTTCTTCTTCATCATATGTCTCATCTGGAACTTCTTCAAGATTTTTTTCATGAGTATGTTCTTCGAGCACTTCTTCATCTATTTTATCATCATTTATTGGAAAAACTTTTCTACAGAGAATGTGTTCGAGCTCTTGAAAATCATCTTCCAAACTATGAGTAGCTAGCCAATAATGCCTAAGAAACTCTTCAATGAGTTTTGTATAACAAGGGATACTCTTCAGATCACATAAATGTGCAAGCCAATCCTTTTGAATTAATTCCAATGAAGATACAAAAATTTTCATTAGCACATCCTTATGTAGCACATCTAGGCTTGAAACATACTTCATATAATTGGCCACATGGGTGACTGCTAGGGCTGGATCACCATCAAATTTGGGGCAATTTTCTCTCTATTCTGTTGGAAAATGGTTTGGATATCTAGGGACATTCTGAACATCAAGAGAAGGATACACATTATGGAATGCCCATGGTAAGTCCCATGAGGCCATGGTTCCATCACTTAGGGTAGAGTCTCAATGGAGTCCCTTGATGAGACTAATTCTCATGAAAGGATCAAAATGGGAAAAAGGGAAGGAGAAAGAATGATTATGGGAAGGTGGAGTTTCCATATGATCTTCAATATGATCTCATAAAGAAGGGTGGAAAGGGAACACCCCTTGGGTGGAGTCTCTAGGCAAGATAAGGGAAATGATTTATGGATTACCAAAGTGTCATTAGGGTACGAAGAAGATTCAAAATATTCCCCGAAAACGATGCCAAACTATTATGGAACAAGTTGTAGGTTGGGAAAATCTTGACCCAACCAAGGAACAAGTGCCATAACTATGGAATCCTACACTCAATGTCACCTCAATGTAGGTCCCGCATTTCAAGGGTGACTCGGTCACTGTAGGGAAGCGATCCTGGTGACCCTAGGGGGATTGAGACAGAGATGGAAGGAAGTGGAAATGGAGCTCCTATAGGTCAAGTATAAATGTAAATAAGGGTAGGGACGGATGCCTTGTAATTCAAGTAAAGGCTGCCCCACAAGTATAGTGATTTTTCGGATGATTGTACTTGCCCGAGACATAAGAAAACACACCTTGCAACATTATATGTTAGTTGGATTAGCAAGTTAAGATTTATGTCCCTAATTTTCAGAAATAGATGACATTATAAATCAATGAGAAAATGATACTATAAGATGCTAAATAAATGCTAAGGATCAAGTAGAAAATGCAAGAGAAAAACTAGCAATTGACTAGCTAACCTCAAGGTGAAAGAACTAGTACTCTTAGCATAAAATAAAAAGCTGTTGTAAGCATTTGTCTGCAGAAAATTATATCATCCTTATGGCTGTAACATTCAATTTATTACAGCGAGAAAATCAGCCACTAGAATCCCCTCAAACCTTTCCAATAAGTGGGTTAGGACTAGGAGAGTATATGTGCAAACTTTGAGCAAAAACCAATGGTTGATAAGAGAGTTATTAAATAAAGTATGTAATATTCCAGATATAAAAAAGTATGCAAAACATAAATAAATAGATAGAAATGGAAGATGAACAAAAACAACCTTGTCCTCAAGGCTTGAGATGTGGAAATTGGTGCAAAATGGCAGCTGGTTCTTAAGTGGCATCTGCTGGAGTTGTATATTTCCACTGGATTAACACTTGATGGTTTGCTGACATAGATGACACTCACGCTGATCCAAAACTGCTTGTGGATGTAGCCAAATGGAGCCTTCTTTGTCCAACTCAGGAAGGTTGGTTTGAGTTTGGGACTTAGTTCCAATCACCTTCTTTAAGAAGGAAACATGAAAAACAAGATGGAGCTTAGAATGACTGGGAAAATCTAACTGATACGCCACATGTCCCACACACTTGAGAATGATATAAGGAACATAAAATTTGGGCGCCAGTTTCTGACAATGGTCAACCTTGAAGGAATTTTTCTTGTAAGGTTGCAGTCTCAAAAAAACTTGATCCCCTTCTGCAAATTAACGTTCATAGTGACCTTGAACTGCTTGTTGCTTCATGCGATTCTGGACCATGACCAAATTCTCTTTGAGGGTACGGAGAATAGCCTCTCGAACTGTAATCATTTGGTAAACCGACTAGAACTTCGAGACACCTAGAAAATATGAGAGAACTGAAGGTGGATTTTGTCCATATACCACTTCAAAAGGAGTCATGCGGGTAGTTGTATGGTACGAAGTGTTGTACCACCATTCAACTAGTGGTAACCATTGAGCCCACTGATTTTTCCTTTTTGAGGCGAAACACCTCAAATATGTTTCCAAACACTTGTTGACAACTTCAGTATGACCATCAGTCTGGGGATGATAAGATGTGCTGAGATGCAATTGGGTGCCTTGTGGCTGGTAAATTTCTTGCCAAAAATTGCTGGTGAAATTTGGGTCACGATCATAAACAATAGAATGCGGCATGCCATGAAGCTTGAAGACCTGATCCATGAAAATTTGAGCCACATTGGATTTTGCAAATGGGTGTTGAAGAGCACAAAAATGAGCATACTTGGAAAGATTATCAACTACCACCATGATGACTGATTTATTGCTCGATTTAGGTAAGCCTACAATAAAATCCATAGAAATATCCTGCCAAATAACAGGTGAAATCATAAGCGATTGTAGTGTTCCAGGAGATTTGACTATTTCTCCCTTTTTGTGTTGACATACATCACATTCAGCCACAAAATTACAAACTTCCTATTTCATACCATCCCATAAAAAGGAACGTTTGACCCTGTCATAGGTTTTGGTAAACCCGAAGTTCCCAACTGTGGGTGTAGCATGAAGCTCAGAAAGTACCACAGATTTAAGTTTTGATTGTTTACTTAAATACAAACGATCTTTGTATCAAAACTCATCATGGAGCCAAGAGTACCCTGGGGAAACTACAGAATTGGACTGCAATTGTTGTATCAGATGCGAACTTTTGGGATCGTGTAGCCATTCCTGGCGAACAACTTGGAGCCAATCTGGTACAATGAAGGAGAGAGAGAAAATGGACCCTTCATCTTCATATTTTCTAGAAAGTGCATCAACAACCACATTATCTTTTCCTTTCTTGTAAATTATCTCATAATCATATCCAAAGAGCTTAGTCACCCATTTTTGTTTCTCTGGGAAGGAAATGCATTGTTCCAAAAAATGCTTGAGGCTTTGATGATCTGTCTTAATTTGGAAGTGTTTCCCCAATAGATAAGGGTGCCAAATATCAACAACATGCAAAATAGCCAACATTTCCTTTTCATAGATTGATTTGCCCAAATTTTGCTCAGACAATTGTTTGCTGGTAAAGGTCAAAGGCTGATCCTCTTACATAAGGACAACGCTAATTCCTTTCCCTGAAGCATCACATTCCAGGACACAAGTCTTTGTGAAATCAGGAAGGGCCAGGACTGGAGTGGTGCACATGGCCATATTAAAGGTTTGAAAATCCTAAGCAGATGCTGGAGTCCAAGTGAAAGAATTCTTTTTAAGGAGTGCAGTGAGAGGTGCCACAATATTTCCATAATTCTTAACAAACTTGCAATAATAACCTGTTAAGCCCAGAAATCCACGCAATCTTTTGATAGTCTTTGGGTGAGGCCAATCTTGCATAGCTTCAATATTTTTAGGATCCACCCTGATACCGAAATCGCCAACAAGATGACCCAAGTACTTGACTTCCAAGGCACCAAAAGAACATTTAGATTGTTTTAAGAAAAGTTGGTGCTGAGAGAGTAGATGGAGAACTCGATCCACATGAGCAAGATTGTCTGTCCAGGTTTTGCTATAGATGAGGATATCATCAAAGAAAACTAATACAAAATGACAGAGAAAAGGATGAAAGACATGATTCATGAGGCTTTGGAAAGTGGAGGGAGCATTACACAAGCCAAAGGGCATGACCAAAAACTCATAATAGCCCCCATGAGTTCTAAAGGAAGTCTTAGGAATATTGGCCTCTTTCATACAGATCTAGTGGTAGCCAGAACGAATATCAAGTTTAGTAAAGAACTGGGCACCAATAAATTCATCCAAGAGGTCATCAATGACAGGAATGAGAAATTTGTCTTTAATGGTGAGTTTGTTTAGGGCGCAGAAGTCAGGACACATGCACCAATAACCTTATTTCTTAAGGACCATGACCACAAAAGAAGAGTAGGGGCTCATACTTGTTGGGCACTTTAATTGTCTAATTAAATAGATAATTAAGGTGTTCAATATAAATTGTCAAACCCAGGGAAGTTTTGTTATTGCAAGATAATTGTGCACAATCTATGCTAGATTATGGAAGCAACATTATTCAAATTGCAGTAAGAAACCAAATTGAAAGGTTAAACTTTAACACAAATTGCTGACACAGCTGGAGCTTCTACAGAATTTAAATCACACTTGCATAAATGAAATCCTGAACTGATGGGTGCATAAGAATCCTGGATTATCTAATCTATTCTAACTTTCTATTTTACTCTTGCAGAAAGAAACTATGTGCTACTTGCTGAAAGGAAACCTACTTAACTGTAGAAAATGAATTCACACTTTTGTTTTCAGAGATTAAATCTAATGCAGGAAAGGAAATCAATTCTCCAGCAGTATCAAACAATTTACTCTAATTCTCATGAGACATACTGATGCACATTTAAACAGAAAGGAACTGACTGTAACAACATATATATTCTAGAAATGCTAAACATATCAATTATCCAAATCAAAGCGGTTAATTTAAAACAACAAAACAGAGGGGAGTCTGTGAGGAAGGTGGGCCCTTTCCCTCTCATTGAATCCACTCGAAAATAGACTACAATAGGTTAACAAAACTCAATCCACTTATTTATTAACTCATCAAAAAGGTTCAGATACAATGTGTTATTCTTCACTCTCTGTTCATAGCTAAAATTCGGTAGTAATGATTACAAAGGCTATGCTATTTAAAGATAGAGTTATTTAGTTGAAAACAGACTCAGAACAACTTTGAGAATTGAAGATTATTAAGATGTTCATATGATATACAAAATCTGTTACAAAATATGTTAAATGATCTTCATCAACAGTTTGAACCAAAATGTGTAACAACCTTGAGGATTAGTCTTCATGATTCGAATTTGCATGAGGGACCAACTTCCAAGATTGGTGGATATCTATTGCAGTAGGTGTAGCAGCTTCCAAAATGGGTGCACAATTGCTGTAGTCGTGTAACGACATGTAGAGTTGGCACACAACTGTAACAACCTTGTGTAACGACAACGATCTTTCTTTAAGACTTGGTTGTTCTACACATTTTAATCATTAGTTGAATATTCATGGGTAATATATGAGAAGCTCTACCAATCCAACATGTTAAATTAAATAAAATATAAAATCAAGATTAATGATGCATACCTTGGGAAAAAGGGTCTTAGCAACAATTATTAGGCATTTAACATAGAATTGGTAAGGTTGAATGAGCAAAAGAGATGGTGAAAAAGGGACATTTCTAGGTCCTAACATGCCCCCCAAATGAAAACATTGCATGTCCTCATGCAAACCACATTCAAGTCTTACTTCGAGTCTGATTTAAGGAGGTGACTCCTCCAGTGCAAAATTGCTAAGACAATCACTAAGTACCAATATTGGAAAAACCTGTGTATACCCCCAACATCTGCTATTTTCAAAAATCTATCTGTGTTGCTTTGTCTTCAAGAAAAGAAGCAGTCTGAGTTGTTGGAGTTACGGCTGGTAAGTGTAACATAGGTGTTTGTTTTAAAGATGCTGGTAAACCAATAGCTACTTTATGATGTCGAGATCTCCTCGGGCTTACTGGTTCTTGTGGAACAATAAGGCCACATTCTGTTTTCACTAAGAAATTGGCTGGTTCCTCAGCCTGTCCATTCTTTGGTACTTTAACAATTTTATATCCTGCCTAAAAATAAATATCACCACATTGGTAGCACATGTGCTCTTCATTTTCCTTCATAACAGTTGTTGCTTGAGCTAATACTCCCAAAGTTGAATTCCCCGAGTTTCTTTGTTGAGAAACCTGCAAGTCCTTCGTTAGGTAATCTAACTGTTCTTTGAGGTGGTCATTTTCTTTCCTTAGTTCAACAATCCTGGCATTCTCAATACCTTCTATATTATTTTCAATCTGAGCAAATAGATGAGCAAGTGGCACATCATCATTATCCTCTCTAGTTTCTGTAACTGGTTCTTGTGTAACAATTACATCTGGCATGACTAGTTCTTGTGTGACAACCTCTTCCTGGTCAGCTGGTTCTTGTGTGACAACCTCTTCCTGGTCAACTAGTTCTTGTGTGACAACTAAGTTCGGGGAAGAGGTTGGTTCTTGTGTAACAACCTCGTTTTGAACAACTGAGGATAATGGGAGAAGAATGGGCACTGCTTTCTCTATATTTGTCCACTCAACTGCAACTTCAACAAGTCTTGCTGACCTAGTTCTCCTTTTTGGTAAAGTAGATATAAAAACATAATATCTCCTCTTAGGTTTAGGAGAAGGAGGGTGTTCTTTGATAATCAAGCTAGAAGAAGGAGGGAGTTATTCAACAACCATATAAGGAGGAAATTCTGGGATGCTGGGGTTTGGTAATATCTGTACCTCGTCACCTGACGAATGATGTACAAAATCATCAAGCAGAGCCGATGATTCTGGTGCAACTCGTTGACTTTCTTCCTGCAAGGATAAAATAGTGTCTTGGAATTCCTTGCACAAGGTGGAACCAGGAATTCGTACCTCCATAAAATCAGTTAGCCTTTCACTTAGATTGGTATCATTGATATCAAAATATGGAAGTGTCTGAGTATCAACAAGATTAGGAAACTTTGTCGCAACAACTCTGTCGATATCTTTATGAGATTTCCTTCTAGATCGACGTTTTATTTTCCGAGGCAATTCAGTGGCAGTGACAATAGGGGTTTGAACGGTTGTTGCAGTGATAGAAGGATTCTGAGTTATTGCTGGCTCAACAATAGAAGTAGTTGTCGTGTTGTTAGTTACAATGGGGGCCTGAACTTCTATTGCAATTAAATTTTCTGACCTAGTTCGCTTCCTCGGTAAAGTAGAAATAGGGGCAAGATTTTCCCATTTCTTATATTTAGGAGTAGGAACGAGTTCGTTAACAATTTCCGTTGCGCCCAGGGACTGAGGCTCGTGAGGCTCAATTACCTCTGTAGAAATAGGGTTTGGCGGCTGTTCTTGCTGAACATTGTCGAGGCATTTTTGACCTGTGTGGGAGGTGCTTTTGATTTTGTGTTTGGTATTCACAATGGGCTTATGGGGAATTACAGTCGAGGTTTTAATGATTGGTGAAGTTGAGGGCACATGAGTTGATTGTTCTATGTTGGTTGTAACAACAGGTGCATAAATTAGATTTTAGGGTTGGCTATGGCAATAGGCACAGTAGGTGGCACAAGCACTTCAGGTAATGGGTCATGAGGAAGTCCCATTCCTCTATGAATCAACAAGCCGATGAGTCTATGATTGGAAATACAATTCATGGGGTTCTTTGATCGTTTGACGAATTGAGCCATATTATGTAAAGACTGAAGAATATAATAAGGCATGTTGATTAATATCTGATGTCTCAAATGGGATAATATGATAAAATCAGAAAAGTAAACAACTTGGTATCGTCCTTCGCAGGTAATGTACCCTTTAATAAATTCTGCGACTTTCCCCCAGGGCACTGGTAAGGAATTAACATCGACACCTCGGCCCTTGGTCTGCACATGCTCATTGTTCATGAGAAAATCCTTCTCTGCTTTGGGAATATGTGCTTTTCTGCTAAACCACATGTTTTCTATTCTGGGCAATCCTATAACGACAGCCACAAATTCCTCTGTCACTAGAATTCTCACCCCGTTCACCAATGATCACCCTTTTGTAAGATTCTGGCTGAACTCCAACACCTCTGCTTCGTTAAATCTCCGTAGCTTCTTGAAATAAGGAATCCATCCGGCTTGTAGAAAAATTTGGTAAACATTTGGGTGTAGCAACAACACATCTAGATTTTCTAGCTCATATCTCACAGTTGATCCTCCCATGACGTTGTTTTGAGTCTTAACAATCACAGACACCTCACCAGAGTCACAACAAGTTCGAACGAGGATTGCATAAAGAGCACAATGTCTTAGCAAAAATAAGTGTGGCCGAAAAGTTGGCGGAGGTGTTTATAAAATGAGATTTGGAGATTATGTCGGCGTGGGTGTATTCCCCCCCCTCCCCCCCNATTGGCTCATGGTGCAACAAATTTAGGACGACCGACAAATAGGCATTGAAACTTGCTTTCATATCTACATCACTTGGACACGTAGGATTAGTAATCGTACCTCATAACTTACCGCATGAACTGATCTGTTGGAGTAACTGCAATATCCAACCGCCATCTGATCTGCATCAAGGAGTTGTCATGATGAGAGATGGCTTTAGAACATGAGAAATTTTGAGGTGACAAGTGGAGCAGGTGTGGATTCCTTTCGTTGGTCGATCCGTTGGAAATCGACGACTATGAAATCACGAAATGATGAAGCGGCCTTTTCTATCAGAGAGAGTGGAAAAGATAACAGTGAAAGTGACAAAATAGCAGTGTTTCAGAATGGAAAGATAGCAGAGTGGAAAATATTGATGGAGTAACTACATGAAAAAGAGGTGGAAATGCGAAAATGGGTGAAGTGGCATGTAAGATAGTGAAAAAGGAATATAGCGGTGGGTGTATCGGCATGTATTTTGGCCGAATGGTGGAATTAGGTGTAGCAACATGTAAATCGGCCAAAAGGGTGTAACAAAATGTACGTTGGCCAAAAAGGTGTAACAACATGTAAATCAACCAACGGGTGTAACAACATGTAAATCACCCAAAAGGGTGTAACGACATGTAAATCGTCTTGAACACAGAAATACTTAGTTTTTAGGAAGTTTTTCAACTTCCAAAAACTAATCCTTTGGCTCCTTCTTTAGTCTGCCTTGCATTTCATCAATCCATATGCACAAAAGTAACTGTCGGATACCCTTCCAAGTTGAATTTCATTAAAAGAAAACATAATTTTTTTTGGCAAAAATAGAAAAAGATAAAAAAATGCAAAGTTTATTTATATACAAGGTTTTATTGAAAACGAAAATTTCTAAGGATTAGAAGGGGAAGGAGCAAGCTGCGTTCCATTCAAAAAGTGGTAATCTGTATCAGCTATACATCTGGATTTGAATTCTGCCTTGGAAAGTGGACTCTGATATAGGCACAAGCAATGACCATTTGCAAGTAACTGAGTATTGGATCTATTAATAGTGACCAACCTGACTGTCCCATTCAAAAAAACAATGTCTACCTCGTAAGGTCCAAGCCATCGTGTACGCATCTTACCCTGAAATTCTTTAAAGCACGAATCATACAATAGAGCTCAATCTCCTTTTTGGAATAATTTCTTCTTGATGACTCGATCATGCCATTTTTTTCTCTGCTGTTGAATCACTGTGGTTTGATGAATAATATCCAAACACTTTTCATCAAGCTCATTGAGATGTTGCAGTCTTTCCTTTTGTGCCACAATCAAGTCGAGGTTGGATGCTGATGCAGTTCTTAAGGTTTTGATTTTGAATTCAATGGGAAAACATGGCTCTTTCCATATACCAACTCATAAGGAGAAAAACCAGTTGTGTTCCTCCAAGTAGTTCAATAATCCCATAGAGCTTCATGCAATCTGTCAGACCAATCCCTACGATGTTCCCTCACTGTCTTAGTAAGAATAGCTTCTCTGACTTTGTTGGTACTTTCCACCTGGCCATTACCTTGTGGATGGTATGGAGAAGCTGTTCTATGTAAACCATGATATTCACTGAGTAGGACTTCAAAATTATGTGATGTGAAAGGGGGTCCTCCATCAGTTATTAATTCTCTGGGAATTCCAAACCTAACAAGGATATCTTCAAACAAGAATGCTAAGACAACTTCTTCTGAGGCCTCGATTAGTACTTTTGTCTCCACCCACTTGGTCCTGTAATCTGTACAAACCAATATATAGACTTTTTGATTAGAAGGTGGGTTAATGGTGTAAGTTTTAAACTTGTAAAGTAAAGCAATGCATATAGATTCTTAAGCAAAACATAATTTAATCAATGGCAATACACAGAGTACACAAAGATTTTATCCCAGAAACCCTCAACCGGGAAAACCTTTCTTATATTCATTATATCAAATTTCACCATTCACCATACAATATATATACAATGTTTTTAGGTATTTCGTAGATACCAAAACCCTAATCTATTAATTCGTGATTAATTTGCAAAACAACTAAAAATAGCAAAAACCGCTCAATTTTTTTTTTGGGGCGCTGCCCTAGGCTACCGCTTGTTGCTGAGCACTGCGAGGGGGGGACATATCTTCCCTCCCCTGGGACCTCCCTAGGAAAGCGCCTGATGCACACGACACAAATAACGCTACTAGAGGGATCATCAGATGCAATTGTCATATTTGACGTGCCCACACACACACAAATGCAAAGAATATAACACATACCCAACATTCTCCCACTTGTTGTTTTCTTTGCATCCAGGGGTCCAGGGGATTATATAGTTAACAATCCAGGGAAGTAATGCCCATTGTTATTCTACACTAGGAGAAATTTTCCATGCTCACAGACTTTGTCAATGAATCTGCAACATTCTTCAAAGTGTCAACCTTTTCCAACGACGCCTTCTTTTCCTCAACCATGTCTCTCACAAAGTGATACTGAACATCAATATGCTTTGTCTTCGAATGATAAGATGGGTTATTTTCCAGGAAGATTGCACTCTGATTGTCACAACCTAATCTCATTGCTTGCATGAGTGGCTGCCATGTATTCAGCTTCTATAGTTGAGAGTGCCACTACAACCTGTCTTTTGCTCATCCAACTGATTGCTCCTCCAAATAGGTTAAACACATACCCACTTGTAGATCTTCTTTGATCCAGATCTCCATCCTAGTCTGCATCAACAAAGCCATGTATGTCCACCACTTTTTCCAATCTTGGTCTTCCTTGGTAGCACAATCCATAATTGGTAGTGCCACGCAAATACCTGAAGACCCTCTTCACTGCTATCCAATGCTCCTTCCCTAGTTTTGACATATACCTGCTCAAAACTCCCACTGCATGTGCAATGTCCGGTCCAGTACAAACCATTGCATACATCAAACTGCCAACTACACTGGCATACGAAACATGGGACATGTCCTCTTCTTCTTCCTGTGTCTTGGGACACTGATCTGCAGATAACTTTACACCTATAGGAATAGGAACCTTGACCGGTTTACTTCCATGCATATTAAACCTCTGCAATATCGTCTCAACATATTTTCTCTGATTCAACTAGAGTTTGTTGTTTGCATGATCTCTTTTAATCTCCATTCCCAGAATGAGTTAGCAACACCGAGATCCTTCATGTCAAATTTGGAAGATAGCTGTGATTTCACCTCCTTGATAAAATCCATGTTATTTCCTACCAACAACATGTCATCAACATACAACACTACATAAATGAAGTGATTACCAACCTACTTGGAATATACAGAGTGATCAACCCTTCTTCTCACAAATCCCAATCCAAGGATGTATGTGTCAAACTTTTGGTACCACATCCTAGGTGATTGCTTCAGACCATATAGTGACTTCTTTAGCTTACATACCAACTCTTTATTTCCCTTTACTACAAATCCTTCTGGCTGCTTCATGTAGATTTATTCTTTGAGATCCCCATGTAGTAATGCTGTCTTCACATCCATCTATTCCACTTCAAGATCAAAAGCAGGAACAATAGATAAAAGAAATCTAATAGATGTTGACTTGGCAACAGGGGAAAAAATCTCACCAAAGTCAATTCCCTCTACCTGGGAATAACCTTTTTCTACTAATCGAGCTTTGTATTTCTCCACTTTACCTTCTGCATTAAAATTCTTCTTAAACAACCATTTTCTACCAAAATATTTTCTTTCAGCTGGCACCTCAACTATATCCCATGCCTCATTTTTATCCAAGGCATCCATTTCTTCAACCATGGCCTTCTTACATAGTTTACTATCCTCTGAATTTACTGATTCCCCGACAGTTCTGGGATCATCATCAGTAATAGATAAAGCAAAATTGAACTGAAAATCAGGTGGACTGTAACTTTCTGGTTCCCTTCTTTCTCTCACTGATCTCCTCAATAATGGGGTATGAGGTTCTTCTTCTTCTTATTCTTTTGCTTCATCTTCTTCAGATGATTCATATTTTGCATCATCCAACTCAAGCTCTATTTTCTCAGGTTCTTCTTTTCTTGGTAGGAATTCCTGTTTGGAAACATCTTTTACCTCTCTAAAAACAACATCCCGACTGTAAAAAGTCTTCTTAGTTTCTGGGTTCGAAAGTTTATAACCTTTCACACCATCTTTATAACCAATAAAGATACACTTTTCATCTTTATTATCCAACTTACTCCTATTTTCCTTTGGAACATGTACATAAGCATCACAACCAAACACTATAAGATGTTGAAGACAGGGTTTCTTTCCAGACCATACCTCGTGTGGAGTTTTGTCATCCAATGCTGATGAAGGTGATCGATTGACCAGGTAACATGCTGTACCCATTGCCTCTGCCTAGAATTCTTGTCCCAACCCAACACCGCTGAGCATGCTCCTTGATTTTTCCATTAGTGTCCTGTTCATCCTTTCTGAAACTCCATTATGCTGATGAGTGTATAGAGTAGTCTTCTGCCTTGCTATACCACACTTCTTACAGAATTCTTCGAATTCATTTCTGCAGAATTCTCCACCATTATCTGTTCTCAATACCTTTATTTTCTTCTCTGTTTGATTTTCTACCAGAGCCTTAAACTCTTTAAAT
>ML788069.1:131769-146636 GCA_009831015.1 Picea engelmannii
AACACATCACTGTGTATCAACTCTAAGATCCCCTTTGCTCTTGTAGCACCAGATGGGAATCTTACTCGATTATGTTTACCATATATGAAATGTTCACAGAAATCAAAATCCAGAGTGTAATTAGACATACCTTCAACCATACCTTTAGCGTGTAGTGTTCGAAGGCCCTTTTCTCCAATATTCCCCAGTCTTTGATGCAACAACATGGTCTTCTTTTCTGGGACAATATTGGTCTTGTCTCCTTCATTTATTTTCTAAGGGACAACATAACTGTTACACCCATTAGTATAATTGATTCCCAACAACTTCTACAGAGCTCCACAATGAACTCCCCTCATCAACACCATTTCTCCTCGTACCATCTTGTAAGTGTTCTTTCCAAATACAGTATCCACTCCTGCATCATTCAAATTGCTTACAGATATTAGGATTCTAGAAAGTTAAAAATGTGCAGAACCCTAGGGAGAGTTCTAATCCTTCAATATTTTAGCAGCAACTTAACCCTTCCACGTCCCAAGATTTTTTCTGTCGAGTCATCTCCTAGGAATACATCACCACCATCATATTTTTCATATTCAGAGAACCACTCCCTGTGAGGGGTCATATGGAATGATGCATCTGAGTCGATCAACCATACATTGCAGTCTGCATGTGTACTTGTAGATGCTAGGTAAACATCGTCTCCTTCTTTAGTGGAGGTTTTCGCCTCTGTGGAAGAGGTACTATAAAATTCCTTTGGTTTTTCAACCTTCTTAGACTTGCAATCTTTCTTATAATGCCTTGTTTTACCACAATTCTAGCATTTCCTCAAATATTTTCCTGGAGACTTAGATCTACCTGTAGATTTTGATCTCCCCCCTGAAGGCTTACCAGGATTCTTGTCTTGGGTATGACCTCTTACAAATAAAGCATCTGTGCTATGACCATCCATGATTTTCCACCTCATCTTTTCAGATAACAAGGATGCAACTACATCCTCATACTTCAATGTAGATTGAGTGGTACTACCTATTGCTACAACTAGATTATCCCAAGAGTCTGGTAAAGAACATAACAAAGTAATACACTTATCTTCTTCTACAATTGTAATATTAAAAGAGACAAGTTGACTTACTAGAATATTAAAGGAATTTAGATGTTTTGTCACAGAATCTCCATCTTCCATCCTAAGATGATATAGCTTCTTTCGAAGAAACAACCTATTTACAAAGGACTTTGATTGATACAAATTCCCCAACTTATCCCATAGTTCCTTGGCTGTAGATTCTCCTGAGACATTCAACAACACCGAATCTACCAGGCATAGTTGAATAGTACTCCTTGCTCTTCTGTCCAACTTCTCTCAATCTTCCTTCGACATACCAATAGGTGGTGTACTGGTAGTTTGTGTACTAGTAGGTTGTGTACCAGTAGCTTGTGTGCTAGTAGATGGTGTACCGGTAGGCTGTGTACCAAGATCGACAATGATCCATTGTTCTTTGTCTACAAGAAGGTCCTCTATCTTCATATTTCATAGCTCAAAGTTTTTACCATTGAACTTCTCTATCTCGATTCTAGATGATCTCGCCATTCCTCTTTCTATACTTGAATCTCCACTACAAAAGCTCCCACTAAGCTAGGTTTATCACAGACCCAAGATAAACTTGATCTATCAAGACCGAGCCAAACCCTCAACAACAAAGGCGTCCCTCTGAAGCTAAAAACGAGCTCTGATACCACATGTAAGTTTTAAACCTATGAAATAAAGCAATGCATATAGATTCTTAAGAAAAACATAATTTAATCAATGGAAATACACAGAGTACACAGACATAGTTGTCATATATGACGCACCCACACACACACATGCAAAGAATATAACACATACCCACCAAATGGGCCGTACAAAATCCATGGCCCATATCTCAAAAGGCTCTAACACTACTTGAGGCTGGAGAGGCATTTCATCCCTATGATTTGGATGACCCATTTGTTGGAAACTGTCACAGGCTTGGACATACCTCTTGGCATATTGAAATATGGTGGGCCAAAAATATCCCATCCTTAAAATTTAATGCCTAGTCCTTTTATCATCAAAATGACCCCCACAAAGGGCCATCACGACAAGCTTTCAGTAGATCATAAACTTCATCATCCCTCACACATCTCCTAATTTCTTGATCCAGACCTGTGTAGAAAAGGTATCCCCCTATCCAACTATACCGAGCACTCTTTTGAATAATCTTCATTCTTTCTTGAGGAGATAGATGTGAAGGTACCTTCCCTGCAACCAAATAATTAGCAATGTTTTCATACCAAGGTGAGTGAGACGATACTGCAAACAAATGTTCATCTGGAAAGGAATCATATATAGGTGAATTATCATCATTTACATGTAATCTTGAGAGAAAATCAGCAACCACATTTTCTTTTCCTGGTCTATCTACTATAGTGATGTCAAATTCTTGTAGTAGTAACAACCATATTGTTACTTGGGCATTAGTAATAAGTTTATTCATCAGATATTTAATTGTTGTATGATCAATATGAATAAAAGTAGGATAACCAGTGACATAATGCCTGAATTTATTGATTGCATAAACTACTGCCAAGAATTCTCTTTCAGTAACTGTATAATTTAACTCAGCAGGAGCCATGTTCTTGCTGATATAGTAGATAACATAGGGTTCTTTGTCCTCCTGTTGCCCTAGTACTTCACCAAATGAAATGTCTGATGCATATGAAGAAATGTGAAAAGGCAAATCCCAATTGGGCCCTCTCAAAATGAGAGTTGTGGATAATTTCTATTTCAGATCTGCAAAAGACAATTCACAATTGTCAATCCAATCAAAGTCAACATATTTTGTTAATAGGAAAAACAAGGGAGAGGCAAGTTTGGAATTTTTTTTAATGAATATCCTGTAATATCCAACATGCCCTAAAAAAATTCTTACCTCTTTTTGAGTTGATGGAGTTGGAATGTCTAAAATTACTTGGATTTTGGTTGGGTCTACCTGAATTCCTGTAGAAGAAATGAAGTGTCCTAGTACCACACCTTCTCTCATCATCATATGGAACTTTTCTTTACTTAAAGAAAGATGAGAATGTATACATCTTTTTAGCACTTTTTCCAGATTAGACAAAGCTTCATCGAAATCAATACCATAAGGTGTAAAGTCATCCATGAATATCTCCATACAGTCATTCACCATATCAAAAAAAATACCAATTACAGCTCTTTGGAAAGTGGTTGGTGCATTACACAAGCCAAATGGGAGAACCTTGTAGGAAAATGTACCCCAAGGGCTGGTAAAGGTGGTCTTATCTTGGTCCTATGGAGCAATTTTTATCTGGTTATAGCCACTGAATCCATCTAGGATAGAGAATTTTTTTTTCCTAGCTAGGTTGTCTAGAACCTGATCAATGAATGGCAGAGGGAAATGATCCTTCTGCGTGGCCTTATTCAGGGTTCTATAGTCCCCACACACTCTCCACTTACCATTATTTTTAGGTACAATAACCAACGGTGAAACCCGCTCGCTGTCTGATATAGGATAGATGAATCCAACATTGAGAAGTTTCTGGAGTTCCTCCTTAACTATTTCTTTAAGATTAGGGTTCATCCTCCTTTGGGGTTGGAAAATGGGTCGGCAGTCTTCCTTGATGTATATATGGTGGGTGCATAGTGTTGCGCCTCTTTTTCCACCTAGATGAGAAAAACAGAGGTGCTTACAAGCTTAGTTGGGTTAGCTAAGCAAGATAACTGTACAAGAAAAGGGTTAGAGAAAGAAACATAAAAGAACAACTAAGAATTAAACTAAGAAATAAAAGAACAACTAAACTATTGAGCATAAGTACCTAAGAACAAAAAACCAATAAGACTCATGTCACTAATGGCAAGGATTATATTAGTGAAAGAAAACACCAAGAAGAAAGAGGACTATGAGTCCCTTCTTCCTCTAAGGGAGGGTTCTTGGACCCCCACAAATAACCTCTTCTTACAACTTTGAATGAAAATGGTGAAAGAATCCCAAGCTAATCCACTCAAGAGGTGAGATGGATTGCCCAATGTAATGGTGCTAGTATACTCTTGATGAGAATAGAGTATTCCCCAAGAGAATAACAACATCATAACTTTGCTATTGAATTCCTTGAAAATGAAGTGCACCCATGGCTTTGTTTTATAGCACCTCTTTGAGGTATTGTGCAACCAGCTTGTAGTGTGAAAATAGGCTAGTTAGGGCATTTTTAGGTCTTTGACCAGCCACCCAGTTGGATCTAGTCAAGATTTGGGTGTCAAATCAACTTGGAAGATGAACCAGAAGTGGGTGGGAGGCCGACCAATCTCATAAATGTGCTGTTCTCAGATGTGCACGGCTTTTAGTGACCACAATCGCGCATCGGGCACATGTGCACTTTTCCTACGTTTATGGTTTGCTCATGTGCGTGCGCGCCCTGTGTAGTCATACCACACTTTAATTTTATCACTGGTTGTATAGTTTTGGACCTTTTGGAAATGCTTTTGTGGTAATTTTGGTCTATGGGTGACCTCATAACTATTTGACAATGCTAGATTCTTGTAATCATTTGCGGACGAAATTTCAGTGATAACACATAGTTCAGAGGAAATTCCTTTCATATCCATGTAATCCCAGGAAAATGCTTCCTTATGTTCAATTAGTAACTTCATCAATTGACGAGTTTGAACAATAGATAAATCAGGATTGATGTTCAAGGTTTTTCCAGGTTTGATTTCTAAAGCGATGCTCTTAGAACTGAATTTAGGAAATAATTCAACTGTTGTTGTTACAACGTTTTCTGTTACAACTGAATCGATTTGATTTACAACAGTTTCAGAGAACATTTCTAGGCTCATCTCTTCCCGAGAAATTGGGTTGAAGACTCTAATCAATCGGTGGTGCGTGTTCTGTGTAACAACAGAGGGGTCACAGATAATGCAATTCATTAACTCATCCTCTGTCTCATCTTTGAAACTCAGGGCTCTTCCTATGGTTAACACAGGCATAACACTTTCATCCTCAATGTCCATCCATAAAGAATTTTCGGGTTCCATACTGGGTGTAGCATCAGGATACAGGATAATGTTTTTGTGTCATAACCATTAGAGATAGTCATGGAACTAGATCTACAACCAATGAAAGAATCAACTGTAGCTAACCATGGTATTACTAGAATTAGAGGGTGCCTCCCTAGACGGGTTTTGGGTTGCAAAACGACAAAATCAACAGGATACTCCCAAGAATCAATTGAAATGACTAAATCATCGATTACTCCTTCTGGTCTAATGGCGGAACGATCAACTAATTCTAAAATAGTAGAAGTAGGTCGGACTTGCATTCTGAGTTGCAACAATTGTGTAGTTTCTATTGGCATAATATTAATTGCTGCCCCTAATTCAACTAACACATGGGAAATAATTGTTTGTCCAATTTTGACAGTAACTGTGGGGTTTCCCGGGTCGCCATATTTAGTAGTTGGGGTTTTGCCTAACATCAGTTCAAAAAATCTCCCACTACATGAATTGTGAGGGGTCCCTAGGTTTCCTTCCAAGTCTTTTGATATAGAGATCTCTCACAGTCTTAGCATAAATATGGACATCTCTAATTGCTTGCAATAGTGGAATGCTAACATGCAGATTTTGCAATTCTCCTGAGAGATTAAAGGATGATAATTCCACAGTTTTGGTAATTTCCAGTCTTTCGGGGAATGAGGGGTCTATTGATTCTATAATAGGTTGGTCAATTTCTTCTGTATCAGTAGATGGTTTCCCCCCCGATTCCTTGTCTGATTTGGAAGATGGAGCATCTTCAATTATTGGCTCGACTATTCTCTTTGATCTTAATTTTATCTCATCACAAGGCATAGGAGTAATAGACAGAGCTGGCACATTGTGTATATCTATGTTCTGAATGACCTTATTATTTGGGTTTGGGTTAGGTTGCACAGGCATCTGAGGTCGTAATGGAGGACTGTTCTATGGGGTATTGGGAGGTAACCGTAGCTGTTGTTGCTAATATAGGGGTTGGAACTGTTGTTGATAGAGGTTTGGTTGATGTTTTTGATAGCTATGCTGTTGTTGAGGGCCTCTCCAATATGGGTTCCATTTCCCATGGTGACTCTGTTGTTGGGGCATAGGTAACCATGCATTAGGATCCTGATAAGGAGGGAGAATTAGATTTGGAGTGGGAGCATTCATCTGGCCATAAGGTAGCTGATTGTTCCAATAATTAAGTGATGCAGGAGAGAATTGAGAGTTCATACCTTGGCCTCTTGGCTTCTATTGTCTTATTTGTGTAATTAGATAGGCAACCTCCACTTCCTCATTAGTCACCTTCATTGATGCTTTTACATCTGGTAAAGAGGGACATTTGTCAGTAGAATGATCCAATTCACAAATAAGACATACCTGAACATTGTTCAGTGGGCACTCCCTTTTCGGATGTTTGTCTTTGCACTTTGGACAGAAAATGGACAATGCCTTTTCTTCTTCTACTTGTTTTTTCTTAATCTGCAGAGTATCAATTTGTGAAGAAAAAGAGTTAATCATTTCTATTTTGAAATTTTCTAATAGATTACCTATTTCTGCTCTTGTTTCCCCTCCATTGGATGATTTATGTACCCTTAAAAAAGTGGTATCCTTGGTAACTAGCTTATTTCTTGTAGTTCCTCGAGAACATCTCTTGCAAAGATTTACAATGTCTTCATAGGATTCCTTAGATATATCTCCCTTACCAAGCATATTCATCATATCTAAACAATCATCTCTAACCCCTTTTAGCAAAATAGTTTTCAGAATGTCCTTACTCACATCCAGATGTCCAGACCTTTGTAGATTGTACTAGAGTCACTCTACAAAATCTTTAAGGGTTTCATCCTCTTTCTGAGAGATCTTGAATAGTTCCTCCCTTCATTCCCTTGTTTGATAGTAGTCTTGGTACTTGTTCAGGAAAAGCTACCTCATCTTTACCCATGTTGAGATATTCTCTCCTCCAAGGCTCATGAACCATATTAACGCATTTCCCTTCAATGTGGTTGGAAATAGTTTAAGTTTCTGCGAAGTAGTAGTGTAGTCATAGCTTCTACATAGAATATCAAATTCAAACAGAAACCCATCTAGATCTTCAGTATACAATCCATGGAAATTTGGTAGGGTTGAAAGAGGTATGTTCTTCATAGTAGCTATCCCCCTTGTAGAAATATTAGTAATAGGAAAAACCAGGGTAGAGATAGTATTTTCATGATTTACCTGATCTTCATTGTTCTGTGGATCCTCTCGGTTGAACTCCTCTTCATTAGCTCCTTGATTTTCCATGGCTTCTCTCTCTCTCCACTCAATACAGTAAGTGTCCCACCCCTCCTTAGTGACTATTTGTCCGTTAATATGATAAACAACTTCTTCTGGTCTTTATCTTGGCCGAGCTATACTTCCTTGATCTTCAATATTCTCCAGTGTTGTAGCTGATTTGTTGGTGACAAAATTTCATCTTCATCCCTTGATGAAAGCGGTGTTTCAAACTAGGGCCATTTTGATGACCGAGGAATATGTCTCCTTGGAGGATTTGAAGGGAGAAAGATAGATCCTGAAGAAGAATCTACTCTGGCTATAATCTCATCAACAAAGGTTGGTCTTCCCAGTGCAAGGTTCCTTCCTCCACATCCTTTGGTACCTGTAGGGTTAGTATTTTTGGGAATACGTCCTCTTGTTCCTCGATTCATGCAGAATATTCATTCCTAAGAAAATAAAACTAATGTGCTTACAAAAATCTATAATTATCTTTCTCGGCAATGGCGCCAAAATGTTGGGCACTTTAATTTTCTAATTAAATTGATAATTAAGGTGTTCAATATAAATTGTCAAACCCAAGGAAGTTTTGTTATTGCAAGATAGTTATGCACAGTCTATGATAGATTATGGAAGCAACATTATTCAAATTGCAGTAAGAAACCAAATTGAAAGGTTGAACTTTAACACAAGTTGTTGACACAACTGGAGCTTCTATAGAATTGAAATCACACTTGCATAAATGAAATCCTAAACTGATGGGTGCATAAGAATCTTGGATTATCTAATCTATTCTAACTTTCTATTTTACTCTTGCAGAAAGAAACTTTGTGCTACTTGCTGAAAGGAAACCTACTTAATTGTAGAAAATGAATTCACACTTTTGTTTTCAGAGATTAAATCTAATGCAGGAAAGGAAAACAATTATCCAGCAGTATCGAACAATTTACTCTAATTCTCATGAGACACACTGATGCGAATTTCTTCTTTGATTGGAAGAAAATATAAAAAAAAAACTTAGTTTGTTAGATCTCTTTCTTTCCTCGCATTTTCTTTGCATTGTTATTTGAAAAAATAAATAAATTAGCATAGCGTTGTGTTTTCTTCTAATTTTAAAAATAATTTCAAAAATATAAATAAAAAAATAAGAATTCTAATCATTCTTTGCCAGTGTTCATATAAGTTTCATCATTTTTCACAAGAGTCTTAACACCATCAGTTGCACTACCATACCCTTTTGAGTAAATCAATCCACTAAAAAGAACGCTAATTAAAATTCACTAGACTTTATGTTTGTAGGGTCCATCAACTAGATTAGGCTAGAGCTTTGATTTAGGTTGGAGAGGAAACTCTTCAAGGCTATAAAACAAACATACGAGTCTATGCTAAGGAATGTAGAAGTCCAGTAATGTGGAAATTATCTGGGACCTCCCTCTAACATAGGGGATAAATATGAGGTCACGTGCAGAAAGGTAGCAGAGATAACCCCTCCAAAGTCGGACCAATCGTAGTGGAGAACACATATAGAGGGGTTGTCTTGGGATTCCATTGATTTCATTTGCCATGGAGCTTCGTGGGTCTTGAATCTGTTCGAGGTCCTCGGTTGTCTTCTGGACCACTTGCTTTCGATACCCTTGGCAGGTTTCGGGCTTGATACCCTACTCATTGTGGTCTACCCGACTGTCGACTATACCCGCCTGGTGACTGTTCATGTGCTGACAACCTAGTTGCCTATCTTTCTAGTGACATACACAGGTGACTGCGGGGTATACCGCAGTAACTAGGATATAAATCGGGCCATGATTTGCAGAGTATACCCAAAGGGTGCTTCAATTTTCGAGTTGCACTTGCACCGGTAAGTTTCTCTAGTGTTGGTTGGTGTAACTATTCTTCCAACTAGTTAGTTGTTTGCTTGATTTTCCTTTAGGAAATTTTAGTGTGTGCTCTGTGCTCTCTAGTTTTCCATAGTGAGTTAGTCAATCATGGCTTTGGGTCTCTGACCTAGGGTGGTAGACTGCCCACTCTACCAGTTGTGAGGACTTTTTGGTCTTCCTCTTAGAAACGTGGAGCCGCCTTTTTATAGGCGTTGTTTTGATACCACTGATTTTTCAGAGTCAGTGTATGAGACTTTTACAGATTTGAACGATCCCACAAGGGGAGAAACTGTGCATAATATCTTCATGGCTAAAGTTCCCGATGATACCAACCAAGGAGCCCGTTCACAAGGGGATTCTTGTGCTTTTCCCTTCTTCAGAAATGTTGGTGTCCCTTTGATGACCACTTTGTACATTCCTGGGTTGAATGTGGGATTACCGGTTTGGTTGGGTACCATTCCAAATGTCCCAAATTCTCTTGATGCTTCTCAGTTAAGCACTTTATTTCATGGGCACCCTGTTGATGTTTCTTTGTCATCAAATTCTTCTCCTCCTCCTTTTCCCACCTCTGGTGAAAGTACAGTTACTAGTAACCGGAAGTCTAAATGAAATAGAAAGAGGAAGAATAGGAAGAATAAATCACCAACCTCTGCGAGTCATGTTGGAGATAGGTCGAAAACCTCTGCAAGTCACGTTGAAGACCAACACCTAGCTTCTGCAAGTTATGCTGGGGGCAATCACCCACCCTCTGCAAGTCATGCTGGGGGAAAAAGTCCAGTCCCTGCTAGTCATACTGGCAATAGGTCTGTAGCCTCTGTGAGTCATGTTATCGACCCATCACCAACCTCTGCAAGTCATGTTGGAGATGTGAAACCAACCACTGCTAGTCATGCTGGGGGAATTAATTCTGTTGAGAAACCTAGACGGATAGGATGTAAGCCTAACTTCCCTTGTAAGCTTTGCAAGGGAGATCACCTTACTCATTTGTGCCCTGGCATTAAAGAGGTACAAAGATTGTGGTCCCTACCTACAAGCTCTTCTGATTTCGAGTCTTTTCAGGTTTCCTCGCATTCTATTCAACCATTGGTTGCGAAAGTGGTCATGCCGATGCAATCATCAGCTGATCCCACTCCTCTTCTGGGGGGTGAGGTACCTTTAGACCATGTAGTCTCACAGCCTATTCAACCATTGGTTGAGAAAGTGGTCATGCCAATGTAGTCATCGACTGATCCCACTCCTCTTCTGGGGGGTGAGGTACCTTTAGACCATGTAGTCCCACATCCTATTCATCCATTGGTTGCAAAAGTGGTCATGCCGATGTAGTCATTAGATGATCCCACTCTTCTTTTGGGGAGTAACGTGTCTATCGACTATGTTTTTATCATTTCCAGTTCAGTATTTTCAGAACAAGGGGGCATTCCTCTTGTTCCAAGAACACCCCCTCCAAGCCCTAGGATGGTTTCCTTTGATTGGAATGAACTTGTTGAGCCTCATCTTCCCTCCGTTGCACCTTTTCAAATAAGGGTTGAAGTTAATTCAACAAACATTTATCGATGTATTGTGGATGAGGGAGCATCTACAAGTATTTTATCCTCCTCGGTTTGGAAAGTCTTGGGATCTCCCGAGCTTGTGTCTTCTTCGCATGAGCTATTAGCTTTTGATAGACGTCCTAGTGAATATTTGGGGGTTCTTCCTCAGTTACCTATATATTTAGGTGGGAAGATTTTCCTTGTTGATGTTATAGTGGTGCAAAGCCCGTTAGATTTCAATATGCTTCTCGGGCATGATTATGTATATGCTATGAATGTTGTGGTGTCTACTCTCTTCCAGGTGATGCATTTCCCTCACAATGGAAGCATTGTCACTATCGACCAACTGGCATCTGATAATCACCATCATAATTTGTCATTATTTCAGACTACCCCTTTATATTTTCCTAGCGTTCGTGTAGACTCTACCCTGCCACGGGTTAATTATGTGGCATATTATCCTAGATGTTCAATTGCTTCTGAACAGGAACCTGTGAAATCATGTTGGCCTTCCCAAAACTTAGTCTTAGCAATTGATCCATTGGTTTATCCAATGGGGGCATGGGAGCCCTTGTTTCCCCCTCTTGGTCCAAGTAGGCTTGAGCATCCTTCCAAGTTTGATCTCGTTGTTTGTATATCCTCAAGCCCTCGTGATCGTGATTCTTCGCTAATAGACTCTATCAGTCCTGGTCAGAACCTCTATCATCATATGGAGTATGGTCAGTTTACTTTACCCTTTGGGACTGTCGACCCTCGTTTGTGTGATTTCTCAGATTTTGAATTGCCTTCAGATGAGGCTATCCTTGAAGCCATGACTACAATTTCTATCCCACAGGAGGACTTACATCGTGGTTTGTGTTTTCTTCCCTTTAGGGAGACTTCCCAAGTTGACTATCGAAGAGACTCTTGGTCTGAGCCTAACAACGAGCTCTACCTGAATCAGTTTCATGCATGAGTTGTAGCCCCCATGAAGTCTTCTTTAAGCCCTTTTCAGACTCCCCAAAGATGAAAATATTGCCGAATGACCTTGTTTCTTCACACTCGTTAAATTGGTTCAGAAGAACGTTCCTTACACAGGTCTTCTTTTAAGCCCTTTTCAGACCCTCTAAACATGAAAAGATTGTCGAGCGATCTTGTGGCCTTTCACGCTTGTTAAACTGAAATTTGAAGTCACATCTATCCGACGGTAGTTTTCCCCTTTTTCGGTCTGGACTGTCTATTGTACGAACAAAGGTATACTCTAAGGAACTTCAGTTATCTAGAAGAGTACCCCCAGGTATCATTTTAACCCTTTTTCGGGCCTGAGGGACTAAATGTACAAAAAAGGAACCCCCACAGAGTTCATAGTTAAGCTCTTTTTAGACTCCCTAAAATTGAAAAGATTGCCGAGTGATCTTATTCTTTCACACTTGTTAAAATGATCCAGAAGAACATTCTTGACGAAGTCCATAGTTAAGCTTTTTTCATACTCCTTAAAAATGAAAAAATGGTGGAGTGATCTTGTCTTTATCACACTCGTTAAAATGGTTTTGAATAGATGTCTTTTCGGTGCTAATTTACCCATTTTTTGAACCGACTAGACTACCTTCGAAAACAATACCCCAGTGGAGTCTCCTTTTACGTCTTTTCAGACTCTCTAAATATGAAAAAACATCGAGCTTACCTTCTCTAGGATTGTTAAACTTACATTGAAGGATGTTACCATTGTGTTTTTTATTAATCACATTTGCATACCCGCGTCTTTGGCCTATTGCTGGCCCCATGTTGCTCTCAACTGAACCATCTAAAGCATGCCTTATATGCAAGCCCTGTAGCACTTTTCCTCTGCGTCTTGACACCTTGGCCCCTGGAGGGTTTTTTTCGAGTGTCCTTACTTTGAACATCAGTCTTGTTCTTGCGCCTCGAACTTGTATGTTTGAAACACTCATCCCTCCTTTGCAATGTAACATTCTTTTATTCTTTTTCCAAAATGATTGAAAAAGACAAAAAAAAAAATCAAATATACCCAAAAAAGAGGAAGGGAAAAGTATTTTCTTTGTATTGACAACATAATGAATCACCCTTGGATAAAGCACATCTTTCTGTTTGTTTGTCAAACTCTGGGATTTAATACGACCTTAGGAAGTTGTTCTCGCTACATAGAACTGTGTCCTCCTCCGTTTGGTTATTCTTCTAAACATATGAAGAGTTTTGCGTTGCCTCCTGCCTCGTAAACTTATGTTAATGCCATGCTTCTTGAGTCTCATCATTTGTCGTGCTATTGTCCAAGGGAATTTTTTACCAAGCCTGAGTCGGCCCCTCTACAGTTTGTCTCTTTCCCTCATGCTCGACCATCCCAACATTCCAATCAAGTCTTTGTTCGAAATCAATGAAGCCTTCAGTCTGATAATCAAGATTCTTTAGTCCATGACCGGCGAGCCATCAAAGACCTCTGGGTAGTGAAGTCATACACTCATATTACACTCCTACCCAAGTTTTGAAGATTTTGAAGTTGTTTCTTGAGCTCTGAAGACCTCATCTCCAACCATCAGGCCTTATCAGCTTCTAGAAGATGGATACTCTACATGTATATTTTTTTGATTTCGAGATGTAGCTCTGTTGTGTATTTCTCGCGGATACACTTTATATAGTTATATGACATGGATCTATAATATATTTGATTGGTAGCCATGATTTTATTTTATCCCGAGCATGGGTATGCCCGCCTTGGTGAGACAATTATTATTTTGAGAAGGCACCTCCTGATTTTTGGTCCTTGGGCTCACTTGCTTGGAATGCTGGTGAATATTGTTAATGTATTTTGGCCATCAGATGCTCTTCTGACCTCACACATTAGGGGGCATATGTTATAACCCTAATTTTCACCAGACATGCTAACCTGGCATCAGGCCATCTCAGATTCCTTCTTTGCCAAAACACTGCTGAACAACTCTTCTTAAAAACCCCTTTTATAAAGAACCATGCACCTTGTTCCATTACTACACGCGTGTACATGCTAGCTGACCCAAGACAACCCACGTGTACCTACAAAAGCACGGAAAAAGGAATGTTTCTGACAGAACACACAACTTTGGGTAAGTTAACTAAACCTTTCGGCCATGCATGGCTGGTCACTTGACCAAATACCTAGCTTCTTCTAGCCTATAAAAGAAGGGTTAGGGGTCCCATTTGAAAAGAGGAGAATCATAGTTAAAAAACTATACCCGATTAAGAATTCCCTTTGTCCCAACCTTTAACCATCCTTGTGCAAAGAGAAGTATAGAGAAAAGCAGTTGGAAGACACTGGAAGAAGAGCCTAGGACCAGGATCGAGGAGCAGTGGCCGACTTTATCATTGTAAGGTATCATTGTGAAGTTAATAAAATAATTTCTTTTCCCATCCCGCCATATGAGATTGTCATTATTGGAATATTGATTGTATGATTGATTCAATCTCTAACCCATTATTTCATAGATCAAATGCATGTGGAGTTCTTTGTTTGTCTTTAGTGAATGCAGGTCAGCATTGGGAGGAGAGTTGCAGTCAAAGAATGACCAAGCATGAAAAGGGATTTGTTAGGAACCAAATATCAATATAGCATAGAAAAACCTCATAAAAAGTACTCAACGCCTTGAAAAAGAGATAATTTCAGATAATAAGCCTCTTCAAGGGGGCAACCTCCTTTTACCCCACTTAAATGTTCAAGTACAAGATGATTCAAAATGAAAATGTCTCCTTGGTATATATAGGAGACTAGGAGGTATAATTACAACTAATGGCCTAAAGCCGACATAAATAAAATAACATTACTAATCTAGATTACAACTAATGGTCTAAATCCGACATAAATAAAATAACATTACTAATCTAAATTACAACTAATGGCCTAAAGCCGACATAAATAAAATAACATTACTAATCTAATATGCCCCAATAAAGGGGTAATGAGCCAATATTAGGGCTTAACATGCCCCTCCCCTTGAGACAAGTGTTGTCTGCAACACTTGAGTAACTCTGGATGCTTCTATATAAAAGACTCATCTTCCCAAGTGGAATATTTAGCCGATAGTTTCCTCCATTTAATGAGATACTCTAAAATGGATCTATTCCTCAGTTGGCGAATTCTTGTGTCAGTGATGGCTTCAGGCTCCAATATGATTTTTCCTTCCTCGTCAAGTTCTGGCAATATAGTTTGAACTAGGA
>ML788069.1:151876-182631 GCA_009831015.1 Picea engelmannii
CTAATGGCCTAAAGCCGACATAAATAAAATAACATTACTAATCTAAATTACAACTAATGGCCTAAAGCCGACATAAATAAAATAACATTACTAATATAATATGCCCCAATTAAGGGGTAATGAGCCAATATTAGGGCTTAACAGGATTGACATCAAAACACGAAAAATAAGGTACGTCAACTTAATTTCTTGAGCCTTGTATTTACATATGAGTAATGGGGTTTAGGCATGGGATGATGGTAAAACGTAAGAATCTATAGGTCATTTATGCATGCATGATAAAACCCTTAGTGCTAGTCCGTAGGAGGGATTTCCCACCCACAACAACTCTATAGTTTAGGGTTTATCTGTGCCGAGAGTAGGATTTAACTGCGTTGTAACTAAGAACTAGATATTGATGAATGTTAACTACTAAGTTCTTTGTTAAGTGTTAGAATCACAGATCTGTGTCCCAGCTAAGTTTGCAGACATTTGAGTCCTGCAACCACCCCTGCTTCTACCTTGGGTGAGATTTCATCTGCTTCGCAGGTGTTTCTGAAAGGGCCGATAGTTAGGGTTTTGTTGGTGCATTGTTGTAGCGTTGAACCTTGGGTCTTCCCCTGTGCCAACAAATGGTTCCATTGCCGAGACCTGAAACTGTGATTACTGGGAACTGAGGAAAAATGACCTTTGTGCGAAGATTTGAACTGAAAAAGAGAAAATCTCCGTGCATAGAACTGTTTCCCTAGTACACAGTACTACTTGATCTGTGGATCTTTGTGCCAAGAGGAAGGGTCAGATCTGAAGAAAGGAGGTCAGATCTGAAGAGAAAAAGCTAAGATCTGGGAGCTTTGTGCCCTGATAAAGGTGAAAGTGAGACTAAAGAGGTAAGATCTATAAGCTTCGTGCTCTGTATAAGTAAGATAAGTGGAAATGTTTGTTTCTAGAATATGGATCTAGGTATGGTTGATAGATTCTATCCTAGCTTGAAAACTAGGGCACTGATAGATGAACGAAGATTTGATATAAGTAGATTTGATAAGAATGGTGAAGGATATGTTATACCTATGCATAGAGAGAATGTTTGGACTAAAAAATGAATGCAAGACCCTAGAAAGACTTTGTTTCAGGTTAGCTACTATGATCCTAGTGCGCAGTGCCAGAAAGGCTGGGGATCATTTAAAAGAAAGAGAGGATTAACCCTTTGTTATAGTTGTAGAAAACTGGGACATCTTGCTAAGGAATTCCCTGGAAGAAGATCTAGTTTCATCTGTTGCAACGCTATGGACCATGAAGTATTGGATTTCCCTAGAATGATTGTTAAGGTTGAAAGGATGAATATGAGATAAGAAGACCACGAGAAAGGTCAAGCAACTGAAACCATGGCATAACCCCAGAAAAAATCAGAGAAAGTATTGCTACAGATGAAAGAAACCCTGAATGACCACCGACATGTCAGCTTATCAAAGATCTTCAAAGAAAAAGAATGCATAGAAGCAAGAATAAGAGACTTTGACATTGACTGTGTTCTAGATGAAGAAACATAGGTGAATATTATGATAGAAAGAACTTGGGAAACTTTAGGAAAGCCTACTATGATTCCTTCATTAGGAGGAATAGGACTATTTAGAGGAAATATGATAAACCTATGTGGAAAGATCACCCAGATATCTATGAATTCCAATGGAACTTCGACAAAGGAAGATTTTGAGATTGTTAAATTAACTAAGAACAATGCCCCATTTGCTATGCTACTAGGAAAACCTGTGATTGAAAGAGATCAGGTCAGAAGGAAGGAAGAAGAAGTCTTAGAGCAGAAGAAGAAAGAATTAAAATATTTTATGATTAGGAGGATCGCACACTTGATTAAAGAACAGAAAAAAAGATCTAAGATGTTTAACACCAGAGAATTGGATGTCGAAGTTGTAAGAACACAAGAAGACTCGCAGAACTCTGAAGTACCTACCCCAGATGAAGAAGAAGTATTACCCTTGAATATTAGGAAATAATCTCAACAACGTGAAGTTACTATGCCAAAAGGAGATAAGAATCAAAATGGAAAAATGAATACTGAGATGAAGCTCACTGGAAAGAAGGCTAGAAAACTAAGAAGAGAACTAAGATCGAAAAGATACAAAAGGTTCCAGAGGGAACTTCGCAGAAGGAAAATTTTCAAAACTGGAACTTTGCCGGGATATCATAACAGTGCCACATGGCAAAGCAATATAGCCGTTGGAAATAGTATAACCATTAGACTGAGGCCCCGAATAGGTAGAACGACATTTATGGTCAGACAACCCACCATCAGACCATTGGGACTGCGCCGTAACAGACATAACTGAGTTAATGAAGGCTTCTCACCCATTGCAAGAGATCCATTGCCAAGTTATCTATTTATCCCATTGCGCCATGCACCAAGAACACTTTTTCCAACCGTGATTATCATAGCCTACATAATATTTGATTTCACACAGTGATCATCACGCTATTGCCATCCATCCCATTGCATTGACTAGTTACTCTTCTAACCCGAGATATTCAACCACAAGCGTATATGTACGAAGAACTTAGTGCAGTGGAAGAGTTTGTGAAGGAAGTACTCATTGACCTCATGACTGAAAGAGTCATGTCTAAAACAGTAATGTCTATGGGTGTACAAGCATCATCGATGAGAGGAGTGCAAGCCTCTTCGTCAACTGCTCGCAGAGCCAGACTATCCCGACCATCAGTGGAAAAGAGAGCCAAGCATAGAGATGACCTAGCAAATACGAAGCTGATCCTGACTACATCCTGCCTCTAGCCAACACGGTGAGTCGTGATAGTGTGCTAAGAGATTTCGAGTACACCATGGTTACTGCGTACCTCCTGAAGGGGATATGCATAGTTTGAGCACAACAGGACAAGATCGTCACGTTGAAGTTCACCGACTTCAACCTAGGAGATCACAAGAACTATAGCATGCTCGCCCCATAAAAATACTTGACCAAGACAAAGGGGAAGAACTCGAATATCATCCCCCATCCGTGGATGATGAACCTCGCACATTGCACCCTACTAAATGTAATGAAAATCCCACACTTTGGAAGGCACCAGGAGGTCAACGCCTATGTCAAGCTACTACTTTGATGTTACCATGGAGGCTACTTATGGCTAGACCGTTGTATCAAAATCAATCCTATGCTAATCCATAGGATCACAGGATTGAGTATGCAAGGACCTGATCCGTAGGACTTCTATCCAGGAAATGCCACAGATCACGCAGTAGCACATAAAATCAAGGATACATACAACAATGTTGAGAAGGGGACGCGAGGCTACAAGGTAGCCTCCATCTAGAATGGTGCAGTGCGCCTAGCATTCCAAATAATTACAGGAAAGTTAGTAAGGAATAACAAACCTACATAGGTCACATGCTTTGTCGTTGACCTTGCAGGAAAATGTGTGGAAGGTCTACATATGAACTAGGAGAAGTACCTAGTCAATCGGTTGGAACTAGACTGTCACGAAGCACAGGATCAGGGCTACGAGTTTCACTTTAGCTGGCTCCTTATCCTCATCGCATTTGTTGCCTGGGAAATGCCGGAAGGTGTGACCTTCCCATACATTGAGCCATTCGAGCCGCTTGCTGCAAATTTCACTACACTCTGGTACTCGAGTGATATGAGCAAACAGTGGCATTCGAACGCTGTTTTTCACACATATTACCTCTACCTGAAAAGATCCATCGAAGATAAGCCTCGCATGACTCTGAACACCTTACAGAGGTTACAACCCCTGATGAAGTTCTGCACAGATCGACACTTCATCTACATTACAGTGAGAGCCGATGAACATAAGGAGCAACTTTAGTCATACTACAAGCTCACATAAGAGGACCTCGTGGAGATAACTAAGGACTGATCATTTGATCTCCTTATCCCCGCTGACCCTGTAGAGATGTCTAACCCTGAACTTGACAGCTCGAAGGACACTCACAAAGAACATGACACACCCAGAATCAATAGCAGGAAGAAGAGCAAAGAGGTCCAAGACTTAAGCAATGCCTCAGAGAAGACCGCTTCAGTATCACCTGACCGAGGGGGTGATGACGAAGTAGAAGAGATAAAGGGTAGAGAAGTTGAACAAAAGCAAGGCGAAGTAACACCGCCTAGAGATGAGGCTGATCCCCTGAAGAAGAGGAAGGTTTGTCCCCTAAAACCTTCTTCCCGAAAGAAATCAAGAGTCCACCGTGACCAAGATATAGACTATACTCATTACCGATAATTTTGACTTCATCATAAAATCTCTAAACGACACTTCGCAAGAAATCATGGAGAAACAAGAAGCCAAGCAGTAGGAAATGTATGATAGAATTGAGGTCAAACTCTGAGGGGTACAACATGCCCTTCAGTCCAGTCGCGTAGTCTCCACTGCGCTCCTGCCATCGGGAGAACCAGAGTTGGGAGATGAGCCAACCCAACTCCACCGACTAGCAGATGCAACCGAAGCCCACCTTCGATGAGCACAAGAAGAAACATAACAAGACATCCAGGCCTTGAAGCAAGTGAAAAGAGTACTCATAGAACAACACCAAGTTGTAGAGCAGGAGAAGGTTTCTCTCCAGACAAAGTTTGACAAAGAGAAAGCACAGATGCAACAAGAGAAAGAATAGTTGCTCGCAGAGCAACTCGAAGTAAAAGAAGAAGTCAACATAGCACTTCACTCTATGATATGATTAGAGCCATAGGAAGAAGACCAATTCGAGCATCAAGTAGAGAAAATCGTGAAATCTATCTAGAAGCTACAACAAATAATAACATAATTAGAGCTCCTCACAGTGCCCGACACTCCGCAGGATGTAAGGGATCAAAGAGAAGCAACTGCTTGGAGCACAGTTGAGAGAATACATTCCCTTGCCATGGAATGCAAGAAAATCAGTGATCACAGTGCCCAGACTTATGAGAAACTCACTGAGAATCGAGAACTGAAGGCACTAGAGTCACAACTCCAGGAGGCGAAGCAAGAAGCAGAAAAAATACAGGCGCAGTTGAAGCTCCTATCAGCTATGGAAAGAATGAAGCGATCCTAGGAGCAACACATTGCCCAACAACAAGTCCACACTATCCAGAGCAGAGTCATGGAAGTGACTCAAAGTTTCCAACCTGTACAAGATGAGGCTTACCAACTATTCACAGAGATCGAAGGCTGAGGAGAAGAATTGGAGCAAGTTGTCACTGTAGCTGAGCAGTGCCTAGAGGGACCCGTCAACGAAGCAGTCATCCAAGAGTTCGCTGAAAAAGAGGCCTTGGCACAACAACAAGTTGAAGCAGCTCAAGTCAAGCTCAAGACTTTTGATGCAGAGCTACCTAGATCAGAGTGACTCGAGACAAGTCACAGGTGAGTGTTGGGGGTTGTTGGCCCTTGACCAAGTTTTGAGGATTCTTGGTCATGCTTGACCTATTTTTGGGACTTCGACAGGCTGTCGAATGTGGAGCGCAAGAAGAAGTGGAGATTGCCGGATCTCTTCCCCCTTTTAGGGATTTTTGGGCTTTTGGATTATGTAACGGGTATGGGAATGTCAGCCTATGGGTTTACCCATGTATAGGCCTAATTTTGTAATATATATAGGAAGCTAGGCAATGTAAGTAAGGGGTGCTAAGTGCTAAAGTTTGATCTATGTGATCAAGAGTTGTAAGTACTTTGTGCATACTGTGTGAGGCTTGCAAGGCTAAGTGAAATTAACTGTAAGAGATTGTGTAAAGGCTTGGTGTTGTACCCTAGCTTGAAGAATGAGAATCTAGCGAATTTCACGCAGACCTCCTGTCTTCTACAGAGTATTATTTTGATTCTATGTGCCTATAAGAAGCTCGAACAAGGATAATAAAGAAGAGAAGAGTTGGTGGACGTAGCCCCAGGGTGGGGGTGAACCACGTTCATGTTGTGTTTCTATGCTTTGTGCGATGTATTGATGTGTTTATGTGTTTACTTGCTTAGTACTTTAATATAGATGAATGATAGATAGATCTGTTGATGCTTTGTGCTTAATAATGCGGATGGATGTTAGATCTGACTTATGAAAATATGCTTAGTGATTAAATACCTTAGATCTGAGTGAATACTATGATGCTCTGTAGTTTAGGGTTTATCTGTGCTGAGAGTAGGATTTAACTGCGCTGTAACTAAGAATTGAATATAGATGAATGTTAACTGCTAAGTGCTCTGTTAAGTGTTAGAATCACAGATCTATGTCCCAGCTAAGGTTGTAGACATATGAGTCCTACAACCACCCCTGCTTCTACCTTGGGTGAGACTTCATATGCTTCACAGGTGTTGCCGAAAGGGCCGGTAGTTAGGGTTTTGTTGGTGCGTTGTTGTAGCGTTGAACCCTGGGTCTACCCCTTTTCCAACAAGAAGTAAAAAGATTGAAATTCATGTTTCCCAATGCTATAACTTATTTATCCAATGCAACAAATTAATGAATTGTTCCTTTACTATTGGGTTAATGGAGTCACAAGGAGCATAGGGAAGATACCTCCTTGGGGGTGTAAGTTGTTTTACTTCCCAAGGCAAGTTTCTCTAATCTAGGGTTTAAGCTAAGAGGGTGTATTCCCTTATACTTGTCTTAGAAAACCCTTGTCAATGAATGAGATGAAGAAAAAATGGTGAATACTATGGTGGGGGTGTATTCCCTTATACTTCCTACCTTGTTCCTAACATAAAAATACTTGAATTGATTAAAATCATAACAAGAGAGTAAAAACCATACCAAGATCAAGAGACATGCTATGACAATCCACCACAAGATATAGAAAATAACCTTCCAAGGCTAGCACACCACTTCTTCCATTAACCATTCACAACCATAGCCATTCACAAGTGCACAAGAGATAAATATCTAAGGAGGCTGAAAATTTCAAATCCAAACCTCTGACAAGAGGAGATTTATTATTTAAAATGAGATCTTATGATCTCTTTTTATACAAAAATTAACCAACATGACTTGTACACAAAATAAGGAGTAAAACACAATATTAAGGGTCACCAACCCTAATCTTTCCCCCTTAACGCAATAATATTAAACAATTCGCTTAAAATTTCATCTTTTTCACAAATTAAACCCTAATTAAGGATGATGTCAGCCCTTTCGGGGACGTTTTTCCACTTTGAGGAGGTCATTGGTGCTGGAGAAGGATGGAAGGACATCCCAAGGCCATGTGTTAAGCATCTAGATGATCTCTTCTTAGTGAAAACCTTCTTTTCCTCAGAACTTTCAAGTGCAAGTGAGTGGCACCTCACCACCAAGCCCAAACCCCCAATACCATGATGTCATGCTCAAAAGTGGGACGTTTTTCCCCTCCTGGGAAAATTGTTTAGCAATAAATGGGTGGGATAGGTCATCCAAGTCATCATCAAGGCCATCCAACTCATCTCTCTCTCATGTGGCATGCGGGCCCCTAACATCCAACATGTGGGATTGTAGCCGCATGGAAGCCCAAGCTAGGCCTGTTCTCCCAAAACTGTCCACCATCTAGGTCCTGCAAAAACAAATGGACACACCCTCCAAGGATATCAAGTCATAAAATCATGATAAGTGGATCCAATCAATAAACAAGTCATCTGAACATGTGCATCAAATATTACCATATCAAATAATTAACAACTCAAAGACACTATGCGAGTTGTCAAGCTTTAAGTATGAGAGGGTTGATGAGGTGTCCTATTGGGTAGATATTTCCCTAGGTCAAGGAGATCCTCTAAGAGGTCCCTCTCTAATCCATGTAAAGTTTATGAGGTGGATGGGTTCAATACTCAATGGTCATAAGGCTCATGACATACTAGGGTCGTAGTGTCTCATTCATGGGTGCCTTTGTAGAGGGTGTGTGGTACCTTCGCTCGCAATGAATTTTTTCCAAACCCATTATTTTCATTTTATATTTATTTATTTATATTTTCTTTAGCACAAGGAGAGGTTGAAGGTCACTGCCCTGACGTGGTGACCAGATGGTGGAAATGTCACCCACAAATGCCTAATGGAAATGAGAAGGTTGGCTCGTGATGAGACCCCCTTTCTCTCAACCATGCAATTGAGAGTCACGGCCTTGGTTTGGTGACCAAACAATGACAATGTCATACGACTAGATATCCATGGATGTGATAGGTCAGCTCGTGATGAGACCTCCTATTTGTCAATCTACCTTTCATGCATTTATTTGTTATATTATGGGTCCCATTTTATTCAAAGATAAGTGTTTTATTGCTTTCTGGGGTGATCCCTGGGCAAAGCATATGGAAGGTTCATATATGGATTTTATCTTTTACCCAACACCAAACCCTCTGGGCCTTTAGCCCCTTCTTCCCATAGAATGAGGGAGAACCCCTTCTTGGGTCAATACACCCTAAAATCCCAAGAGACAAGAAAACAAAGGGGAATAATGATGGAAAATGGTAAGTATGGTTGGGAATGGTACGATGGATAATTAATGGATTTCCCAATAGAAAACCCATTCCCAAAAAATACCACTTACTAGGGCACAATGTGAACCACCTAGGTGAAGCAGGGAAAAAGGCATAATTTCCAAGCACATATCATGAAGTCTAGAGCAATCTAAGATACAAATTAATCAAATGGCTTAGGTATTGAAATGATGATCACCATAATACTAACTTGTACCTCATGGAGCAACACCCACTTCCTTCTGAAAGCCAACTGGTGTGGTGGATGCCATCTATAAATCTGTGACCATCTGTGGTGGTGAGTGGGTTTTCCATTTGTTCAAAGCATACTGCTGGTCATGTAGTCTCTTGACACTCAATATCTACAACCTGAGGGCATCGAGACATCATCTCCTTAGTTATCCACAAAATTGGGATACCATCTTGCTCCTACTAGGGGACATGTGCTCATCATAGAGTGCATGAGAACCACAACATCTCTTGGTAGACCCGTTCCTGCAAGTAAACATCAAAATGTCAAGTGAAGATGAATTCATTTATGAGGATGATCATGAACGTTATTTTGCAGATGATGATTTTCCTTGTGGAAAGTTTTTAGCTGATCATAGTAGGAATATTTTTAATCCTACTATTAAAATTTCACATGATCATTTTGTAAAAAAATAAGTGGCTTCTCCCAAATTCCTGTCCATTCATACTACAAATCAACAACCCTTTTTTGTTTATGATAACATGCAAGATTATATTCTCTTGAATTTTGGTCAAGAGTTTTCACTGCAACAAGATGGCCAATAAAGATGACAACCAACAAGCACACGATAGAGGGCACATTTCTGTATCACCAGAAACTATGAAGGAGCATATTAGTCCTCTTATTTAGATAGATTTTTGTTATATCATTCATGATCCTATAGCCATATACATGGATTCTTTTTGTTTGGAAGTTTTCAGTATTGGAGATTTATCCAAACCAGTAGGTTGCAACTATAAGTATCAACTTCTCATTGTTTTTTTTGTAGCATTTGTTGCCTCTTTTATGGGTTTACTTGGAAAGTTGTTTGCAAAAAATTATATTCACCAATAAGATAATTAACTGGCTACACTGGAAGCATGACTTCACTTGAGAAAATTGGAGAGCTAGTTAGAGTAGGGTAGCGTAGATAATAAGCTCTCTTTTGGAGATTTTGGATTTCATCAATATGTTTTTTTTTAGCAATTCTTTCAATTTGCTTGGACAATTGCAGAAGTTTGGAAATAGGTGAATGACTCCATAGCCCAATGGAGCACTTCTACATTTTTTCTTTCTGTTTTTCATAGTTCAAGTTTTTAGGTTGACGTGCTTTTAGTAAAGTTTCACTAGACTTCAAAAGTTGAGAAGTTACCGTTTACAGAGTAAAGATGGCAGAAATCCCAATGGATCTAAGGCACATGTCTGCCAAAGTTGTTGGAGTTTCACAGGGAGGAATCCATCCCCCATGGAGCCTATGTTTTCACCTCTTATGTTCTACAAAGTTTTATCTCACTCCTAACTTTCTTAATTTTTTTTTTTTGTATGGGTTATAAATCCTCATCATATTTTGTTAAACGTTCCTACATAGAAAGAAAGAGTTTCTGCAAGATAACAGAGGAAACAAAGTAAATACAACAAGAAAGGGCCAAAACCTATGACCAGATCTGAAGATGATAAGACAAATAAAATGACAACTCGTTATCAAAAAAAGAAAACAAGAAGAAACAATTTGTATCTGTTAGCTAAGGCAACTAAATCTGTTTTCTAGGGAGAAATTTCAATTTGAGATCTTAAATTTCTATGCAAATCCTAATTTTTTACTAAAGTTGATTGATGCTTGAAGAAAAACTTTTTGTTTTAATGCCCTTAAGGTTTTATCTCCCTATGGATAATGTTGGCTGTAACCCGGGCAAGAAAAATGCATTATGTTAAAATCTGGGTTTAAAAGGGTGCTACAGGAAGTTCCTGCAGCTCTCCACACAAGAAATATGTAGGCACTACATGAACACCTGTAACAACCTGTTTTTCAACAAATGACACAGTGCTGAGTTTTTTGTGATGGATGATGGTGAAATATGATAATGACACTATTACACACCCTAAAATACTCATAATACACCATTTTTTATCTTGAGGAAAGAGTTTTGGAGCAGTCTTGTATGAAAAAGGAGAAAACATAAAACAAGGGATTTTCTGGAAATGTCTGTTTTTTTAGTCAATTTCAAATTCAGACTTTGACCAAACAGAGAGGTAGTTTGAAAAAATGAAAGAGGTCTTTCTCAATCATGATCTCATATACAAAAACCTTCCTCATTTTTTAAATAAGTTTCATGGTTTGGGAGATACAAGCATATATTTACAGTTCATTTTTCAGATTTGAAAATACATGAATTTTCCTATTTTAGTCATCATCTTTGGGCATAGATTAGGAGGATATGGAGAGGTATTTTGAAAAACGGAAAGAGTGTTTTCTCAATAATGAGCTCATATACAAAAACCTCCCTCAGGTTTTACACAGGTGTCATGGTTTGGGAGATATGAGTAGATCTTTACAACTCATTTTTCATATTTAAAATACAAGAATTTTCCTGTTTTAGTCATCATCTTTGGGCACAAATTACAAAAATATGGAGAGATATTTTGAAACACCGAAAGAGTTTTTTCTCAAGAATTATCTCATATAAAAAAACCTCGCTCATTGTTTAACATGTGTCATGTTTTGGGATATACAAGCATATATTTACAGCTCATTTTTCATAAATTCACCATATGTTGTGAAATGAGACAATGAGCCCTTAGTTCGATTCCACACGTGACAAGAGGAGGTGTCAAGTCAGGAGGAAACATGGATGTTAAATGAGGACATTTTCCCTAAACATCCTCAAATATTTGATCTGATTTGAATGTATTTAATGATCTAAATTTCAAACCCTAGATTTTAGGTATGGGACTGATTTTCCAGATTTTTTGTAATCTTGTTGATTTGACTAAGTGCAAATTTGACCCTAGGAGGCGTAATCTATGTCTATTTTTAGTATATTAGATCCAAAATTGGAGGATCTAGTTGTTACCTCATAGATCTATAAATCTCATGTAAAATCATATGTAAAGTAAGGGGGGGGGGGCGATCCCTATTTTGGCTTGATAATTCTATATCTAAATACTGTTTTGATTCATCTTGCCTATGTAAAGAATTCAACTGCTAATAAAGTTAATGGTTATTTTTTTGTTCCTTCTCTTTTTATCATCTTCCTTTTTTCTTCTAAAACACTCTGCTGATGTTATATGATGGTATGGCAAATGCTTATGTGCTGAGAGGGTTGCTTTAAAGGATTTTCAGTAATCTTTGCCACATTGGTGTTTCTTCTCCTTAGATATTATTTGGAATGATTTATAGATAAAGGTTTATTCTTCTACTACATAAGGAAATTAAGGAAAAGATTTGTTTATTGGTGGATTTATCAGTTTTGTCTTTCCCTTCTCTCAATCACATCACCCAAAAATTTAAGTCCCTGGGCATTAGTTTTATTTACTTGGCTTGCTGCACCTAGGTAAGTGATCTTAACATATCATATCATTAGCTCCTTTAAATCCAAGCAATATCTATCCATCTATTAAACCCAACCAAACCATTTTTAATATAAGGTGTGCTAGGATTGTTCCTAAACCGATCTAGGAACAACTTCTAGCACTAACAATTACCATGCCCATAGGTTTGATCTTGATTGTTGACTGTACATACCAGATGTTGACTGCGAGCTGGTATTCTTAGTAGTCATTCTTAGGTTTCTAAGGGGTGACTATAAGGGGTTTCCCATGGTACCTAGGGTAGAAATCACATCACACTTTTCAGTACCCCTGTAGGGTTCCCTGTGAAGTGCGGTTACTTGCACTAGGAAGGGATGGTCAGTGAAGGTTGGGGTAACTGTCTCTCACTCCTTTGTTCATTGGTTAAAGAGACTTAATCAACCTGTGCCTTCACCTGGAAGGTCCTTTCCTAACTTCATGACTACTATGGTCTCAGGACCTAATCCATTGGTGAGTTAGAGTATTGGTGAAGTTGTTTGTGATTTTGTTTCCTTAGGAATTTTACTAGTGGTGTGATTTGTGTACATACATGAATTAGGAAAATTTGTTGGTAGTCACCTTGAGTCTATGATTTAAGGTGGCTAGTCAACCACCTCATCGATTTAGGAGAATTCAGGGTCTTCCACCCAGGCCTGGAGTTTGACATCCCATAGGATGTTTTTTTGGTTTTCAGATGTATTTGACGTGGATACAAAATCCACATGTCAAAATTTACCGGTATACAAAATCTCAACCCGTGATAATTTCTAGGTGATTATTTTACTATAGTGTGTCACCTACCTAGGTCTCACACTGAAGAGGGGTTGGGAAAAGGTTTGTTGGAGGATTAAATATAACAATAAACAAAATTTAATTAGTTTCAGACTCCCAATCCTTGAAATTTAATTAGTCCATAGTCCTAGTTCACATAAAGTGTTAATAGTTAATTGAATATCCATTCACTGATAGACAATTTGACACTCATGAATTTGGGGTAAAACTAAAATGACGGGCATGAAAAACAAATGACCGTCATCAAAATTTCACTTGACAGGTAAGATAATTTTGAAATTCCAACCCTGCTTCCACCTATCAAATTGAATTCTCTACCATATCCCTTGAGGCGTCGAATCAATCAAATTGACACTTTCGTACTAGCTGGTCCTGTTGAAATAGTAGAGATAGATCCCGCAAAAATTTTGTTTTTTGCACTGGAGGTCACATGAATATCGGATCTCGAAGCCGAAGGCTTCATTCGTGATTTTAACCCTCCATTGAATAGATCCCACGATCTAATTGGCTTGCAGATTCCAGTTTCTGGGTTGGATTTCACTAACAGTCACCGTCTTTGGTGGGCCATCATGGACGAAACTTCATATGTGTCTGGGTAGGGGCCCCCTGCAACCCTCACTTCAGCAATAGTGTCGGGAGGAATTCTTCCTCCTTTCATGTCTAACCAAACGACTAGTGTGGTTCAATCCACAATAGCCACATTGATCAATATCTCTTCACCAGTGATTGGCAGGTCAACTCAGCCCTTGAGTGCATCCTCCTCGTCACCTTTTGTGTATAACTCTTTCTTGTTTGGGATGTTGTCAATTGGCATGCATAAAGTATTGACCGGTTCTTAGTCATTTCCCCAAAGTAGTAACATTGGTGTCGATATTTTTTCGACTCCCCTCCAAATGTTTCCTTGGGGCAGAGGGAACATCCCTCTATCGTTCCCATCACTTGGGATCATATATTTCCATTCTTCTAGCCTTAATTCCTTCATGGGATGGGGTGGTTTTATGGGCGATGGATTCCAATCCATCGACTTGTTGTCTTCTTCTAACCATTTCACGTTATTTGATGGATTTGGGAGCAATCTATTTTCCTCGTATGGAATGTCCATAGGGGGAAACCCATTCCAAGGCCAATGGAATCATGCGCAAGGGTCATACTCTTCACAAGGGATGGCATCGGGGGGCAACCCCTTTATTGATTAGAACTATCCAATGCAAGGGGATTTTCCTTCTTAAGGGATGTCACCAGGGGGTAACCCCATATTTTCTTATGGGAACTAGATGGGTGGAGGTTTTTCTCCTTACAACCAGGGTCATCAAGTCTTTACTCAAAATACTGGCCCATCCACAAGCTCTTCCTGGTGACTTGGTTTTATTAATAATATATGTTATTATTTTTCAACGGGTACTCAACCTGGGAGCTCCAACTCGGCTAGTTTGAATTCTAGGCCCCCGACGAGGCTACCTTTTTTAGAAACTTTAAACTTATCAAACCTATCAAAAATGATGAATGATATGGTTTTCCATGATTCAAAATAGCCTCCGACTCCCACCAAGTTGCCTTCAGACATTCCAAATTTCGAAGGTAAATTTGGTGAAGATCTGGGTGATCACTTGATGACGTTTCATCTATAGTGTTCATCTAATTCTTTAATTGATGATTCCATCCAACACCGTCTCTTCCAGTGCACTCTTATGGGAGTCACAGTGAAATGGTACATTGAACTTGAGGGCACAACATTTCAGACTTTTCACGATCTAGCTTTTGTGTTTCTTAAATTTTTTTATCTTCCTTTCCAGTATGATTCTGACACTGGTCTCATGTCTATGCTTAAACAAGATAAAAGCACTCACATATTAAATCATATCCAAGAGTGGCAGAGGCGAAAGAGACTGGTAAAATCCAAGACCCCTCCTGTGTTTTTTTTGGAATGGTTCCGTAAGTCCTTTTATCCATACATTGCCAAGGATGCATCGATGTTAGGAGTATTCTTTAAGGAAGAGACGCTTTTTAGGGCCTAGTAGTTAGATTTAATCTACTCACAATATGAGATCCTTTACGAGATTATACCAGATTAACCGCAACCCGATTTCAATCCTTCAAAATAAAAGTTCATACCACATGATGATGACATCGTTGGGTCTATCAAAAGCACTACCACAGATTTGATTACAAACCAGATGCAACATATGACAATTAATCCATCCGCGGCTGGTCAAGCCACGACTTTGACCATTTACACTATCAAGTCATCGGGTGTTCACGTTGTACAATCAATGACACCAAAGGGTACCCAACAATCCGAAGGGAAGAATACAAATGGCAAGGATAATAAAGGAAGTGGAAAGAGCAATAAAAATGGAAAATCTGATGCAAATGCTGGAGGGGCCAAGAAGGAGAATAAGAAGGTGAAATTCCCTTGTAATATTTTTAGAGAATATCAACTTACCCATCAATGCCCAAATATGGAAGAGGCTCAACCACTGTTAGTGCAACAACAACCAACTGTGTTGAAGAATCCATTCCCATAAGGTAAAAATATGCAGGCGGGATCTTCCAGTGGAAATCCACAAGGGGGCACCCAAAATGAATCCTTGTCGGATGGGACAATGTCGTTCATCAATATGGTGAACCATAAGAAGGAGGAGATTGATTTTTCAACCATAGCTCGTGATTACGATAATCCTAAGTCAACGTCTAAAGGGAAAGAAAATTCTGATCCTTAGAATTCTCTCCATATAGAGAAATACGAGAAGGAAACAATGTCATACATATCAAAAGGTGTGTATAAGTGTGCATCGCACAACCCAAATTCTTGAGCCACACAAAACTATTATGTCGTTGAGAACTTCGCTCATATTCCATGTGTGATGTTACCCCTAAAGGTGCTTCAAAGTTGCATTGCACAACGAGCTACATTGTTGTCTGCTATAGGGGCTACTATGAGTCAACTCGTTATGAAGTTCGATGCCAAATATGTGAAGCCTCACTTTCCTTATCACGTATCCTTCCAAATCAATATCATGTACATGAAGAACCTTATTATGAGGACTATCATTGATGAAGGTGTTTTGACATATGTTATGTGTTAGTCTTGTTGGAAATCCATTGACTCTTTTGAGCTTACCCCGTCTCCTACTCACATTCAATGTATGATTGTGTAGAATGCACATTCTCATTTCCTCTTTTCTATCCAATTAGGAGGGAATACCGTTTTAGTGGAGGTGGAAGTAGTCAATGCTCTTCTTGAATATAACCTTTTGTTAGGAAGGAGTTGGACTTATGCAATGATGACTATCATCTCATTGATTTTTTGAGTCTTGTGCTTCCCTCATTAAGGGAATATCGTAAAAATAGACCAAATGTCATTCAACCACTCTGACTCCAGGAAAAATCTGAGATCTTTGGTCTCGTTGATAAAAAAATCTCATATGACAACTGAGAGCATTGGTGTTGGGATGTGTCCTTCACTTATGGAAAATTTTAATTTCCCAACACTGGTTTCGTACATTTTCACTACCAGGACCGACTACCAAAAGTCAAGCGCCTTGGTCCCCGTTACATGGGTAGGTTTGTTTAGAACTACATATTTTGAAGATCCGTGGGTGTTACCCTCACCGTGCGAATCGATTGAAGGTCTTTTGCATGCCAGGATGGCCATGCCATTGTCTACAGTAGAGATAGCTTATCAAACAATTCAACAAGCTACCGCAGAATCTAATCTAACTCCTTCATGGATAGAAGAATAGGATCAGTTTCTAGAGCTCATTTGGGCCCAAAATTCTTCAAATTATCTCAATTTCCTAGACACTGTCTTTCCTTCTGACAAAGATATTATAGATGCAGTGACAGGGCCAAAATGACCATGGGAGGATATCCATCATCGATATTACTTCCTTCTAGAGCTCAATCGAGTCAAAGATGAAGAATCAGTTGTGAGTAGAGGTTTTAGTTGATATGTGAACCCTTTGGCAAAAAAATGGAGTATTTTTCTAAGGGAACATAGCTAATATATCATAAACTATTATGATCAACATCTCCAAGACCCATGGTGTCATAGAAATCATTTTTATTGGTGTATATTATTCTTCCAAAGAGATCTATATATAGACCTCTTTGATTAAAGAGTTTCATGTCGTTTTTTCATGGTCTTATGAGGAAATTCTAAGAATTGACTCCAACATTGTCAAGCATGAGATTCATACTTATTAGAATTCCAAGCCGGTTCAACATAAATTATGACCTGTAAATCCTAGGAAGGCGACAACTATAAAGGATGAGGTAGAGAAGATGCTTAAGGCCAGTTTCATTTACCCGGTTCCTCTTACAGAATGGGTTTCAAAACCCATTCCTGTAGATAATAAGAAAGGAACCATACATGTTTGTATGGATTTACATAGTATGAACAAAACTTTTCCAAAGGACAATTTCCCCACACCTTTCATTGACCAGATTATCGATGATTTTGCGGGAAGTGAAACCTTCTCCTTTATGGATGGATTTCTGGGTATAATCATATTAAGATCCGGATTGAGGATCAACATAAGACAATGTTCATATGTTCTCGGGGGAATTTCACGTATAATAAAATTCCTTTTGGCCTATAAAATGTTGGATCCATGTTCCAATGGGCCATGTTGTTCACTTTCAACGATTTAAAGCATATCGTTGAAGCATATTGGATGACCTCACTGTTCACTCTCGAAAGAGGATAGATCATTTTTATATAGTTATTTTGCACTTGATCACTTGATGGACATCATATAGAGTTTAGTAGGCTGAGACACAGAGTAATGCCACTTTTCCCTTGAGTTTCTAGTACCTTTTTTCCTAGTCGCAGGTTGTCCCTTTAGAACTTGTGACCAAAATTTGATGGTCATGACTTGCTCTCTTTCAAGTTGCGAACGATCGTGCATTACAAGAATGCAGGGTGCGACTAGGTGTGTTACTCCCAAATTAGGATTTGTTTCAAGGAGATATGATCAAGGCTCATATTTCTCATAATACGACCTTGAGAAACTTTCTATCTTATGTGTCTCGATTTCTCCACCATGTTATATCTATCATCCTATATATTGGGGGTATCTCATGGGAAAGGGAAGGAAAATATATAGTAAAATCATACCGTAGGATTGATCACAGAGCTTGGGAAAGGATATTGGGAATAACTTCATCAAGCCTATTGACTGTAAGTTTTAAGCCTTTCATTTTATTAATAGAATATGCACATGAATTCTCCCCCTAATTGATTATATATGATTGTTATGATCTTCATAGAGAATTAATATTTTCATATCTTCATGTTATGATTTTAGATCTGTTATTAATTCATAGATGTTAGATTTGATCCAGTGAAAGGTATTCGTGTGTCCATGTGTGCAGATATGTGTTCGTGAAAGTGAAGGATATATTCAAAAGAGAGAAAAACCAATGAGCATGCATGGACAACCGTTGAATCATCAAGTGAGTTTCTTATCTTGTTATTTCATATATCTATTCATGTATGATTCATATTTAGGAGGGTCTACTGGTTGTATCTCTATTTCTATCTTAGGTCTAGAAAGAGCCTAAGGGAGGTAACTCCTGCATGGTATAATTGTCCTACAAAAAACTAATGAATCCAATCGAGATGTCATTACTGTTTGTCTAGTTTTCTTCCTCAATTTTTTTAATCTATTATTTCAATATCCTTTCCTATTCAAGCCCCATATTCGTTTTTGTTCTGACGACAAGTCTTTTTCGAGCCTGTTTGAAATTTCTCAGTCCCATATTTTATATATATACCTCAAATATATTAAATTTTTCATTTGTACGATCACGATCGCAGGTTTCCTATGCGTACAGAGTGACCCTACCCTTTGTGTTCACGAGTTTCTCCATTACAACATGCGACCGCCTACAAACTGCATTGTGCAGTGCAACCGATGCTTGTGGTTGCAAGTTTCACACATACAACATGCTATCGGTCACTTTGTCTTAACTGGAAAAACATGACCAGGAACTGAAAATGTTTTTCCTTGAAGGGGCATCCTTCAATTCTAGCCCAGATCTATTTTTTTTTTTCTTACAGTCTTACAAATCCTTCCCAAATCTGTTCTAGTATTCATTGCTTCAATTTCTTTTCAAGTCATTTGAAATTATTTTTTCCTTTGTGTGAAATTTGTTTGATTGATTCAAAGTACTTCTTGTTTTTGTGGGTATGGTTTGAATTCATTAACCTCATTCCCTCAAACTTTTAGTGCTAGTGGTACCCCTGTAAGAGAGTCCATTTTCTTTTAAAAAATCTTCTAGGTTTTCCTTCAAGATTTGTTTTCATTGTTTAAACAAAGAAAACTCTCTTGATTTGCAACCTCATTTCCGAGTCTTCTTGGAATTTTTACTCCACTTGCAACACATAGTTTGAGTTTGTTTATAATCTTTCTAATTTGTTGCTTCCCATCTTTTTGATTCATGTGATGCAAACAATATATTTTTTTCTCTTGGTTGGTATAATATTTAAAAAAAAACACATTTTTTTTTTCCTTTAAATAGTTTTTCATTAAAATTTGAGCATAATTTAGCTAAGAGTCTTTGGTTCATTAGTTGAATTGAAAGTTGTATCTTCGAAAATATTTCAAAGGAAATTTTTTTCACTTCATTAAGGAATTTTGTTCGCATTGGTGCATGCATTTTATTGAAAAAGAAAAATCTCTCTCCCTTTCCCTTAAGTAGCTCTTCACCGGAAGAAAATTTTGTATTTTTTGCATATAGCTTTCTTTTGGGATTGGTCTTGAGTCAAAACAACATCAAGTTTCATTCTGTTTCCTTTGATTAAACAACAACCATTTAAAATCAAGCACAATTAAAAGCAATTAGAACATTTTTGTTTGATAGCAAACCAACAATAACTCAGGATATAGGGCCTTGGAATAGGTTTGGATAGTTAATTCTCCAATGCCACCAAACAAGACTAGGACAATTAGTAAGTGAAAATCCATTAGTAAAAAAATTGTTTCCGGGAAAGCTCGCCTCACACGATTTAAGCACTAGGTCAAGCTAAGTGGTTGGGATATCCCCTCTCCATTTGCTTTGTGGGACTACTTTGTGTATTGGGGGTTTCGAGAATTGGATGTCCCAAGAGTAACTCCAAATTTCTCGAAATTTTGGGCACCAGGACTTGACCTGGTTATCCTCGCCCACACGATTGTCTTGACTGGAAACTTTTCCATCCGAATGTATTTTTGTGAAGTGGTAACCTTACTAGCATGTCCTAGGTACCTATATAGGTGACTGCAAGGGGGAATCCTTGTAGTACCTGAGGCAGACGTTGAATCTCCACTTCAACGAACCAGGAAGGGTGTTTTCCCACATGTTCTTACTTTCACTTTGGGGAGATGTTGTGTGATGGTTATCGTAACTGCTTCTCGTATCTTTGCTAAAAACTTGAAATCCCATCTTTAGAAGACCCTTAAACCCATTCATTTTCTTTCTTGAAATCTTAGATTTTGCTAGGTGTGTGTTGTATGGATTGGTTTCAGAGGTGGCCATAGGATTTTTGTTGATATATTTTTTTTTTTTTCTTATCTATCATGGTTGAATTACCCCGTCATCATTCTAGAAGAATCACTAGGTTTAGCTCAGAAATATCCTACCAAGACAAGCGACTAGTTTTCCGACGACCAATCACTCGTCCTCATCCTCGAACTGACTTAGAAGGTCCTCAATTGTTTTTCCTAAATATACCCTACCATTGTTATCGAACTACCTCTGGGGAATCCATACCCGACTACAAAGACCTTCGACCATTTTTTAGACAAAGAATGAGTTCAACACCCGAAGACACCAATACTAGTGATGTGAAATATCTCGTAATAAGAGGCGATCCAGCTAGAGTCGTAACCATATGCAAATGATATCTTAACCCTCATTACACCTCTCCTCTACCCGATTCTTTCCACCAACTCTTAGGGAAGCACTATTATTCTGATAATGAATATTTTTCAACTTTACATAAACCCATATCGAGTGGAAACCTTGCCTCTACCTCTCCCATTTCTTCCCCCACAGTGTCTACCATGCCAAGTAGTATCCCAATAAATCCGCTTATCCCATCAACTGGTGGACCTGAGAATTCACTTACATCACCACTTAGCGAAGTAAGAAACCTATCTATGTCATCAATGGGTTGCGTTGGAGCCCCACCTCTCTTATCAACCACTAATGTAGGAAATCCATTCGACACACCATCTCAAACTCCATTTTCTCTATGGATCCAAGCCATAATCCATCCAGTTTCATCCAATACCCACCCTAGTGATCATCAAATTCCTACCTCTGGTTCACAATCCAACGTAGGAAAAATCTTTCTAAATAATCAATGGAGTAGTTTTATCTTCTCTTCTGGTAACCCATCGACTAGCCAAAATACACCAAGTACTGGCTTCTCATTTGGATGGAATTGGAATAGTGGAATTAGTGCTAATCAACCTAGTGGAAATACATTCCCCGGAGGAAATAGTGTCCCTTGGGGTATTCCCTTCCCAGGGGCCAACAATGTACCTTGGGGTACTCCCAATGTTGGGGGCAACAATACCCCTGAAATACCTCATTTTCTCGGGGGAAGAAATGTCCCTTGGGGTAATCCCAACACTGGGGGTATAAATACCCCTAGAATACCTTCTTTCCTTAGGGGAATAAATGTCCCTTGGGGTACTCCCAACATTGGAGGAAACAATACCCCTGGACTACCTCCTTTCCATGGGGGCAACAATGTCCTTTAGGGTGTTATCACTGAAATTTCATTTGCAAATGGTTACAGGAATACAACATCTCCAAACACCTATTAGTTCACCTGCAGCCCCAAAAATGCATTTCCAAAAGGCACAAATTGTACAACTGGTCAATAAATTGACATGCGTTGAAACACTAAAGGAAGCACGCGCACGTGTGTAGGCCAAAAATGTTGGAAAAGCGTACATGCGCCTGATGCGCGACTTGGTATGAGAAAAGACGTGCAATCCTGTGAACGACGCATTTATGGTTCTTGTCGGCCCCTCACCCACTTCTGGACCAACTCCCAACTTGATTTGACCCTCAAATCTGAGATGAATCTGAATGGGGGGTTGGTCAAAGACCTAAGGGTGCCCCAAAGGGCCCCTTGTTCACACTAAAGACCGGTTGGATATTGCCTCAAAGACTTGCAATAAAAAGAGTCCATGGGTGCACTATGAATTCAAGAATCTCATTGTATCGTTACGCTACCTCTATTCTTCTACAAGAAACCTATTTTCTTCTTGGAGCATACTAACATCATCTCATTAAGCTATTCACCCCACCTCTTGAGGTAATAATCTTGGATTTCTTCACCATTTTCTTTCTAGTTTACCATTTGTAAGAAGAGCTCTCACATTGGGGATTCAAGATCCCTCCCAAGGAGAAAGAGGGGATCCATAAGTCCCCATTTCTCTACGGTGTTTTCCCATTAATATACTTCTCCATTGATGGCATGATTATTGGTCAATTGTTTGATTGATTTTGGTTCTAATTTCCTAATGCATTTTAGTTTTATTTCTTTAGTTGTTGTTATCTTAGTTGTTTGTTTATTTCATGTGTTTGAGTCATTTGATTCATACACTAAACTCTGTCCTATCTAGCAGGCCCAACTAGACTTGCAAGTGCCCTTCTTTTTCTCATCGGAGTGACGAAAATGACACAACAGATTGACAACTGTACTGGGGATAACGTATCAATTTACTCCATATTTGGGTTGTTTGAGAACTTATTTTTGACCTATTTACCTTGCATGGATCATAACCGACCTAACCCTACCTACAAAGAACTGAATTTGGACCTGGAAGAGGAGAATTCCACTTAAATTTTTTCCCACAAACGCGTTTCAGAACGTGTGCAGGTTTTCCATCCCACAGACATGCCTTTCGAGCATTGTGCGCCCACAATGCTTCTGTTCTCTGTGCATTCTGTGAAAAGTGCACCCAAAGGTTTTCTGTTCACTACGCATTATGTTCCCACCACGCCTCTGTCTGAACTGTAACCCACACATCTGTCCAGAGACTTAAAATTGTAAGAGTTTTTTGTGATTTTTTGAAGGCCCCTAGCCTTCAAAATATTATTGTTATGCAATTTGAAAATGCACCACACTTAGATGCCCTTCCCATATGAAGGGTTAGTCAAAACATAGGCACTTAGGGGGTTAAAAAGAACCATATTTCTCCTCTTTTTCTTTGAGTTTTCACATGGATGGCTTGTTTTGATTGTAAAAGGTAAGTTAATATCATTTACTATCACATATATAAACACTTGCATTGGGACCAGAAATCAAAATTCAATCATTGAGTATGCTCTTCTCTCTCACCATAAAGCGATCTTGAGAATTAGAAAAGCGATTGAGGAAAGATTGCATCTCCCTTAACAAAATCTTTAGGAGAGGACAAAGCCCCCTAGGGCTCCTCTTAGTTTATTTTTCAAAACATCTTAAATTTGTAAGGGCCCATACATGCCCACATGTATCAAAGTTAGGATAGTTCTTGAAGCTACTTTCTTAGTTTACATCACTAGGAGAGTTTAAAGATTATTGTAACGGGCCCATACATGCCCACATGCTTACAATCTAAGATAGTTTTTTGAAGCTTTATTAGAATAAATCACATTAGGGTGTTTAAAGGATTAGTAAGGACCCATATTTCCACATGCTATTTCTTTAGAGAATTTAAAATTCTACAAGGTTGTACCAATGGCATCTAGTAAGATAGGTAATTGTTGGCCCTTGACCAAGTTTTGAGGGTTCTTGGTCATGTTGACCTATTTTGGGACTTTGACAGGCTGTCGAAGGCGAAGCACAAAACGAAGAAGAGATCACGATATCTCGGCCCCTTTTTAGGGATTTTTGGGTTTTTGGGATTATGTAATGGGTATGGAACTATTGGCCCATGGGTTTACCCATGCTTAGGCCCACTTTTGTAATGTATATATAGAAGAATAGGCCTTCTAGCTTAGGATTTTCCCGGCCTCAGTTGGAAAATGTATATACACTTTTGTAATGTATATATACTTTTGTAATGTATATATTCAAATTTCTCTTCGCGACTTCACGAAGATCTTCATTTTATTTTGGTAAACCCTCTGAAGTTCCTGTTCCCGAACCTCTCGATCTTCTGCCACCTCTCTCCTCCGACGATGGATGATTTCACAGCCTTTGGGACTTAGGAAAGTCCTCGACCCCTTGCACACTTATATTGTTCTTGAACTCTTTCTGTACTCCTTGTAGAGTTCTGCGTAGGCTCTTCTGCGACTTTGCTTGGCTTGAAAATCTCCAAGGTTCCCATTTTCTCTGCGTCCTTCAGTGGACTTCCTCTTACCCTCCTGGAAACTTGACATCTTCCTCCTGATATTTGTAAGATGAACTTACAATATCCTTGGCGCACTCCTTGCGCTTGACTCAGCTCTTCGATGATGTCTCCCTTAGACTTATGGAAGTTTTTAAGGCATCGCCTTTCCTTTTTCAATGCACTCTTGCAAAGCGTTCCTTCCTCAGAATGTTCAGCAATTTTGGGATTCTCTTAAGGGTTCCAACACTTTCAAATGTGTCGGTAGCGTGCGTCCTCACACCAACTCGATTCCCTCCTAGCAGAGTACTTCAGAGTGTTTAGTAACTTTGGACTATATCTTCCCTTTTATAGTCTTTCCCTCCAAGGTATTTAACCACCTTGAAATTTCTTCCCGAGTCTATGAATTATCTTGGTATGCCCTCCTAACAGTTTCTCTTTTGAATCCACTGAGTTCAGACACACACTCCTTGTGTCGGTTCACATAGTTTCCTCACTCTGTCACACACTCCTTGCACTTAACCTAGAGAACCAGACTTAATCCAACACACTCATAGATAGAAGGTTGTAGTTCTATCCCTGCAGACAATTTCTAACATTCATCTACAATTCAAATGCATACACATGATATTCATAACACAATATCCATTACACATAAATTGATAACAGGAAATAACTGTCACTTTTCTATTAATGGCACAATATCAAATTACAAATGGTTGAGTCCGGACTGCGACTAAGTCTCGTCTCTCTGTGTTTTTCTCCCTATCTCATATGCATATGTCTACAACAACCTCTTAGCTAACCTTGTCTACTAGAAACAATAAAAGAATTTATACAAGAGGGGCTCGACGAGATTCCCTCCATACTAAACTAGTGGTGTCAAATCACCATTCAAAACACCTATCTAATGGGGAAATTACAATGATGGAAATCTGCTCCAAATCAGATGCAGATCCCTCCTACCGTAAACCACTTAATGGCAACCTTATCTCTAGCTTGTGCGAAGGCATATCTTGGCTCTTCCATCTTGTCATCATTAATTCCTGGATCATGCTTTATATTCTCGAGGGAAAAATGAGAGGGAGGCGCCTCTCCCTTCCTTGAATGCACACCACGCGTGTTAATGGGCTGACATGTGCTAAGGTGGAGAGATTCTCCTGAATCATACTCCATGGCTATGAAAATCATGAGATCCTTCTGATGAGCTTCCCAGCTCTGTTGAAATCCTCTTGGATCCCAAACTTTCCCCTAGAGATGTCTCTCTACTCTCCTTTGTTCCCGCTGCTGCTCCTACATCTCCCTTGCTGCTCTTGCAGGTTCCTTTCTGTCGATCTTCTCCTTGCTGACATCTTCTTGTGCTAACCTCAACATCAACCTCCTTATATCCTCTATCACTATGCCCAGTTTGTCTATTGGATGGCTCTCTTTATGCAGTCTTCTCTACTTCACTTTCTTCTGTCGATCAAAGGATAGATCATCCTGGTCCCCCATGCCATTTTTTCCATCTCCCATGGCCTTATCTTGCCACCCTATTGCAGACTCTAGTCCTGTAGTCTCATCATTGATTTTCTTCTCAAATTCCTCCCCTGATAGATTATCTTTTGTCATCTCCTCTTGTGTTGGTTCAATTCCAACTTCCACCAGCTGCTCCATGGGCTGGTCTACTCCCCTGTTTGTTTCCATATTGACTTGTTGGATGTGATGATTTTTCATTATCACCCTTCTCTCCAGGGCTTCCAACTCTGCACACAGATCAAAAAAATCCATGTTGTCTGCCTCCTCTTTTGCTGAAAATTTCGATGTTACAATTACCTCCTGTTCAGCTTCTTGGCTAAAAATTTCGAGCAATTCCTTGGAATGTTCTTCTCTTGTTGTTGTGGAAAACATCAATGTCTACTCCTCCTCCTCCTTGACATTTTCTGTTGGATGTCCCTCTATCATTGCACCTGCAATACGTGCTCTTGCCTCAAATGGGAGGCTTGTAGGAATATCTCAATTCCCCCAACCCTCTCTCCTCGGGGCTGCTCGACCTCCCGGTCTTGGATCGTTAGAAATACTAAGTCGGAGAGACTCCTTAGATTCCTTCTTGGAACCTGAGAACTCTATCACAGGTCCTTCCTTTCCTCGCACAGGTTGTGTGGTACCTGTGAACCCTCTCCTTAGCGTTCTTTAAAGTTTAACTCCAACGACGCTAGATATCTATGCTAGACTTCTATTTTTGATGTGACCATGGATTACGACCATGGGCCAACGCCCTTCGTGACTCCATGATTTGAAACTTTCGTGAGCTACTTGCTCCCCTTTTTCTAATTTCCGAATCGACGAATTCTCCAAGACCAAATCTACGGTGCATGTTCTCCTTGTGATCGACGACTGAGATCAAATAGCGAGTTTGGACTTCGTGAGTCCTCCCTTCTCTCAACTCCTTCCTTCCCGACTTACAAAAAAACAAAGCGCTGATTTTCCTCCAAGTATCCTATCTCAACGGATAGCTAGGATCTCCTCATCTTCTGACTCTTGGATATTTCTTCCCCCGATATCTTCCGCTCCTCCGACTTGTGTGGATTGCTTTCATGTGTCCTTTCTAGATCCAACAACCTGGATTCAAATATCTCTTCGTGACTTCACGAAGATCTTTGTTTTCTTTTGGTAAACCCTCTGAAGTTCCTATTCTTGAACCTCTCGATATTCTGCCACCTGTCTCCTCCGATGATGGACGATTTCACGGGCTTCGGGACTTCAGCAAGTCCTTGACCCCTTGAAAAATTAGTGCAGTTTCCTTCCTCGAGACTTAGAATGTTCTCGAACTCTTTCTGCACTCCTTGCAGAGTTCTGCATAGGCTCTTCTGTGACTTTGCTCGGCTTGAAAATCTACAAGGTTCCCAGTTCCGCTGCATCCTTCAGTGGACTTCCTCTTGCCCACCTGTAAACTTGATGCCTTCCTCCTGGGATTTATAATATGAACTTACAATATCCTTGGCACACTCCTTTTTCCCAGCTTAGATCTTCGACGATTTCTCCCTTATCCTTATGGAAGGTTTTAAGGTATCTCCTTTCATTTGTCGATGCACTCTTGCAAAGCCTTCCTTCCTCAGAATGTTCAACAATTATGGGATTCTCTTAAGGGTTCCAACACTTTCAAATGTGTCAGTAGCGTGTGTCCTCACACCAAATTGATGCCCTCCTGGTAGAATACTTCAGAGTGTTCAGTAACTCTGGATTGTATCTTCCCTTTTACAGTCTTTCCCTCCAAGGTATTTAACCACCTTGAAATTTCTTCCCAAGTCTGTGAATTATCCTAGTATGCCCTCCTAGCAGTTTCTCTTCTGACTCCACTGAGTTCAGACACACACTCCTTACTTCAGTTCACAGATTTTCCTCACTCTGTCGCGCATTCCTTGCACTTAACCTAGAGAACCAGACTTAATCCAACACACTCACATATAGAAGGTTGTAGTTCTATCCCTGCAAACAATTTCTAAAATTCATCTACAATTCAAATGAATACACATGATATTCATAACACAATATCCATTACACAGAAATTGATAACAGGAAAAAACTGTCACTTTTCTATTAATGGAAGAATATCAAATTACAAATGGTTGAGTCCGGACTGCTGAGTCTCGGCTCTTTGTGTTTTTCTCCCTATCTCCTATGCCTCTATCTACAACAACCTCTTAGCTAACCTTGTCTACTGGAAATAATACAATAATTTATACAAGAGGGGCTCGATGAGCTTCCCTCCATACTAAACTAGTGGTGTCAAATCACCATTCAAACCGTTTGTCTAATGGGCAAATTACAATGATGTAAATCTGCTCCAAATTGGATGCAGATCCCTCCTACCATCAATCACTTAATGGCGACCTTATCTCCAGCTTGTGCAAAGGCATACCTTGGCTCTTCCATATTGTCATCATTAGTGCCCAGAAAATTCTTTTTATTCATGAGGGAAAAATGAGAGGGCGATGCCTCTCCCTTCCTCGAATGTGCACCACACGTGTTAATCGACTAACGCGTGATGAGGTGGAGTGATTCTCTTGCACTATCTTGCAATGCTCGAATAGGGTATAAGGGTAACTCATCATGGCTTGATAGCTTACCAACACGCTAACATATGTCAGAGGCTCTGGAATAATATTTGGCATCCTTGAACACCATTGGCCACCATCATTCTGCTTGTAATACCTTCCGCGTAGTTGCCTTTCCACCGACGTGTCCTCCCAAAACTCCATTGTGACACTCCCAAAAAATATATAATCTCTCATGGTCAAGAATGTGGTGTCTGAGGATGTTATCCAATCCTAATTTGTACAAGTGTCCCACAATCAGTTGATAGTTTGTTACTCAAACCACTAGGTGTTTCTTTTGAGTTGTGTAATAACCTTTAGGGAAAGCACCCATGCTCAAAAATAAGGAAATGTCATACAAGTAATAAGGAATAGATTCAACCTTGAAAATAGATGCATCTGGGATCTTATCATCTACAAATCCACCACTCTCTACTAATTCTAGTCTAGAAAAATGGTCTGAACCCACATTTAATTTGTCAGGCTTAACAATGACCTCATACGAAAATTCCTGAAACAACAATAACCATCTACAAATTCTTCCTTATAACATAGCATTATTAACAATATATTTCAAAGAAGAGTGATCAATAAAGAATTTAAAGTGTCTTCCTAGCAAATAATTTCTAAACTTTTGCAAACTATAAACCATTTCTAAACCTTCTCTTTTAGTTGTAGTGTAGTTGCACTCACCTTGAGAAATCTTCCTACTAGAAAAGTAGACGTGATGATCCAGGTTTCATTCCCTACTTTTTTCAAGGATATCCCCCATAGTAATGTCATAAGCATCAATGTACACATGGAATTCTACTTGCCAATTTGGATAAACAAGAATAGGAGTAGTACTTAACTTCTCTTTGAGGGTATCAAAGGCTTAATCACATTCTGTCGTCCAACTAAAAACCTCATATTTCTTTAACAAATTTTCTAATGGGGAGACTATGCTTTCATAAATTCCGATAAACTTGTGATAATAGCCTATGTAACCTAACATTGACCACAATTGTTTAACAATTGTAGGAGGAGGCATATTTAATATGTTAAGCCCTAATATTGGCTCATTACCCCTTAATTGGGGCATATTATATTAGTAATGTTATTTTATTTATGTCGGCTTTAGGCCATTAGTTGTAATTTAGATTAGTAATGTTATTTTATTTATGTCGGATTTAGTCCATTAGTTGTAATTATACCTCCTAGTCTCCTATATATAGCAAGGAGACATTTTCATTTTGAATCATCTTGTACTTGAACATTTAAGTGGGGTAAAAGGAGGTTACCCCCTTGAAGAGGCTTATTATCTGAAATTGTCTCTTTTTCAAGGCGTTGAGTAATTTTCCTGAGGTTTTTCTATGCTATATTGATGTTTGATTCTTAACATATGGTATTAGAGCTCAAGGTCTTGGGGTTTCGCTGCTACATCTGAGACACCGTGGAATTTTTGATATAACTTTTTTTCTACAACGTTTCAAAAGGAACGGCTTGGAGGATATTTAGAAGACAGATCAAGGTACTTTGGGTTCAAAATTCATATCCTGAGGCATTATACTTTAGGATATACAACCTGTACAAGATAGGGTTCTGGAATCATCCTGAAATGAGTCATTGTGGAATTTTCACTATAAAAATTTTTCTATAACGTTTCAGACCCTGAACTCTGGAGGCCATTTACAAAAATGAGTATTGTATCTTTGGTAAAATTTTCAGCTTCTGGGTCATCTTAAATTTGTAGATACACCCTGTGTAAGATAGGGTATCTGACTATCCCTATTGACTAGTCTCAATAAGGTGTTCTAGGTAAAACAATCATAACTTCTTCCTAGAGTATCCAAATTGTGTGGGACTGGTTGCATTGGATCTTGGACAGTCTGTAGTATTTGGGGTGTGAGTTTCAGAATTTTATATCAATTATTTTGTGCGGGGCACAATATACAAGTGAGATCTCTTGGAAAGGACAAAAAATGGCAAGTTGTGGGGAAGTTACCATAAATTCCACTTGGAACATCCAATTTTGATCAGAACTGTGGCATTGCAGAGAAAAAATATCAGAGAAATACATAAGAGAAAGTTTCATACCCATAAGAGCCAAAAATTGGGAGATACAATAGAAGAAATATTGTCTAGCAGAACCACCTCAAAATCAAGGTTCAAAAGTGATACTTGGCTAACATGCCACCCAAAAAGGGAACTTCTACACCAAATAAGCCTCCAGAAAACCCTAATTGGACTCTTGATGAAGGTGAAGAAATGCGTAGGGACATAAATGAACTACAAAATAATATGGATTCAATGGAAGCTAAAATGGATTCAATGGAAGCTAAGTTGGATACTAAGATGGATTCAATGGAAGCTAAGTTGGACACTAAGATAGATGGTTTAAAAGGGGAGATCATGGAAGCATTGAAAAATTTGATAACAGAGAAGACACCTGAAAGTGAAAATGCATCCCATGAAATTCATGATGTGGACACAAGGAAGGTGAATCAAGAATGGAGAAACTCCAACTTTGGTTTGAAGACCAACCACGTTCCTACGATTGACATGAGGAAGTTTGATGGCAAGGACCCAATCACATGGATACTT